>JARYHS010013630.1:311349460-311754397 GCA_031002005.1 Vandiemenella viatica | reverse complement strand
ATGACTTCAACTTTAAAATATTTTGCAAGCATTTTCAGTTTCGCCTTGGTTTTGTTTTATTTTTGAGTACTGTGCGCCAGATTGGTGTTTCTTTTTTTTTTTTTTTTTGCTTTGTAAATATTTACGATACTAACGTTAACTGCAATCACCTTGGGTCTAATATGATAGAAATATATAAATAGGTTGAATCTCTCTCCATGAACTTGAATAGGTGTGCGAATGAACTCCAAGACTACAGCTCAAAAGGTAGGAAACAGGTGCGGGAAGCGCGGCACTGGAGACTGCTAGTTATGGGACGAGCTGTGATTTTCTTTATTCGAGTAACTCGAGGTTAGGTGATTCTATGACGACATACGAATATGAAGCTCTTATGCCTATAAACTCTTCTGGATGAATAGTGTGTTAAAATAATATGTGAAAGCAAGCTGGGTTTTTGTAAAATTTATTTTTCATTTTTCGCACACACGATCTATCGATGCATTTTCAGCGGCCCCCCCCCCATACGATGGCGCCCGGTGCGGTCGCACAGCTTGCACCGCCCTAGGGCCGCCACTGGTTTCAGTACATTTCTCTTGGTGTTAAATAAAACTAATCGTCGATTCTTTCTTCTTGTTCCGGCCAATCACACTGTCTTTTCACGTCTTGTCCTTCATTATATATCAAGAATGTCTTCTTCTATTTTCTCTTTTTCTGTTTCTTCTTACCACCTTCTTCCGCTCTTGTTTTTTCTTTTGACCCTATAGTACTTCATACTGCTTGCCCCCCGTATTTTTCAAAATCAAACTTTTTCTCTTATTTTTCTTTATGAAAAATGCTGCTTCTCACATTTACCATGCTCTCAAACAGACCATACTTCAAATGGCGACGTACAGTAATGCTGATTGCTTCGCCATATGAGCACCACAATATACGAACTTGACCTGTGTTTCATCCTTTCATTGTTGTGCGCTTTACGCGCCACCACCTGCTTTCGATCCATTTGCTCTTATTTACATTCAGCGATTTCTTGTTCCTGCACTACTGGCTCTTGTTTTATCCTCTCCACGCGTGTTCTCCAATATTTCTACTACCGATAATACTTAAATGTTTTCTATACTCTTTTCTTGTAAAATTCCTTCCTCTGCAGTTTGCTGATGTACTAAATATCCAACATTTTCCTTAGTATTCTCTTCTTTTGTATCCACACGTAGTTCCTATTCCTGATCAATCTCTACATCAGCAGTTTCCATCTTTTCCGTACTCGACATGTTTTCTTCTAATTTCTGTCCGTTTGATGAAATTATTTTCTGTAGTTTCTTTTTCCGTTTCGTCATCTTCCCTCGAACGCCTAAACATTTTTCGCATTTCTCACGATGTTTTCTATTAGCTTCTAAAAATTCTTTACATAACTTCTCATAAATTTCTGTCATTTGCTTCAAGAATTACATTATTTATTTATATACATTATTTGCTGGAAACCTATACCCCTACCTTGAGTGCAGTCCGTTCGATACAGCTCTGGTGAAAACACGTTTTGTCCTAAACCCTGTCTTCCCCTATTATCAATATTTCGCGACTCGTCCAAATTACTTTGGTCATCCACTTTGAATAACTCGCCGCAAGTATTTTCAAACATATAAACTTATATAAGCGAGATTTCAAGGGACCGTAATCTCTTTTTCGCTTATAGAGGTTTTTCACTAACCCAGGTTTTTAGCTTATACAGGTATAGGAGTGGCTTTTCTCACTTATACAGGTTTAAAAAATAAAGCAAATATGCAGTGATAAATATGTAGACCCTATGTATTGTATAGGTATTATTCAATAGAATTTGACATATATGCTTACAAAAAGAAAACTAAAATCTTACACTAATATTTACTTAAAGGAATCCATTGATTTCTTCTGCGATTCTGTTTCTGCATTTTGACCATGTTTTTCCAGTTCATAAATCTTATCAAATATTGTTTCCTCAACAACCGTCGAGTATTCAAAAAAATTGAGGCGCGTCTCCAGTGTATTCAAAGCTTCTTGCTTCTTTGGAATGTTATTTACTTCTGTATCGAAAGTCTGCGATTGATCAGCTTCATTCATCTTCATTGTCATTTCGTCAGTACAAGTGCTCTCACAATTCTTAACGATATCGTCTCCGGCGGTAGCCACGTCGTAGTCAATCTGTTCGAAGTCTTCGAAGGTTGGCTTTAACATACTGGTTTCGTGAAACATAAGCATGGTCCATTCCTCATTTTCCTTTGGTAATAAGTCATGTTTATCTGTACTGACCCAAAACCCAGCTTTCTTGAAGCCGTTTTTGACAGTAATGTCACTTACTGTGTACCATGTTCTCCCTGTGAATTTCATGCCTAGAAGTCCGTTAATCTCAGGTAATACAGTCAAATAAGGTGAAAAAAGGGGCAAACCTCGGAATGAATGATAACTAGCTGTAAATTAGCATAAACCTTTGAATCGACATTTTATAAGTTGGCTCAAAAGTCTCATAGAATCTCGGGTACGCTAGTCAAGTTCGAAACAGCCATTGCAGAATCTAAATGACAAAAGACTGTCTATATAATAGAAGGAGATATCGATCTGCTAGTTCTTTTAATAGGACGCAGTCAATCACATCAGCAAGATATTTTTTTAAAAAAATTGCTTAGTGTAATCTGGATACTAAAAGCTTTGATAAATTATTCTCGTTCTAAGAAACGTATATTATTTTTGCACTGCTTTAGTGGATGTGACACAACATCTGCGCTTTTTAAAGAAGGAAAACAATCACTTATTAAAATGTTCGAGAAACATTCCGATTTGGATCAATCAGCTCAAGTTTTTCAACGAGACAGCTGTCCCCTACAAACATCATTTGAAAATTGAGTACTTGTCTTTTTAGAAATGTATAATGCTCCAAGATCAGAATACAGCATAGACGTTTATCGAGATACGCAATTTATCAAATAAACTACATTCAATAAACCAGCACAGTTACCAACTCTTCCACCAATAAATGCAGCAACTCCACAACACATCAATTGTGTCTACTATACAAGCTTGGTTAGGGAATCATTTAGAAACCCAGCAATGGGGGTGAATGTTACAAAATTAAATCCTGGAACCAGCAACAACATTACTACCACCGATACCAGAAGAACTGTTCAATACGATATTTTGTAATTGCGTTGAAGGCTGTGGTTCTACTTGTGGGTACAGAAAAATAGGGCTCCTCAGTTTGTGGCCAGTGTAATGGACAAGCATACCTAAACACTTCCTTATATCCAAATGATCTGGATGCTGAAAATGAATATGTACTGTACCTGAAATCCTTGAAGCTTCAGAACCAAACAATGACGATGATGACAAAATTAGAAATTCAAGTTTAGTCTCAAGAAGAGGAATACGACGACGAACATAAAATATACTGAGCTGCATACTTGACATAAACAGAAACAACAACAAAATTTTTTCTCTATGTTAAAATTTGTATTTTAATAGATTTAAGACAAACTGTCGGGAAATAAAATTATAATTGAAGTGAATTTCAGCTATTTAATTTTAATATCTCATTATTAATATTACTAAATAAATGTGTGATTTATAAATAATATAATATCCATAAATACAATTTATTAATTATTAAATAATTACAGTTTATTAATAATTACAACATAATTAATAAATAATTTACTTTATAAATCGTACTGTGTACTGGATTCTGCAGTTAACGTATCGTACAGTTAGTTGCTTAATCGTCCAAGCGGCTAAGCGCTCCCCATCTCCACGCTCTATCTCGAGAAGGGTTAAATCTATGAAATAGTGTCCATAACGGAATTTGTAGAAAATTTTATGCTCTATTACTTTTCTAATAACTCAAAACAACATTTAGAGTAAAAGAAATGAAATATTTATTTAAAAAAAACCGTTTTTTGTGACCTTTGACCTTGAATATCTTGACTAGCGTACACGAGATACCAAGAGACTTTTGAGCCAACTTATAAAATGTCGAAACAAACGTTTATGCAAATTTACAGCTTGTTATCTTTCGTTCCGAGTTTGAATCCTTATTTGACTGGACTAAGTGCTATTTTTTTGTTTCAGGCACGTAAGAGTATGTTTAACCACCTCTCTGTGATAAAAGCGTTTGAATGTGTGTATTATACCTTGATCTAATGGTTGTAGTTTACTGGTGATATTGGCAGGCAAGAACACGACTCTTACGTTTGCAAGTGTTGGTAAGTCAATGTGGGCAGCATAGTTGTCAATAAAAAGCACATTTTTTTTCGTTTTATCTTCATTTCCTTGTCAACTTTTTTCAACCAATTTCTAAGTAATATCATTGTCAACCAAGCCTTTATATTACTGGCATAATCAACAGGTAGAGTCTTGACACCTTTAAAACATCTAGGTCGCTTTGATTTCCCGATGATGAAAAGGGGGAGTTTGTCCTCGCCAGTCATTTACACATTGAAGTTATAGTAAGGCGTTCCTTGCTTTGTTTTCCTCCATGCCTTTTTTCGCCTTTAAATGTCAATTTTTTTATCCGGAAGACACTTGAAGACAAAGCAGTTTCATCTGTGTTGTAAATATCATTTGCGTCATAGCGTTCTAAAAGACTAGGCAGATCTTCATTTCTTTGGGTACTCATTGGTCCACAGATTTTCTTTCCCCGGCTGCTTTTTTGAAAGTTATATCAAGACGCTTTTTAAAACCCTCTAGCTAGCCTTTTTTAGCTGAAAAGTTCTGAATTCCCAGTTTTGTAGCAAAGTCTTTAGATTTTTCTTTCAGCAAAAGTCCAACTATGGGAACCTTCTTATTGAGGGTTTGTTTTATGCATTCTAAAAGGCACTTTTCAATGCTGGGAAATTCAGAAAGTCGAACGGTTCAGCAATGTAAGTTAGTTCCATGAAATTTAAGAATGGTTCATAAGTAGCAGTTAATTATACGCTCGACTGTCGCTTATAGAGGTATAAAGTAGCAGTCTCAGTTACAGAGGTCCACAAGGGAAAAAACGACTTTCTCTTATAGAGGCGTCTGCTTCTCACTTATAGAGGCTTTAGAGGTTAAAATGACGGGACCTTACAATTACTCTCACTTGTAGATTTTTCTCGCTTTTCAAGTTCTCACTCAGCCATGTTTGGATATATATAAACAAGTTATAAGAAATCGGGCAACAGATAGCACTGGCCTACAAAATGAACTTGTTTTTCTTTCACACGAACAAAAACATGAGATTTTAGATGTATTTTTCATGCTGAATTCAAATATCATTTTATTTTTTTCCCCATCAGACGGGAGTTTCATGCGATATTTATTCGTTTTTTCTCTCTCTACAATTTGTAATAAAATCAGTAACTAACTATATAACTCTATTTGATTTAATACTCATTCTGACTTGCCTAGAAACTGGTAGATAGCGTTTTTCGGGCATATTTTGCATCTGAAATATCTCTTTTCTTGGTCCAACTAAATGGGGAGAATGATCCACCGTGGTACACATGCGAAGTCAAAAGATTACTCAAAAAACAAAGAAGGATACACGCACGCTACAGAAGGAAGAGGTCTCGCAGCGATTTAGAAACCTTGGCTGAGTTAAGACTACGTGTGAAGAATGTGATGCGTGAGGCCTTCAACGATTTTCATTCAAACACTCTCTCTAAGAGTCTCGCAGAAAACCCAAAGAAATTTTGGTCGTATGTGCGTAAAGTCAGTTGTACCAACAGCAATATTCCAGCACTAGTTCGCGAAGGGTCCGAGGTTATTGAAAGCCGCGATAAAGCTAATGTACTAAATACTGTATTCAAAAATTCATTTACTGACGAAAATAAGGATAGCATTCCCGTTTTCCCACGTCGTGTCGAGTTGGAGATGGAATCATTACGAATAGATACTGCAGGTATCATAAAGCAATTAGAGCTCCTAAAGTGGGGAAAAGCACCTGGCCCGGATGGTATTCCAGTAAGAGTATTTTCAGAGTATGCGGCGGAAATCGGGCCATTTCTGTCTGATATATTCAGTAAATCCCTAGAAGAGCGAAAAGTACCTTCAGACTGGAAAATAGCGCAAGTAACTCCGATTTTCAAGAAAGGTGATCGCAGCGATCCTGAAAACTATCGTCCCATATCTATAACATCTGTTTGTAGTAGAGTTATGGAGCATATTATATGCTCGAACATTATGAATTTCCTAGATGAAAATAATTTGCTTACAACAAATCAACACGGATTTCGGAAGAAAAGATCATGTGAAACACAGCTGGCCCTATTTACACACGATGTAATGAAAGTTATTGATGCAGGTTTACAAGTAGATGCAATTTTTTTAGATTTTCAGAAAGCCTTTGACTCTGTGCCACACAACCGCCTTTTAGCGAAACTACGAGCGTACGGTATATCGGATCAGCTTTGCGAATGGATAAATGACTTTCTAACTGGTCGATCGCAGTATGTCGTTGTTGAAGGAGAAAGTTCTTCTAATCTAGATGTCACATCGGGTGTACCTCAAGGAAGTGTAATAGGACCACTTCTTTTTTTAATTTTTATAAACGATCTCGGAGACAAAGTGAAAAGCCTTTTTAGATTGTTTGCTGATGATGCGGTTATTTATAGGGAAGTAAGGAATTTGACCGATTGTTTAGCAATTCAGCGTGATCTGGATGTTATTTTGGCATGGTGCACTGAGTGGCAACTCACACTAAATTGTAAAAAGTGTAAGACAATGAGCATAACTAACAAAAAGAATCCAATTGTTCAGAAATACGAGGTAAACAGTTCAGTTATTGATGTGGTCGATTCTATGAAATATTTGGGAGTAACAGTACAAAGGAACATGAAATGGGACTTACATATTAATACGTTGGTAGGTAGAGCTAATTCTAGGCTGCGGTTCCTAGGTCGAATTTTGAAAAATTGTAATGAACAAACAAAGGAGATAGCGTACAAATCTCTTGTACGTCCACATTTGGACTATTGTTGTGCCATTTGGGATCCGTTTCGTAAGGGGCTGATTGAGAGTACAGAGAAAGTACAGAGAAGAGCCGCTCGATTCGTGACCGCTTGCTACAGTCCTTATGAAAGCGTTACGGAACTGATTAGTAAACTAGGCTGGGAGTCTCTGGTAGATAGACGACGCACGTTTCGTATAAACTTATTGGTAAACATGCGTACTCCCACTTTCACTTACGAGTGTAGTGAAATACTTCGTCCACCAACCTATTTGGGTCGGCATGACAGGAAAGATAAAATTAGAGAAATAAGGTGCCGCACTGATTCTTATATGAACTCTTTTTTTCCTCGTACCATTAGGGATTGGAATGCACAACAAAGAGATTAGGTTTGGTGCTGAGCACCCTCTGCCACCCACAGTTTTGTGATTTGCAGAGTATATATGTAGATGTAGATGTAGAACTGAAGTCAGCCAGTATATTAGAACTCCACTTGCCTTGGTATCTCTTTTCCGTTGTAGAAATTTGTTGATGAAAACGTTCACCGTGCTCATCACTGACAGCCCCAAGTTTACATGACAGTCGAAAAAGAGAATTTTTAAGGACATGTTGCATCCCATAGCTTCATAAGAATTCAGAAGATCAGGCACTATTTCACGATAGTTTTCTGCTTTATGGTTTCCAAGGAAATTACAACATACCTTTTTGAAAGTCTGCCAGGCTGATTTTTCTAGTGGATTTAACAGACCTTAAAAATGTTCATCAGCGATTAATGACCGTAGTTGTGGTCATATAAAAATTCCTTCCTTCAGTTTAGTATCACTGACTTTGGGAAATTTCGATTTCAAGCACAAGAAACCATCAGAAAGTTTATCAGTAGCCTTTACGAAATTTTTCATAAGACCTTAATGTGCAATGGAGGTAAATATATTTTTTCAGGGTTCACCAAATGGACATGACCCATTTGTCTGGCCAGGGATAAGAGATTTACGTTTAGGACATGAATTTATAACGTAGTGAGACTTACTATCTCTGCTGTCCCATTCGCAAAAAAAAAAAAAAACAGCAAAATTTGGTGAGCCCCAGTTGCAAAACAAACAATATACCAATGTAAGAACGAAGACTTTCCCCATGAAGACTACATTGCAATATAGCAATGGCCTTTAAGTCACCACAGATGTACCCTTTTGTATTTTTCTTATTTGATTTTTTATGAACTAGTTCCATATTTTCAGATGTCTCTTTCACATTAGCGGCATGTGCTACGGGTGTTGATGGAAGTCATAAGCAAAGGACAGGCTTCAAACTAACTTTAGATGAATCTATGAACAATCGCCACTCATCTGGCTGGTTCTGATGGGCAAGACTTTCCATAACAGAACAAATATCATTGTAAAACACATTCGATTTGCCGCCCCCCCTGGTCGTGCCGCCCGCGGTGCACGCCCGCTTATGGCGAGCCTGGGTATATTCTTACATCTTTATGGAATAGATTCCAGCCTTTGAATCTGGAAGTTAAAACTTTACCTTGCTTTTTAGAGATATTTAAATCTCGAATCTGGTCATTAAGGTCAGTTTGATTGGGAAAATATATTTCTGATGATCAGCTACTGTCTTCATCTGTACCATCATTTTTATAATCATGATCATCTGAATCATTTTGAGTTAGATCAGAATCAGAGTAACTAGTTAAGGTCTTATTTGCATATACTGATATAGGAAAATCTTCATTGTGTAAGACAGGCCTCATTGCAGATGGCGAATTCGGATACTTAACTGTAGATTTTGATTTAGTTGTGATTACTTTAATATTTGTTAAACAAAAATAACAATTAGTTAGATGGTCCTTCGATTCCCTCCAAATCATGACAATTGCAAATGGCATATGATTTGTACCATTTTTCCACCTAGTGAACAGTTTAACACACGAAAGACAACATAAATTTGGAGCCCAGATCTTAACAAAATCACCCATATGACAGTCAAAGTAAAATTCAAAACACTGTTTCAGAAGTCGCGTAAAATTTTGCCTCTGAGACTTGAAGGTCAGCTCGCCACAAATATAGCAAAAATTATCGTAACGATTTAAACACTTTCGTAGCATGATGAACTAAGAAAACTACACAACAAAATGTACGCAATACACTTTTAAACAGAAAGGAAGGAAATATTTCACTAGTGATATTCGTGATAACTATTAAAGTTTGCAGTTTGCATTGTTGGCAAGGGATACACGTATGTGCGAGCTTTGAATTCTGTGCTTATGCACCGATTTTCAAATGGGATCGTTACATTTGAGTGATGGATTTAGGGAGCATCAATAAACTGTGTACGATACATGGCTCGGTCAGGGAGGACAGGGAGAGGTCGGTAGAAATCTACGGTGGGCTGTGCATGGAAGGGATGGGGGTGCTTGGACCAAGCCACGTAGCTTTCCATTTTATTTGTCACAGTTAAAACAGAGTACATAACACACAGCGTGTGGATATTTATTTCCGTCGTTTAATTTTCTTCGTATTTTAGATACGCTGCATATTGACAGTGACATGAAGTCATAATGTTCGGGTGGAAAGGGACCGACGCAACTGAACTAGCCGACACTGACGGCGTATTAAGCACCAAGAAGCATTAGGCACTCGATAACTAGATTCAAATTCACAGAAGCCACATTCACACTCAAAGCCGTAGAACCTTTCTGTACCTGAAAGTGCAGAGCAATTTGTGAAATTCTCAGACATGAATATCTGAAAGTAAATTAAAAATTATATCATTTTACGTTCACCAAAATCTGATAAATCGATATGAAAAAAAGTGTAGTGTACAGAAAAACCAGATATTCTTGGTACTTATTAGTTTTAATTCAACTAAAATAATTTTAAATATAATATTCATTATTTGAAAGATTTTGTAAGTAATGATCTCTTGACGGCTGTAGCGACGGATTGTGTTGTGCAAAGACGACATTTCTACAATAAGCTCTGCCGTCTTCCTCAGGTGCAGAAACATCTGTAATGTTTGCTGACTGACAGGCAGTCATAGAAATATCAGCTTCACATGATAATCCGGCGCTACACCCGTGCAGACTTTATGAAAATCATACGGCTGAAAAGTCTCTGTTCTTATTTTTACAAGTGGTGTGAAAGAAAACAACTTGTATTACCAGAAAATGAAATGAAATTAGCTTGTATAATATAGTTACCCCTTAAATGATTTCAACACGGAGAGAAACTCTTCTGTTTTAGAAAGTGAAGTGAATGCACACTGCAAAATCTTAACTTGGCTCAGAACAAGGTCTCATACCTTTTTCTCGCTGAACATCCACGAGACTGAATAAAAACTTCTAGGGTTTCAGGCCGCTTCAAAATTGAATCGTCTGGTGACGTTTCAGAGCTTGCACCACTTCCATTGACAAGCCTCGCTTAGCATCATGAAACCCGAGAAGTTTTTCTTCAGCATTGCCGCCGCTAAAATGTTCATAGTTATTCACGAGACCATTTCTAAAAGTTTTTTTTTTTTTTTTTTTTTTTAGCGATATGATAATTTACACTTCAACGAAGAGGGGTGCCGTCGAATCACTACATTACTAACTCAAACACTTTCAAAATTGGCGCTGTCAGCAAGCCCTTGGCATGATGGCAGTGGCCGAGAAAATAGTAAATGGAAGGCGCGCTGTCCAGCATAAAAATAGTGCGATATTCACAGATGCTTCTCGTAAATTTAGTGAAAGTTTTAAGTTCAACATTCTATGAGAGAATGCAGATATGATCTGGTATCAAATTGGTCAGTACCAATATAAACTGTATGTAGAAAACAATCAGCGCGCTGGATATTCTAGGATTACATATTTTACTATTTTGATTAAAGCTTTTTCTAATAACTGTCCGTAAATTTGAATACAGATGCATCACTAATGACATGCCGATACGAGGTGAAAAGCGTACGGCAAGAAATCATTAAAATATAGTTGCATTGGAATTATTTTCTAATAATTCTCGCTTTCACGTGGAATTATTACAGCACAAAGAGAGGACTGTCATTGCCGTTGATGAATAATTACTGAACACTTTTAATCAACTTATCATCTGCTTATTGAGTTGTAATTGCACGGTTCCTCACAGTGAAAGGTATTATGATTTCTGATTAGGCACGCAAGCTGCCTGTCCTGCTTCTTCAAGGCATCTATAATGAGCCGCGAATATTCCCAGTTCGTGTATGAGACGAGAGGGGAGGCGATGATCGGCTGCCGCGAATTCTGGGTCACCGGGCATAAAGATTCCGACCTTAATGGCAGTCCGCAGATTCCTGGCAGCGCGGATCGCGCATTCTGCGGCCCACGCGAGGAGGCTTTATTAAAACAGGCGACAGAGCATCGTGGAATTCTATTAGACGCCTTGCCGACGCGACGCCTCACTTCGACCGACGCCACCGTACTGCGTTATGACGCAGGACACACTGTAAGACGACATATCGCTTAGCTGATAATCTCCCAAGACTTTATTAGTTATTTTAGGAATCAGACAGTGCGTACAGTAGGAGACAGAATCCGCGAGACCCCTCGCTTTTCGTTTATACTTCGATCTAGGCATTACTACCTCAAGGGACAGCATAACTGGGTTCTCTAAACTTATCATAAAAGAGACCTTCCATACCCAACATCTTACCGAAGACTAAAAACAAAGACCCTTCGCGCAAGAGACTCATAACCACACAGAGGTGAATTTCGAAGTTCTACAGTTAAAATAATCACAAACATCCCCAAATTTTGTCATGATAATTATTGAAATAATGATATGAGATGATTTTCGAGGAATGTTACCGCTTTTTCATAATTTTGATAGCCGGTGTTTTTTTTTCCTTTTTTATATATAAAAAGGAAATAGATAGCCGACACTTCACTAGCAAATGCAGTTATATGATGAGTGCTACAAAGATTCGTTAAATTACTCACGGATAAATATCTGTAGATTTAATAAGAGTTGTCTAAGGCACACGTTATAGCGCTACAGCATTATAGAACGGTGTGTGATAAATAAACACAAAGTTAAACTTAACTAGAAAAGGCTTCTCAAAAGGAGTAAATGGTGAATTAAGACACGAAATAATGATTATTTCCAGATCATCGAATTGTTCATAAAATAACACCTTAATTTCACCATAACATATTTAAGACATAAGCTTATCTTCATTGCGGTGACAACAATTTTAATGGTAATAATAATAATTAAGAACAGTAGATCCGTCTCCAATGTAATTGGGGTTTTAGATTTTAAAGCTGGAGGAATACGAATGGGAAAAGCTTCCTTTATTTTTAACTAACAACTGATACTTCTTTAATGTATTACTTCATGCCTACCAAGCCCGATAAGTTACGGATAAAATTCTTACCTGGTATTCTGTAAGACGCAGGTTCAAACCCCATCGGAATTTTAATTGTAGTTTTCCATGGTTTCCGTAAATCGCTCCAGTTGAACTCCCAAAAAGTTACCTGAAAAAGTCGTGAACCAATTCTTTTCCGATCCTGGTTCCCAATACTATACCGGCCTCAAATGACATTGGTGCCGACGAGACGGATAAAAACGCCGAGCATGATGGGTGTGCGCTAACGCACTGGCCTCGAATTCGGGAGGACGTGGGTTCCAAACCCTACCAGAATTGGGTTTTTCCATGGTTTACCCAAATCACTCGAGCAAATGCCAGGATGGTTCCTCCCAAAGACCGTCGACGAATTCTTTCCTATTTTCTGCCCCTAGTCCTCCCCCCCCCCCAAAAAAAACAGATTTTTTTTCCCTTCCTATCACACTCTGGATTGAAATAAAAACACGATTTCATCACATAAAATATTCTCAAATAATAATAAAAAAATTATATCTCTGTGGTGTGTTTTGGAGCTTTTCCTTCAGGAGTTTATGTTATTCAACTGCCGGCATCGGTAGCGAGGAACTAGAGTGTCAGTTACACATCTGAGATTCCGCAGTTCGTTGTTAATTTTTCCTTATGGCTCGTTGAAATCATTAGAGAGGAAAAAGGACTAGTGACAAGCAATTCGGAAACATTCCGGCATTCACGAAGTGATTTTGATTAATCATAGAAGGGCAGTAGGTTTTCACAGCTTTTAAGCCCTATTCCCGTAGGATTAGCGGAGGCAGAGCTAATCCTATTTCCTGACCGTAGGCACTACAGTGGACGTGCCGTGGTCAGCGACATGGTCTGGCTCTTTTCCTTTACCTTCCCGCGCAGTTGCCTCCACGGTACTCACTTGATAGTAGACTGAGTGGGCCTGGGGGAACCGATCCGGACGTTCAGCTTCGAGGAAAAACCCGCGGCTTCGTCGGGGATTGAACCTCGCTCGTCCGGGCTGTAGTCAGACGCTCTATCGCCTGATCTACGCGGCCGCCCTCGATTAATCATACAAATCCGAAATCAGGATTGATGCATGGATTTGAGCCCTCGAGGCTTGAGCGTTACGGGTGTCCGGGTCGGTGCATAGGTGTTAATGAAGGTGTTGTGTATGTCTTGTGTTGTCTTTCACGTGTGTGAGCAAAAATTATTCGATAATACATCAATACATGGGATGATCTCATGAAAAAGCTTAGCTAGATAAATAACTGTCAGGTAGAATGCCATTAAGATTAAAAATAAAAAGTGTTATTAGAGACATAGTCATCTGAGTTGTAAACAGTTATTCATAAATTTACATTAAAGAAATTTTCACACTATACAGTCTGAAGCAGTGCTGTTACATTGCTAGACCTTTAATTTAATAATTGTCAGAGCAGGTGTGATAATCACATTCACTACCACATGTTTTATACGTCACCACATATTTATTAAAGAAAGGGGAAGTTTTGCTTGAATTAAACGTGCTTGGAGTGGTCAGAGGAACGACTTCAAGTTGGCGCCACGCTGTCGGCAGTCCCAGCTGTCACATCGCGAAAATCTAATTACTGAACTTCTTTTGGTGTTAGAGGCGAAACGGGGAGTATGAACAAAAAATCACAATATTTTACAGCATGTCGAGAGGCAGATAGTGTTATTGCGGGAGACGGCTTAGGGAAACAAATTAACAGTATTTTAATCTGTAACTCGGCCTTATTGGTCATCCAGGCATAACTTTGGCGCTACAGTGTCAGTTGGTAGGCTGCATCATGCAGTAAAAGATTTACATTTAGCATAATATCGGTGTATCATATGTATGTTTCAGTTTTGTTGAAACATGTGTCTAGCATTAATTGTAGGTAAGCAGTAACATGATTGTTTATGTATTATTGTTATTCATTATTTTTTTTTTATCTTTTTTTTTTCTTGCTTTCACTGGCACCGACTCCAAAAATAACTAATTAATGTAAAAAAATTCAATGACAGTAATGTAAAATATTGTCCATTTAGATTTACTTTCTCCTAAGCAAGGTATAAAGTTATTTTAATAATTTTAGCGCTTTTTTTAAGGCAGTTTTTATGTTTTTTTAAATAATTATTTTATTTTTAGATTTTTAGTGGTATTATAGTTTGTTTTGTATTTTAAATATGCCGCAACAGTTCCCATTTTGCGAACTTTATGGTAGCTCAGGGATTATAGCGCTTGCTTTCAAAGAAGAATTCTGTCTGTATATACCACAACAACTTCCAGAACGGGGTGAATTGGGTATTGTGTTAAAGAATGTCAGTTTACATTTTGTCCAGGCTATGTTTAGAGCGTATCATAACATCTGTTAAAGCTGCTGGTCGATAACCGAAACATGAAACATCTGGGCATTAATACATACCATATACAGAAATCTGTATCTGGGATATATCTATTTGCTCCGACATCACAAAGAAAATATAGATTTTTAATTGGTTTTCACAAAGTGAAAGCTTGGGATCCAAGTTAAAATCTGAAGTACATGTTGAGACATTACGACACATTTATTTTATAAATATTATGCCATGACTTAAAAATAGCTTAATTGATTTGGACGGGATTTAAAACTGTAGATTAAAAGGGGTGAGGGTAAAGGGGAAGAGGGATTGGGCTTTTGTATACCAAATGTAGACTGCCTTTTCTGATTGATTTAAAGTATACATGTGAAAATTTCTATTGATATCAGATAAAACTGTAGGTATGTATAAAAAACAATTAAGAGGTGTGGAGACGAAGAGTAGTTTGGTTTTTGTAAAACTAGTGAGGGCACTATTTTTCTCTTTGTTTTAAAGTATACATGAGAAAATTTCCATCGAAACCAGATAAAAACTGTAGCTTTGTGTAAAGAACATTTGCAAAAATTAAATGGGATAAGGGAATGAGTGGTAGGGTTTTGTAAACAGAATGTAGACACTATGTTTCTCTTTGTTTTTAAGTATACATGTGGAGTGTTCCATGGAAATCTGATAAAACTGTGGGTATCTATAAAGAACATTGGAAAGTAGGATGGGTGGGGGTAGAAGGGAAGAGGGGTTGGGCTTCTGCAACCTAATTTAAACACAATTGTTCTGTGTGTATTAAAGTATACGGGTGCTAATTTCCTTCAGAATCGAATAGAAACTGTAGATTAAAGGTTGGAAAGGAAGCAGTGGAGTATGGACTCTCTAAACCAAATGTAGACAGTATTTTTTTTTTTTGCAGTATACATGTGCATACTTCCTTCAAAATCAGAAAAAAAACGGTAGCTTTGTATAAAGAACATTGACAGTAATTAAAGGAGTAAAAGGAGAATAGGGTTTGCGTTTTTGTGAAACTTATGTGGACAGTATTTTTCTTTTTCTATTTGTTTTATAGTATACGCATGCGTAGTTCCACCGAATCGGATTAAACTGTGGGTGTTGTACAAATAGTAAGGAAAGGGGAGCTAGGATAGTTTTTCTTGATTTTTTGGTCAAATATCTTATAAAAAAAATTACATGTGCCAACTTTCATAAAGATCGGTCAAATGGTGTCGACTGTAGCTTTATAAAAAGAAATTGACAAAAATCAGGGGGGTGGAATGGGGAGAGGGGTTCAGTTTTTGTAAACCAAGAGTTGGCATTATTTTTCTCTTTGTTTTATAGTAAAAATTTGTTAAGTTCTGTCTAAACCGGATAAAAACTGTGGTCGTGTATACAAATTAAGCGGTTTAATGGGGAGAGGGGGTAGTTTTTATATCTTTTGGTTATACATCTTCTTCGTGAAAAAATACATATAAGCACCAACTTTCATGGTAATCGGTCAAATGATCGCGTCTGTAGCTTTTTATAAAGAACATTGACAAAAGTTAATGGGGTTGAAGGAGGGAAAGGGGTTGAGCTTTGGCAAACCAAATGTTGACACGATTTTTCTATTTGTTTTAAAGTATACATGGGCAAACTTCAATAAAAATCGGATAAGAAATGTAGATTTCTATAAAATTAAGGGGTGGTTTATTTATTTATTTAAATTTTGTCAGAAACCTTCTCCATGAAAAATTACATGTATACGCCAACTTTAATGGAGACCAGTTAAATGGTGTCGACTGTAGCTTTGTATAAAGAACATTGGTAAAAATTTAGGGGTGGATTGGGGGAGAGGGCTTCAGTTTTTTCAAACCAAAAGTTGACAGTATTTTTCTCTTTATTTTTGACTGTGCATGTCCAAAGTTACATCGAAATCGGATAAAAAATGTGGGTTGTATAAAAATTAAGGGGTGTAAAGGGGAGAGGGGTGGTTTTTTATTTATTTATTTTTTGGTCAGATTTTCCATGAAAAATTATACGTATATGACAACTTTGATGATAATCGGTCAAACGGTTTCAAGTATAGCTTTTTATGAAAAACATTGACAATAATTAAAGGGGTGGAAGGAGGGAGGGGGTTGAGCTTTGGCAGACCAAATGTTGACAGGATTTTTCTCTTTGTTTTAAAGTATACATGGGCAAAGTTAAGTAAAAATCAGATATGAAATGTAGGTTTCTATAAGATTAAGGGGTGTAAAGGGGAGAGGGGTGGTTTTTTATTTTTTGGGTCAAATACCTTCTCCATGAAAAACTACATGTAATTTCCAACTTTAATGGAGAGCAGTTAAATGGTGTCGACTGTAGCTTTGAATAAAGAAAATTGGCAAAAATTAAAGGGATGGATAGGGGGAGAGGGGTTCAGTTTTTTTAAACCAAAAGTTTACAGTATTTTTCTCTTTATTTTTGGCTATATATGGCCAAAGTTTCATCGAGATCGAATAAAAAATGTGGATCTGTATAAAAATTAAGGGGTGGAACGGGTGGTTTCTCAATGAAATTCATATGGGACCACTTTGGAGGTATACGCTATCCACTAAAAAAAAAATCATTTAAATCGGTTCAATATCACTGAACATACTCACACACACACACACACACACACACACACACACACACACACACACACAAAATGCAGACGAATTGAGAACCTCCTCCTTTTTTGAAGTCGGTTAAAAATGACAATGGAGGAAGCGCTCGAAAATTCGCATCTTTTTTTCTCTGGTATGAGTTAAGATCTCAAGAGATTGCTTCCATATTTTACACAAATATTGGATAAGGCTTAAAACTGAGATGACTTGAATTGAGGGGGGCCAGAAAAAGATCAAAACTCATTTCTTAGACTATTCAGAAATCAGTCTTTAGATTGAATAAATATTTGACATATGATTACGCATGCTATTCCTCAGTTTTTGTATATTAAACTTTCATCGTGATTAACTTCTAACACTGACTTAAGGGAAAAAGCTGAAAATTTGGAACTGGTATTTACGGAGAACGATGAAGTGGAACATCAAGAAATATTGTGCTTAAGGCGTTGAATAGATCCAAGTTGTTGTGAAAAATACTCATATGTTGCAACATTGAATCCTATTTCTCTTAGCTGAACATCACCAATCTGATCATGTTGTCTCATCTCATTTGATAATAAATCTTCAATAAAGTAATAAGCAAAAATAAATTTTGAAATAAAAATAAAATAAATTTACTGTTTTATAATTTTTAACCTCGAAAAAGCTACTTGTAACTTTTTAATTTTGTCATTTTGTTTTAAGTTCGAGATTCCAATAAAGGATGGATCAGTTTGTTGTTGACCCTAACTGTAGGATCGTGTTAAACTATTGATTGGGTATGCCAGGATGACTGACACGTGGGTTCTAAGGGGTTAACCTATGACTTGCGCCGACTTTTTTCATGTATCTTCTGCTCTTGAATTCTTGAACCTATCCTCTTCTTCTCTTGTGCTAGTAAATAAACATAAGCATCGAGGGTAACTTGTATCTACGAGAGGGAGCGGACGTCTATGAGCTACTTGAAAGTGAAACAATGTTTCTGGACACCTCATTTAACCTGCACTGAACCGTAAATCATCTACAGTCGATGTTGTACAAGATAGGTAGGTATAGCGTAACCCGTAATACTGATCCTAGGGATCAAACTTAGCCCTACAGTTCACAAGTAACAGAGAGTGGTAAGGTTGGTGCAGCGAATATCCATCTCCGAGGCCTAGATGTTAACTTGTTGCTCGTCAGTGAAGAAGTGAGACTGATCAATGTATTCTGGCTTGCTGGTAAAGTATTGGCTTGCATGCTCAGCCCTGCACGTGTAGCTTACAACCTGAACTGTCGATCGGCAGAAAGTCGAACAACAGGACGTGCTTACTCGACGTCTGGCAGCAGTAAAACTTAGAAAACTTACATGATTTCAATACTAAAATATTATACTAAATGACGTCCCGTCACAAGTTATTGAATAAAATAATGATCAGAAGTAAGGTCAAGGGCTCGGTCTCCCCGCAGGCAGTGGTCAGCAGGAAACTGACGGTAATCATGTAAGTTCTCACAGTTTGTAGGCAGTAGTAACTGACAAAATTCGTGCGTTTCCGATCATACGTGGCCGAGGTCGCAATCGTCCTGCAAGCCAGAGAAATGGTGGTGACAAAAGCCCGAACGAGTACTGGGACTACATGCACTGCAGCGCCCTGAAGGAAATTCTGAAGCGATTAAATTAACAGAATAAAGACAAACATCTTTGAAGAATATGAAGACAAGGAGATGTTTGATGAAGAACCCAGAGCTACCCGAGGATGCGGACACATTGCAGGCTCTGATCGCTTTCCAATGGTGTGCTTGACACTAGAAAGGAAACTATGAAACCTTAATTTACAATGATAGAGTAAGTTATAAAGATACGGAAAATAAACTTTATTTGTTGGATATGAGTTAAAAAACATATTTTTTTAGTAAAATAAAAACGCAAAAAGACAGCTGTTGGTTATGTGATACGAAACACCAATCAGAGCGCATGACGTCACATAGCTCGAGCCAGTTTAGCTCCTGCGTGTTACCGTTTCTTGAGAATGTGGGCGTTTTGTTTTTAAGGTTTTTTACGGTTTCAGTGCTGGTTATAAATCAATTAAACTACATATATTTGAAATGGCAGTTGGATTTACCAAGACAAATAGCTCGAATTCGGCTAAAATTACTGTGACGATGCTAGGAATTTTTTTGCATCCAAAAGCGATTACTGTTCAGCAAAATTCCGGAACGTTAAAACGTCCAAGTAAGTATGTCTATTCTGTTAATCATATTACTACAGAACGTTAGAATATAAGATATTTTAGAAGCATGTGTGTTACTGAAGCGTTTTACTTAACACAAATCTGTAATTTTGTGTGTTTAGTCAGGGGATAATAATTTCGAACTTTTATTTTAATATATTTTTATATTTTTTTGATATAGTCGTTGCTGTGCAGAAACTTATGTAGTTGTTAAGTGTCGGGAAAAGGTTCAAAGCCTGTTTATATTCCTTCGACGTTATATTTCGGACAGTAACTTTGTGAATGTAAAAGTATAACGTTTTACACGTTGTTCCACCGCTTCAAATTTTGTCCATACTTTTTTTTAAGTCACAAACTATTGTCTTATTCAGTTAGCATGAACTATTTTTCGGTATTCGTTGAAGCTTTTGTACGGAAACGTAAAATTAACGTGTTATAGACCTTGTCTCCTGTGTTATGAAGTGGTAAAAACACTGTAGTGAGAGAACGCAGTTTTACAACATTGATAAAGAGATTTCAAAAACACCACAAAAACAACACAGAAAGTTTTGTGCAAAAAGTTAGTAAACAGAAATATTTTTTTTTATCATACTGCATGTAATTTCCTTTTCGTTTAGCAAATGTACCAATAAAAAGTTTCCACATATTTACAACTAACGGCGTTTGTAACATCTGGAGTCCTAATTAATTTATTTATAGAAATTAAAGTTTTCACAAATCAAAATTTTGAGGTACATAGCTTATTAAACATAATAAAATATTAAGTCCAAACTCAATTCAAAGTGGTCTTCACAAAAATATATTGAAGACTTTGTAGACAAATATGCTAGGTGCAAGCTTTAGTTACTTTTTCCCCATATCTTCCTTGTGTAGAACATAAAAAACGATTTGTTCCGTGTTTTAAATATTTGTTTACACACTGAAGCACTGTACGCCCCTAGTAAATTGTGAACTCATTTTATCCACGAAATAAGCAAACCGGCTATTTGTTTACATCGGCACGAGCAGAGACGTGACGTCACAAGAAATAACATGACAACTGCGGACGTTTTGGCGCCAATGTTGAAAATTTTTCATTTGTCCGTTTGGTTTTTTCAAGAAATATTTTTTTTTGGTTGCAGTAGACTCTCAGCTACAATGTTGACTAATTTCCCATAATCAGTCAAGTATCCCACTGGCGGAAATTTTTACAGGAAAAACAATGTGATCGAGTACATGAAATTCCCGTTTCCGCATCGCATATGTAACGGCAGAACAGCTAGCCCTACTTTCTGCACTTTGCGTAATCAGCGTTATGATGATGAGTAGATAAAGCAAAATTTTTTTAAAAAATTCAGGATGTGATGACGATTGATGAATACAACATTTGCAGTCAGAAATTTTTCTAATATCTGTTTGGAAGATTGTCAAGACAGGTGCGACCAGCAAAGAACGTCAAACAAGTTCGCGTCAGAGAAGGAGAGGGAGAGGGTGAAGGGGGGATGGGAGGGTGGAGGGGAGAGGGGAGGGAAATTGAATCCTGGGGAGCAGCCCAGCATGTTCAAAGAAGTGACATTGGTCGAAAAAGTTTTGATTTTATTGATATCATCAAATTTTACGCTTCAGTAAATTGGCAGACATAAGAAATTAAAATGTTGTTTTCAGCTGGTTTCTATTTCTTTCACATTCAATTTTCGCATTTTGTCAGTTGATAATCATTATGACGTGTTTCATCGTCACTCGTGCCAACGCTTTACGAAATCACAATCTAGCACACACCGAACCGCGACAAACAAACTGGTTATTGAAGAACGGTGCTTTGAAACACACGTTCGATGTGCTCCACGTATTTTGTCTTTCATTAATTCTAGACGTTTTCGCGTCCTCCTTCGTAGGGGAGCACGCTTCGCGTGTCGATGTCTTTTTGTTGGAAGCTGACGACCCAGTCTGCTCAACACGTCCTTCTTTCCTCGACGGTCCCAGTAATTGTTTGTCCCGTGTTGTTTTCATTTGCTGTAACTTGAGGTATCTTCGTTTGCGACGACGGAGAAGTGCATTGTGCCACAGCAACAGATTTGTTCGTTTTGCGCGCTCTACACTCTCTCTTTGTTGCAACCTTTGTCTCCTTTGTCCCTCTATTTCTCGTATATGCTGTTGTCCTGTGACTCTGTCTCGCGGCCTTAAATATAATGATGATGTAACGGTGATGTTGGATCGTCTTAATGGCGCGCCACAACAAACGCCACATATGCTTTGACCAGCTGGAGATATCTACGCAATTATTCATCGTCTTTCTTTTCGTTTTCTGAGCTCTCTTCATCTACGAGTGATGAAGCTATAACAGTAAGCAAACCACAAAAGGAAATTTTGTTTAAAATCTTCGATTTTCACAGTCACCTATTCTCAAACTGTAGCTGTACTCGCTCTTCTTCGTCATCACTTTCTCCCAACATTTTGGGGTGGGCTGTTTTTGATGAGTTTTAGCTATCGTTGACATGGTTGAAATTGAACCTTTGGTTTTACGGCCTCATGCCCTTACTGGCGTCAAGCGAAGAGTTGCCTTCCGTCTGTGAAACGTGTCAGCGAGTGATAGGTGTATATTTTTAGTGTAACGTGTTGTTTATAAGGCGGTGATTGTGAATCGTAAGGGGAACCGCCTTGATACCTCCTAAAAACCGCAGTCAGGAGGGGGGCTACGCGGAGGCCTGTTCCCTGCCTCAGCACACTCAGCCATATTGGCGGGTCTCTAGTTGTATTCACTACGTTATTCACATTCGTTGCTTATTATTGTTTAAAATGGTCAAAGTGTTCAGTAGTTAACTGAGAAAGTGTAATCAAGAGCTCAAAGCACTGTTCTTTCTCCCCATCCCATTTTCTCCGTAGTGAGAGGTTACGTGATCGCCGTGCGAATTTTATATTTGTGATATTTACCTGAGGCGTTGACTTTTTTGCGTTCCTTAAAACTGACTTGCACCTCCGTCAAAGGTTTGCTTTGCTCATGTGCAGTGCACTAGAATGCTCCGTGGTTCGGATCCCACTTAAAACTGTATGTCCCGGTAGGATTACCGTGTTAGGTTAGGGTGGTGACGACAAAAGCGCATGCGCGGTTAATAGAAACTCTGAAACTCGGCAACCGAACATCCCTTCAGGGTTTAGCGGCCAACAATGTAAAACACATTCATATTTTACCTAATGATAAGTATCACTTACAGTTTGCCAAAAACGGTTCAGAATAAACAACGAAATTATCTTAATGCCAATTTGCCGTTCATACAAACCTGCAGTGAGAGACGACGTCAAATAGAAAAAAAAAATTAAAAATAATTTAAACAGCAATTTTCTATGATTAATCTGCTTCATGTGTACTAGCTATACCTCTAGCAATTATTGAACTTGCTTATACTAAGATACTGATTTCTTTTATTATAAAATACAACTTCTTTTTTTCTTTATTCTTATTTCATATAACTCATCTATATCTCACATTTCTTATGAGGTCATCGAAATACATTCTTTCAGTTGTACCAGTTTTACCATCTCTAAAATACTAATACTCATCTTTTCGTTTTAACATACCAGAACGGTGAGTTTTGTCTTTAGTGCTAGGAACTGAATGCAACGTCTGACACAGGGTTATCCATAAGTGTATTACTTTCAATCATATACTATAAATTGTGGCTTTTTTTTTTTTTTTGAGTCATCAGTCTCTCGACTGGTTTGATGCAATCCTCCATCCTTTCCTATCTTGTACGTAACAAAACAAAACTAATAATAATAATCCAACATGATTTTACGTGAAAGCTGTTTACCACACCGCTACGTGTGAATAACCTGTTGCGGCCACAATTCTGTAACGTTACAGTGATTTGTCGTAGAGATTACGCAAAGAATAGCACGATTGTAAGAGCTGTACTGAGTTGGCGAGCCGTAGTTTTTGATGTCGGCTGACTAGTTTCTGGTCACGATCGTCGCAAGTCGCAGGTTTACGATAGGGTCATGATTGGCGGAATTCGTGAAAAAACACGCTCCCGCCCGCTAAGTCGTTATTTCTTGTGATCCCAGTTGCTCCTCGATAGCAGTTGGATTGGTTCTTTCCACAGCATACTGTTGTCTCGAGCAAGTATTCATCTGTTATAGCAGTGACATTGGTTACGATATGCCCTAGACTAGGGCCTTGGTATCAAGGCATACGAGACTTTGTTTCAATATTACTCTCCATAGGAAATTATAAAACTTTATTCGCCTTTAGAGCTAACTTCCAATTTTTTAGTGATACGTTGGTTCTTTAATCTAAAAGGAAGCAGTCAAGTGGTTTCTGATGTATGCTTTGCATCATCGTATCAAATTCAGATTTCTTCTTCCTCTTATTATTATTATTAATATTTTTTTTTTTTTTAAATAAGGCAGTCTGTTGCTTAGGATTTTGAGTCGCGCTCGGTGTTATTAGTGTATCCACTTCTGTACGAATGACTGCGGTTGAACAGGAAAGGAAAGACAAGGCATCGGATGTTTGTGAATGAGTTTTGTATGAAAGGCACCACTGAACAACAAGATGACTCACCATACTGTTCTTGCCCGGCCCTACCCATGCGTCATCACTTCTTCGACCGACTGCCTAACCTAAGCACGTCTTTAAACATTACGCTCAAACTAAAAAAAATGTATCTATATTGTCAAGTTCGCTGTTCTGACATAGAATAGGTGGTTTGCCTCGCCGAATCATATCCACAAAATAAAATGTGGTACACCTTTTATAAGACACGGCATATCGTTACAGGCAAGCCACACTCATTAAACTCTGCTGCCTACTGGGCGTACCGTTGAAGGAAGTTTGTATTTGACAGTTCCTACGTGGAGTGGAATCAGCAATACTTCATCCAAAACTGGATGGAAGTAGCAGATGTATCGCTTCAGTCGCAGTTGACTATTATTAACGTCTGATAGTTGCATCTACTTGGCATGCTGATATGCTCATCAACAACAACAAAATGTGTGACACTGAAAGCACTCCGACGTCCACCCCGCTCTTGCTGAAAGTAATATGCGTTACTGTTGTTCGGAGTCGGCGAGAACTTCCCCTCTTCATTCCTCGTGTTTTTTTTTTATTCTTTTCTTATCGCTTTATGCCTCGTCGACGTCGAGGTCTTAGATGCGGGAAAGGACTAAGGGCAAGGTGCAGGGAACGGGAAGGAATTCGGCCATGGTCTTTTAAAGGAAGCATTCGCCTGGAGTGATTTGGGGAATTTGGATGCCCGGACGGAGATTCGAACCTACATCCTCCCGAATGCGAGGCCAGAGCTGCTCACCCACCACACTCCGTTTCCTCATGTTGGTGAGTTTTTGGAGAACGTAGGCGTCCAGTACAACAGCTACTTTGGGAGCCTCCATAAACTACGTATCCCCATTTTGGCCTCCCCTTAACCCCTCTCCCCCCACGTAGCCTGACGTGGCTTTTGCCTCTAACCTCCCCCTCCCCCGCGTGGCACGTAGCTTTTTTACCCATTGATTCCAGAAGACATTTTGTACTGTTTTCTCTTGTCAGACTGTCATAAATTACATTCGGAGATATTTAAATGACGGTAATGAATATTCACATGGTGTTGTGTGTTCTGTACCTTATTTAAATGCCACAAATAATATGAATGAAAAGCTACGTGGCGTGACTCTGAAACTCTCCACTCTTCACCCCCCCCCCCCCCCCCCCCATCTGGAAGGTGCCATAAAGGATCCGACAGAGAATCATGCGTCAGATCCTAGGTATCGTTTCTACACATTGTTCAACTTTTGAATGTTTACCTGTACTTCCTGCGATGAAAAGTGTATTACTGGACCAAGGAATATAAGTCATTGCGGAATATTTAATTTCTTCATAACTTAGTTGAATAAATCAGATTTTTCTGCTTCAGTCTGAAGTGTGTTTTAATAGTGTCATTTTTAACTATATACCTGAAACTAAAACAACCTAGTAGTTAAGCGATGGAATTCTGATCTTGCAGTGTGACTCTTTGTGCCAAGAGCTGGAGTACAATAGATAAATAATAATAATGATAAATCTATATATTTAAAAATAAATTTGTAACAATGTTGCTCGAACTGTCAGTGATATAGAGAGAAAATTATTTTAGTGGATGACCTGGTTGGTTGAATTATGGCTTTTAAACGTTGTCATCGTGAATGCTGATTCCTAGAAGATCTTACGCTTCTTCTAGAGTTTAGAACAAATAGATGTGTAATCAGTGGTCTCTAATTAGGTTAAAATATTCTTCCTAGGGTTTTTGGTAAAATGTCTGGTCTACTGACACCGTGACCTTGTAATTAATAGCAGAAACAATATTGATGTGATTTTACACTAATTACCAAAATCTTTGCTTTATAACTTATTCCTTGCTTTTAAGAGGATGCAGGTTAAATCTCCCCCGTCTCTCCAAATTTGGTTTTTCCATTGTTTCCACAAATAATTCCAGGCAAATGCAGGAACAATTCCTTCAATAAGCCATGGTCGAATTCATTCCCGTTCCTTACCCCCAATCATTTCCCGCCTCAAATGACTTTGACGTCGACGAGGCGTAAAGCTAAAAGAACAAAAAATTCCCGAGGCCAGTAATATGGTTCTTAAATGGTTTATATCCAATCTCTGTTTCCTACAACTAAGTAATAACTGCATTATTATTGACACACTGAAGACAAGATTGAGAGATACAGAAGTGTGCGTTATTAACATCGAAAGAAAATCTGAAATAATATTAGAATGACATTCAGAAAAAAATGTAAGAAAACTCTAAAATTAGTACTAATAAAAAGCAGAAATTTTGTAAAATTCTGTATGGTATTTAAGGAAGTATATAGTTGAAGTCAGTGTTAAATGAAAGAACACAACACTAGACGTAGAAATTTTCATTACGTCTAAATTCCAGAGTAGATCGAAACTTGATACTTTATTGAATGTGTAAACAGCAGTTGTTGGTGGTTTGGAGAGTGCAGGCTCTCTCGTCTGATGGCGTCAGCTGTGTAATGCGTAGACGTCAGAGCCCCCGGGCTAGTGGTCTCTTGTGACAGACCACACACAGTATTTATTGAAGACGTCGCAAACGATCGCCTCAGTCTGCGCCGAGACATGACGTGGAAGCTTGCTGTCCTGCTTGTATGTGGTAAGTATTGACTCTGCGTTCTAGTCGTTAGCGGCCGGACTGTCATTCATAGATAAGGTTCTGTCTCCACTAGGTCAGGTGTTGACATTAATATCTTGGTTTTCCTGGTGACACTGCGTAAACTTTTCCTACACTAATCTTTCGGCTTTCCTGCTGGAGCCTTCATCAGAGTTAATGTGTTGTTGTTTACATGTTTCGCCTTGCGTCATCGAATGCTAGTCCGCTGCTCTCATTGGTAATTCGGTCGCGGAAGCCTACGACTTCATATTAGGTATTGTTACGCAGCTACAATCCTGTTAATTATCCGTTAAAAAAAAAAAAAAAAGAGTCAGTCGTGACGATATATAATGTAAACTCTTCGATTATTTTCTCGTGTGTGATTTAGCAAGCTGGTATCTTGGATTGTTATTTCCTATAATTCATAATTTCTTTATTTCTGTCCTATAGGCCTGTATTTAGAATACATCTGTGGGAATAACAAAAAGGAGCATTTGCTAATATCTTTTTGTCATGTTAAATAGAAACTAACTTTTTAACATCGCTCACCATTTACCGAAAAGAATTTCTGTGAACCACTGGTTTGCTTAATTTACCGCCTCATAGGTTTTCAGTTTGACAGTTGAGCTAGGACAGGAATGATACAATAAAACAGTCACAGTCTTTGTGAAGGATCACCCGCTTTTATCTGAAGTAATTCGGAACAAAGGTGGAAAGCTGAGAAGTGGATGGTAAGACTGCAATCACAGTGGGTTCTCCAGACTGAAACATCGAACTGTTCTGGGTACTTGTGACGGTAATTTCAGCATTTTTTTTCGGACAGCTATTATTTGGCTTGGAGTCCATCATTTGTGACACCTATCGCAACATTCGAACTACTTCGCATTTATCATTTCCACGAATTATCTTTGATGACGTCAAAAGGCAGTCTTATATTCAACTCTTATAAATCATCTTTCGTTTCGTGTACCTTTTCTTACAATCCATCCGTGTAACATGATCCAGTTTTCATAAATTGTGGCACTGATACAGAAAACACGTGATAAACTTACACATTTCTGTCACTTCAAGCGTAAAATCTGTCGAGCTCCACTGCCTAGACAGAAGATTCGTTTTCTCCATCACAATATTCATTTCTACTGAATGTTAGCAAACTCTATCACACTGTTGTTAACTGTCCTAGTACGAAAGAACCTGTTACACAAAAATTCTAAATATCTACAAACTTCACTTAATAGCACTTCACGATCCTGTGAATTTAATATATCCTTTTCTGCTATATAACAAAAAATTAAAAAATAATAATTTCGTGTGGTCGTAATGACCTGGTGACAGGGTTTCTATTTGCTGCACATTCCTCACCTGTCATAGCACCAAGTGAAGGAAGACGCAGAGTCTAAGGGAGTCGTTTGGAGAAAAGTGGTGGAGGAAAAATTTTGGGATGATCGCCAGACTTGGAAGAGGTTGTGCAGGATTACCCGCAAAGGCGGAAACGTCAAATGATGATGAATAAGTTCGATGCCCTGAGGAAAAAAATCTTAAGTTTTTATGTAAGGCTAATGTACACTGTACACTTTTGTTGGCTGCTGTTACAGTTGCTGGGTGCAGCTGCCGGCCGTCACCGCAGTGGCCTCAGTTCGTGAAGACGAAGCCGCCCCCGGGGGCAGCAGACCAGACGTCGTCGCTGCCTCCGCCTCCGATGCCCTCTGATATAGGCGGACTGTGCGGGTGCCAGGCCACGGGCCAGTACTCACCCGTCTGCGGCTCCGACGGCCAGACCTACCACAACGCCGACCTGCTGCTCTGCGCGCAACGCTGTGGCCGGGGTGAGCACCTATTATTATTATTGTTATGTTTTTGCTGTCGTCAGTCTTTCGACTGGTTCGATGCAATCCTCCACCCCTTCCTATTCTGTGTTAACCTCTTCATTTCAACATACCCCTTACAACCCACGTCCTCAATTATCTGCTTCATATATTCTAATCTCTGTCTTCCTCTACAGTTCTTACCTTAGATTGTTCCATCCACAAGCAAATTAACCAATCGAGCATGTCTCAAAATATGACCTACCAGCCTGTCTCTTCTTTCTGTAAGCTTCTTCCACAAACTTCTTTTCTCACCCATCATTTCCAAAAGTCGTTCATTTCTTACTTTGTCTGTCCACTGAATTTTGAGCATTCTTCTGTAGCACCACATTTCAAATGCTTCAATTTTCTTTATTTCCGGTATTCCTATAGTCCATGTTTCGCTACCATAAAGTGCTGTGCTCCACACAAAGAGTTTTAAAAAGTTCTTTCTAATTCCTAGATCAATATTTGAAACTAAAAGGTTTCTCTTTTTTCATGAAGCCTCTTTTTGCTAGTGCTATTCTACTTTTAACATCATTCCTGCTTCGGCCATCGGTTGTAATTTTACTTCCCAAGTAACTGAATTCACTTACTTCTCCTATTGCATCCGATCCTATTTTTATATTTAATCTACTAGTATTGGTATCATTTCTGCTACATTTCATCACTTTTGTCTTACTTTGATTTATATTCAGTTCAAAATCTTCCTTCAGTATTTTGTTCATCCCATTCAGTAACTTCTCAATATCCTCAGCCCTCTCTGCTAACAAGACAATGTCATCAGCAAATCGTAGCATACTGATTTTTTTCTCCCTGAAAACTTATGCCACATGGTAATTTTTCTTTGACTTTCTTCATTGCTTCTTCTACATACAAGTTGAATATTAACGGGGATAGACTACAACCTTGTCTCACACCCTTTTTAACTGATGCTTGTCTCTCATGGTTCCCTACTTTTATTACAGCCACTTGATTCTTATATAGTTTATAAAGTATTCTTCTATCTCGATACTTTAGGCCTGACTTCTTTAAAATTTTGAACATATTGTCCTACGTAACATTATCAAAAGCTTTTTCTAAATCAACAAATGCCATAAAAGTATCTTTGTTTTTCTTGATCCACCCTTCAAGTATTAATTTTAAAGACAGAATTGCTTCCCTTGTACCACGATTTCTCCTAAACCCAAACTGATCTTCACCTACTATCTCTTCTTCTACCCTTTCCATCCTTCTGTATATTATTCTGGTCGGTAATTTTGAAGCCTGTGATGTTAGACTAATGGTGTGATAATTCTCACATTTGTCGGCTTGTGCTTTCTTTGGAAGTGTGAAGATGATATTTTTATTAAAATCAGTAGGAATTTCTCCTGTTTCATAACTTTTTGATACCAGCTTGAATAATCTACCGATTCCATCCTCTCCTAGGGATTTAAGAAGTTCTGCAGGTATCTTATTTGCTTTCCAGTCATTCAGAGCTCTATTAAATTCTGTTCTCAAATGCCGACATCGCCTTCCTTTTCCATTACACTATTGTTCAAGTCATCCCCAACATACAGTTTCTTAATGTATTCCTTCCATCGGTTAGCTCTATCTTCTGAGCTTAAAAGAGGTTTCCCTTCTGCAGCTTTAATGTTCATACCTCTTTTCTTCATTTCTCCAAAATTCTGTTTGATCAGACAGCAAAATGTCAACACAAGCCACGACTACTGTATCTCAACTGGCTCAGGTCGTTGCGACACGATGCAGTATTTTCTTGTTCGAATGCTGGTGGCAGAAAAAAAAATTTCAGTGGGAATGTACTGGTGCGCCATTTCTAACTACTACCATGTGGCCCAAACTCCTGAATATAGACCGAGCGTGATGGGTGAACAGTTAACGTTCTGGCCTCGCATTCGGGAGGACGCGGGTTTGAATCCCCGTCCGGCCATCCAGATTTGGGTTTTCAATGGTTTCCCCAAATCACTTCAGGCGAATGCCCGGATGCATCCTTCAAAAAGGTCATGGCCAGTCTCCTTCCCGTTCCTTGACCCCAGTCACATCCCGCCACTAATGACCTTAGCCGTCGACGGGGCGTAATTCAATAAATAAATAAATAAATAAAAATCTGTTTTCTTAGTTCACTGGTAAAGCCGTTCATCAGCCTCTCTACTAGGAGAGAGAGAAAGGAGTCCTGAGTATAGACTAGAGGTTCTCATCCTGCTCGGTGAGCCATCCCCCCTCTTCCCAGCGTGGCGTGAAGACATATCGGTGGAGTGGGGAGGGGGGCGGACGATACCCTAGCTCTCCACCTCTTACAGTTGAAAACCTTTATTCTTAACTCCCATACTTTGTAAGTTTACTCTGAGATGTCATTGTTAGTACCTACTGAAAAGTAGGCATTTATCTTTTTATTAATAATAATAATAAAAAAAATGTGGCCGGGAAGGGGGAAGAGACAGTTTTTATTTCGATAGTAGAGTAGACCTAACTTGGTCGGTAAGGGATTTCACCATCTCTACTATTTTATTCCATTATGACGTAAAGCACACGCTACTCCAAAATGTACCACATCACAGGAATCTACAAAAAGCACAAACATTTCCATACTTGGGAACTGAATTTCCAAGACAGTTTGCGTGGAGGAATAACTTCCGTGGCAGCAGCAGACTCGTGAGGGGGTCACCGTCAGCACGACTTAACTCATTGTGTGCAAGAAACCAACGTCACATTTATCTTATATATCTTAACACAATTTTTAAATAATTACTTGCTTCAATCTTCACATTCAACCAGCTCAAAAATTTGCATCACTGAGTCTCAGAGCAAAGGGTCTCTCAGTTACGGGGCTTGGGTGGATGGGAAGAAAATGTATTATCATTATTTATACCTTCGCGCACGTCTTGATTTCGGTTACCAGAAATCATTGTTATTGTTCTTTAGTGCGTATAATAGGTCTTAACCATATTATTTCGTAGGAATATATCACAGAGTTAAAAGAAATGATGAAGTATCTAAAAAAATGGTGATTACAAGTTGGCGGAAGTGTATTGAAACGGACGCTTTGCTATTACCTGTCAGCTGGAACTACGTCACGAAGCACCTACATTCTCAAACTCTTGTGTGAAAACACCGTGTCGCAACAAACTTCGTACGTTTCATATGACCCGTGACGTCATTTACGGTAAAAGCTGGTTCTGGCACGGAAATCGTGAGGTAGACACGGGACGGAAAAGTAAACAAGTTCGACACTTCTGCAGAGCTGCTTCTAACGGTCTGTTTCGCCTGGGGAAAAAAATTATGAACTCAGATTTCAATCTTTGACGCACCATCCCTAACGCGATGAAACTAACGGCTACAGCCATGCGGTGGAAATGATAGAAAAAACCTTGTGTGGAAATATCGTGGAATCGTCCATACAAATGCAAACTCAGGTGGAAGGAAAAGATTTCAAAATCCCTCATTTACTGGAGAGGGTGATGAGAGGATGTACCAGAGAAGTGAGGAAACTCGGTTATAAAACTTCGGTCAGACCATTGCTTGAATATGGTGATATAGTTTGGGATCCATATTTTGGGTATGAGATACAGGAGTTGGAAGGCGTTCAAAGTAGAATAGTTAGATTTGTTTCTGGAAATTAATGCAGGACCATTCAGTAACAGAGATGATTAAGGCGCTGGAATGGGAGTCATTGGAAGGCAAAAGGAGGGCAGAGAGAGATATGGGAGTGTACAAGGCATGTGATGGTGATGCTGCTTCGTGCGATGTGGGTTGAAGAATTAGGAATAGGGCATGGAAAGGAAAATATGAACGTGAGCACCAGATGGCACTTGATTTCATGGATAATGTGTGGCAAAATTTTTGTTTGTTTGTAGCGGTATCAGGAATTGCAATGAATTAGTAATGGAAGTGATGAATAATTTATCCAAAACGTTCAAGGAATTTAAAATTCGTAAGCCAAAAGTAGATGAGTGAGGAATTTAACACTAAAAGTATTTGAGATAGTAATAAAAAATAATAAGAATGGGGTAATTAGATGACTAGGAAACCTGCCACCAGACGATGCACTCCATCACAGTTAAATTCATTTCGACTCCTTTTCACTCTCCTATCAGAATATTATAAGCTGGTTTTTGGTAGCTGTAAAGAAACCTCAAGGTTTATGTTGACGGTGAGAGCACATCAAATGTTTGTTGTTAACATGTGTTGATTACAATTTTAGTGCGTTGCTTGTGTTAGCTGCATCGACTGATTATGATTGTGACAATTTCAAAACAATCAGGCAAATGCTGTGTTCTAAACTGATATTTTGTGTTTTTACAGACGTTGAGGTGAGATTTGGCGCACGCTGCGAGACCCTTACTGGCTAGTCTCCAGCGGTCAACTCTTCAATTAAACATCAACGTTAATTTCTGTATGTAAATCTGTATATAGTAAATTTTATTGCTACTCATGTAACCTTTGCTACCTGTCACTGCAGTGTTACACTTGTTATGGACCTGTCTTCTCAGTGAAGCATATAGTACTACAGTTCGTGTATTTATTTTGCTTATTACTGTACAACTATTACATCATTTACGCTAGAATGTAATAAATAAATTCTGTGGTAGGATAAATTGATGTAAATACTATGTCAGCGTGTGTAATTTTTTTGTACGTGTAGTTTCACTATCACTATAAACTCACTGAAATTTTTGTCAATCAAGGTTGTAAAAAAAAACTGATCCATTTAAGGAATACTTAGACGGAACGAAAATTAGAGTGGTAGCTGTAACTGAAAGTTGAACTGAATTTTTAACTTTCTTTTGTTCAAGTAATTCATGAGTCAGTAAGAACAAATGTTGATATTCTGTATGTGCGATGCTGGAGCAAATGAATCGCTTGTATTTGTAGATTCGTGTTGATACCTTGAAGTTGTAAGAATCGCAGGCGAAAATAAATTTGAATTTGACAAATATTGGCTGTTAATGGTTGCATACTATATATGACTGTAGGTTCACTGCGTGGTTACATGATGACCTGTATCTCTCCGAGCCGCTTTAGGTAGTGAGCGGCGACGCGGTGCCCCGCCAGGTATGCCGCCTGGTCCTCGTACTGCACCACTGGCAGCGCCACCAGACCGCCACCGGCCCCCACCGCACCCACCTGCACCCGCACACCAAGCAATCACTCTACCAACACGCAAGCTATAAATTCAATAGACAACCATCTCTTTTTTTCCCAGAAATTCACTACATGTTGTTAAACTGTGAGTGTAATGTAAAGATGAAACTATCTTCAACTTAGACTCAAGAACCTGTAAACACTAAGCTGCGAATGAGTTAAAAACTTAAGAAACTTCTAAACTTAAAATTTAGTGAATATCAGATAAATAAAACACAAGTAGTAGGCGTCAAGAAAATTTCAATCAACAACAGCAAACAATTTCCTTCGTTCTTTCAGCTTTGGCATTTGTTACTTATTCCTTACCATAAATTTTATGTAATCACGTCACGTTTATGAGTTTTTTAATATTAACACAAACAAAATTTTAATACGAATCTGTTTAACTGCAGTTACTATGATTAATTTAATGTTCTGAAAACAACCAAATCGGTACGTATTCGTGTTAAGGTGATAATTCTATAGCTTGTAAGCCTCTGGCTCATTTCACAGTCCTCAAACTCACAAGACAAGGGTGCTCGCCCACTTCTTTCCCCTTTATCTCGATTTACCCTAGTCTAATGCTGTTGAAGCAGTTTTCTAGTCTGTCAGAAATTATATAAAATAATCCATTTTGTTATTAATTTACAAGAAACAATACGAATTTTTGTAGTGTACAAGAGATTTTTCAGATCTATTTCAGGAAGTCGTTTTACATGGTCATCCCTTGTTCATAATTCTCATGCTTATGTTCATGAAACACCATGATTAGGGGGAAAATTTTGGATACCTACGATTATTTTTCCGTTTCTAGCCGTCAAATACAATATTATTCTGTTATGGGAAAAGCAGTAAATTCGTATCTGATGCTGTCTTTAAGGTTAAAGCACAGTTTGCGACTAGCCCCATGTTGATACCTGCATTTCTCGTATGTTACGGAAAATAAATTTCGTCTAATTTAGGGTATCTACAATTAAATGTTTGGTCAGTTATTTGTGTTTCTGCTATTTTTTCCGTATCTCTCTCGTATATAGTGTGTTACTATACAAATACAGGATTTTCCATTTGTTCACCCTTGTTAAAGATCGACCGCTTGTGACAGACGAGTTTTCCTTATTTGCTCTTCAATCTTGACAGTACATTTATCAACTTGGTACGTTTTAGATTCCATGTCATCAGTTCTCCTTAATAGCTAATCGCCGTGCCAAGAATACTCACTTTGTCTGCAGTTGTAGAATAGTTGCTTTTGCACTGACTAGACTTCGCATTTTCTTCATTCTCAACGAACTGCTTATGCCATATCACCCACAATTTCAACTTAATGCGACTTTGGTCAGATCGTCCTCTCCATAACCTCAGTATTCTTCTCCATTTCTAAACTGCTCTGCAGGTTTCTGGATGATAGTTCTCCGGGCGAAGATTTATCCCTGGGTATCAGATTATTTATTAATAACTTTTACTGAAGCATCAAACTACACTTCTGGTGACGGTAGAGAAACACATGTTTAATAACTGGTCTGATTACAGCACGAGAAATACCTTTCCCTGAGACTAAATTTAAATATCACTAATAATTACTTGACATTAATATTAAAGATCTCCTTTCTATCAACACTAGTACCTTACATAAAAGTAAATAGCTGCATGTGGTTTTCCTCTTAGCGTTTATGAACTTCGATTTTTTTAATATTTTTCGATTTTTTTAATATCGATTTTTTTTAGCTTCCGTTGAAAAGCGCATTTTCTGTTCACATGACAGGGCGTTTTTCAGTACAGATTCGATGGAAAAATTGCATTAGATATCACTCCATGAAATTAATTGTTGACGGTTAAGGGTGCCTCGAAGTAATATATTTAATTAGCAGAAGCTATTTTACGGTTTGTCAGCGACATATTATTTTCAGGATGTGACATGTTCTTTTGAGTCACCTAACACATAAATTTCAGGTTTCCTTTCTGTTTCTGTTGTTATACCATAGCACGTAAGCTCGTCTATAAGGATTTCATGAGAGGCAATTCTGACTTTAGTCGTTTTTCTATGTTTTTATGCTCTTGTCCTTCGTCACAAGGTGCTATAGCATCGTCACCGGCAACTAGGATTTTCTCCCCTCAGATAGAGTCTTGATCAAAGAATCCATTAAACTTTTATAAACATCAGATTCCTGAATCATTCGCAATACTGTTCTCTCCAACGCACCTGGTATGCCGTCGCAAATGCTACGCTATCTGCTAAATTAAGTTGTTTGGAACAGTGATTACAATCTGAGCAATGAGCTTTCTCATGGATGAGGCAGTCGAAATTCTGTCTCGAAATTAGTCGACCGTTAGGTCTATTTAACAGAGGAACAGCAGTGTTGGCTAAACAGCGCGTGAGATTCTAGTGACCAATGGCAGCAACACGTTCCAAGGTTGATGTCGCTGATTATATCAGCTGTTCTTCCTAGTAAAAGTCACTGCAACAGCGCTCTGCGTTGCCGGTACTGCATATCCCAATATATTTCAGGGTATTTACAGCAAATACAGTAGTCAGACACAGATTATAAGAGAACGATACCATCTACACTTCGACAAATCAGATCTCTAACGTTCTGTTTTATAAGTACTGTGATGCGAAATAAGTGCTTTCTCATTTGTCAACATAGTAAAACAAGAGCCTACATGAAAAAGATAAATCTTTTAATTTCAAATATTGATCTAGGACTTAGAAAGAACTTTTTAAAACTGTATGTGTGGAGCACAGCCCTTTATGGTAGCGAAGCACAGAAGAAGAAAGTTGAAAATTAAGTGGAGAGAACGAGTTTTGAAAATGATGAGTGTATAACAACCTTACAGAAAGAAGAGAAATGCTGGTAGGTCATATTTTGAGACATGTTAGATTGGTTAATTTGTTAGCGGAGGGAACTGTAGAGGAAGATAGAGATTAGAATGTATGAAGCAGATAATTGAGGACTTGGGTTGTCAGGGGTATCTAGAATTTGAATTGCTTGTATGTACCATGGAGTCCTCTGTGAAGTCTGCGAGCATGGCTGCGAGTGGGCTGGAGCCGCCGTCCCTCACCAGCTGCAGCTTGTCGCCGTCCGCGAGGCCGAGTCCCGCCCGCAGCGCCGTCCCCGCCGCCTCGTAGTGCTCGCGCACAGTGGCCGCGCCCAGCTCCTGCACCCACGGCCGGACCCCAGCCACCATACACACCTGCCAACACATACGAGTTTCCTTACTCGTCCAAGCGTGGTGGGTGAGCGGTTAATGCTCTGGCCTCGCGTGCGGGAGGACGCGGGTTCGAATCCCCGTCCGGGCATCCAGGTTTGGGTTTTCCATGGTTTCTCCAAATCACTCCAGGCGAATGGCGGTATGCTTCCTTTAAAAGGCCAAGGCCGAATTCCTTCCCGTACCTTGACCCCAGGCCCATCCCGCCTCTAATGACCGCGACGTCGACGAGGCGTAAAACCATAAGTAAAAAAAAAAAAAAAAAAGATTCTTTCTGCAATTTAGATTGTGTTTGTTTTTCATATTTCTGACTCCACCACATAGAATGTAACTGTAAACATACTTGCAGATTCACTAGTTCGGCGAAACCTCTACAAGTGTAAACTCCTGGATTATCGATAAAAAATATTCCAATCCTTTGTTTAGATTGGAAAATTGCCGTAAATTGTCATGAAAAATATTTTCGGTAAGATTATTTCTGTTGTGTCACTTCACTGATAAATATAGCTATGTGTGCATAAATATTGGAGTAGAAGTAATGTTGGTTGCTCGCAGAAAAGCGATTGACCTAAAGAAATCTACTGAAATGATTTACAAAAAAGAAAACAAACGTTAAAGAGGTGGAAAAATAAATATTGTTTTGGGCGCATCCAAATGTTTGTTAATAAACGACTGATAACAATTATCCGTCTGTTACCGGCGGATTAACTACTAACGCATCAGTAAATTCAGAGTAAATAATTTAATAACCGCTACTCACCTACATGCAAAAAATAAATTAAATTGCTTTTTGTGCATAAATTAAATTGGAAAAAAATTATTGTAGTGTTTTGGGATACACAATATTTGTTGTCTTTCTCTCTTCTCTAAAAGCAGAGTACCCAGCGTTGCTCGGAGGATGGAAGTGCAAAGTACCTTCAACTTCGGATAAAAACTGTAGCTTTGTATTAAGAATTAAGTAATAAGGGGATTTAAAGGGGGAGAGGGGTTGTGTATTTGTAAACTAAATATAGATCGTATTTTTCCGTTTGTTTTAAAGTATTCGTGTGTAAAGTTCCATTCATATCGTATAAAAATTGTGGGTATATATAAGAAACATAGACAAAAATTAAGTGGTTTGGGGAAAATGGACAGAGTTTGACGAAAAGGGAGAGATTAGTTGGCTTTTTAGACCAAACGAAGACAGTATTTTTCTCCTTGTTTTAATGTGTATGTATACAAAGTTTCATCGAAATCGGATAGAAACTGTAGTTTTTATAAAGAACATTGGAAATTAAGAGGTGAGGGTGTAAAAGCAGAGAGCGATGGGTTTTGGCAAATCAAAAGTAACAGTATTTTTGTGTTTGTTTTAAATTATAAGTTTGCAAACTTGCTTCAAAATCGGATAGAAACTGTAGCTTTCAATAAAGAACATTTACAATAATAAGGGATGGAAAAGGGGAGAGGAATTGAGTTTTTGTAAAACTAATGTGTATTTTTCTTTTTGTTTTAAAGTATACGTACAAAGTTCCATCTAAATCGGATCAAAGAGTGAGTTTGAATAAAAACTAACGGGTGTAAAGGAGGAGAGGGTGTGGCTTTTTGATTTTTTATGTGGTCAGAAACCTCCATGAAAAAATAAATATACGTGCCAACTTTCAAAGTGACGAGCCAAATGATATCAACAAATATTGAGGGGATGGAAAGGAGGAGAAGGGTTGGATTATGTTAACCAAATGTAAACAGTATTTTTTCCTTGTTTTATAGTGTACGTACGGAAGGTCCCATCGAATAGGATAAAAACTGTGGGTTTGTATAAAGATCATTGGTAATTGAGAGGGGAAGGGGTAAAAGGGGAGAGGGGTGTGCTTTGACAAACCAAGCGTACACAGTATTTTTATCTTTGTTATAAAGTATACATTTCCAAATTTCCATCGAAATCGGATAAATGCTGTAGCTTTGTATAAAGAACATTTGCAAAAGTTAGGGGATGCAAGGGAAAAAAAGGGTTGCGTTTTTAAAAACCATACAAAAGCAGAATTTTTCTGTTTGTTTTAAACTATGCGAGTGCAAATTTCTATCGAAATCGGATAAAATCTGTAAGTTTGCTTAAATTAGGGGGATGTAAGGGGAAGAGAGGTTAAGTTTTTTGAACCATATTTAGGCAATATTTTTCAATTTGTTTTAAAGTATACATGTGCAAATTTCTAAATCGATAAAATATGTGGGTTTATTTAAGTTATGGGGTATAAAGGGGAAGAGGGGTAGCTTTATATACATTTTTTTTATCAGGAACCTTCGAAGACGCACACTCAACAACTCACCAAAGTTTTGTCGTAATCGGATTAAAACTGTGGGTTTTAATAAAGATAATTGGAAATCAAGAGGGGTGGGGGTAAAAGAGGGGTTGACTTAGACAAACCAAATTTAGACAGTATGTTTCTGTTTGTTTTAAAGTATACGTGTGCAGGTTCCTTCTAAATCGGGTAAAAACTGTAGGTTTGTATAAACAACATTGGCAAAAATTAGGGGGATGTAAAGGAGAAGCGACTTTGCGTTTTTGGAAACCATATATATGCAGTATTTTTTTTGTTGGTTTTGAAGTGTACGTATGGAAATTTCCATTAAAATTGGATGAATTCTGTGGGTTACCTAGAGATAAATATTCTACCCTTCTACTAACAGTATAAAATAAATACAGAAATTAGGAATGATTTTTCAACATACTTAATCGATGTTACGAACATGAATTAAAAATAATTTATTATTTAAAAATCTAATAGAAAACTAACAGCGAAATACAGGGAAACGTCATTTGCACCATGCCATTAATCTGACGTAGACTCCAGTTTGGTGGTGTCGTGGGGAAGGAATATCTTAGTGGTTTGCTCTTTAGAATTTATCTGCCACTACTACGAATTTGTATGTGAATGCTGTAATTTTTGATGCTGAGCTTGGAAAGCATTATGTGGACGAACCTTATGTCAGGCATATGATTTGAGCTTGGGTGTGTCCCCTGGTTCATTGTGATGGCGCAACTAGACTGGCGTGTACTGAAAAAAATTAATTAATGTTACAGATAACTTGTTTAATGATGATCGTATTACTTGAAATTTCTTATTGAATAGTTTCAAGTTATCCATCTAATTACAATCTCACACATAGAATAGCCTGATATTGTCAAGTATTTTTGAAAAAAAAAATTGAAATGTAGACGTTGTTATGAATGACATGCTTTATATATTTTAAGTAGAAGTAGAAATGGAGATTATATTCCAGAAAGTTGAGAAACAAACATTCTTCGGAAAGAGTCGCAAAGGAAGTCTGTGAGATACGTAATGCGAAAAAAGAAAAGCAGTTTCACTGCAAGAGATAAACTGGCGAAAAAATAACTGGTTAAAATACGGTATACCGTCAAATAAACTCCACAAAAATTATAATTATATTAATCAGAACAAATACAAGATACTTCCCGATTTCTGTGTGCATGTGAAAATGATTTAACTTCTTTGATTCGAGTTCAGCCCTTCCAAAACATTCTAATTGGACGTACATGGACACTAAAATGGAAAATTATTAAGAACAGTATGCTAATTATTATTAAATAAAGGATAATATTAAGCCACGTAGTACCAGGAAAGCTACCGTATAAAAGAGAAAACTGGTAAAAGTAAATTATACTAAAGACACTAATACATTTTGCACATTCGGGACGTCGAGGGTACGAATCCCCGTCCAGCCATCCAGATTTAGGTTTTCCATGGATTTCCCAAATCACACCGTTTGAATGCCGGGCTGGTACCTTCAAAAAGCCATGGCCGAATTCCTTCCCGTTCCTTGACCACAGTCCACTGCCGACTCTAAAGACCTGGACGACGACGAAGAAAAAAGCCAGAAGCAATAATAATAATAAATACAGTACATCTTGCAGCAGGCCAGCCCCACGCTTAGCCTTATGGCCACCGATTTAATGGATAATTGATATAATGACTATGTAGTGACGTGTTGGATATTTGATGTTGGAATTATGTTTTAATTAAAAGCGTCATCTGAAATCTTATTTAATTGCAGTATGAGCCTATCAATGTCTTGCTAATATTCCAAACATGTTAAAGAAGATAAAACAGTCAATCTTTAGAGAAGAACTTGAATAGAAAAAGGAGATTACTGGGAGGAGCGATTGATAATAAAATTAGTATTCGTATATCATAAATGAAATTCACGTAAAGGTAATGTTAGTATTACTAGCGGCGACGCTTTGGTGGCCTTATCACACGTACTATTGTTTGCAAATAATTGGTTGGTGGAGAAACAAGGACAAACACACAAACGTTTGCATTCACGACAAACATTTGCAAACATTAGAAACATTTGGAGCGTAGCGCGCATGGTGGATCTCTATTGTAACGATTTAGCACACGCACAAACAAGGGTTTCCCAAGACAGGACACAGCCGGCGTACCTTGAGCGCGTTAGCGCTGTCCTTGGCGCGCATGAGGTGAGTGCAGTGGTCGACCACCAGCTGAAACGCCCGCTCCGTGCTCTGGCGGGGCACGAGCCGCAGCGACAAGTGCGCCGTGACGCTGTTACACTGGTGCGCGTCGAAGCCGTGCAGAGAGAGGCTGGGCAGCAGCCAGCGGTGCATCAGCACCCGCAGGGGCCGCTCCCCGTGGGCCAGGCGGGCGCCGGGACCCACCTGGCGGCGCAGCTCCTCCAGGCTCCATACCACCTTACAGAGCAGAGAGGCAACACAGAGCTCTATGATGAGGGAGGCAATGACACCGTCTCTTGCCAAAGTAGATAATCAATTGATATTTGTTTCGTAAAGATGGATTAACACGTTCATTCACAGTGACCATACGAATTCACCACCGCAAATGCAAGTAGCCGGCGCGATCCCGTTATTGCTTAACTCCTTCATGTGAGTTTCATGGGACTCACCGCATTGTTGATGATATAGTTTTGAGATTCAAATTTGCTTCCACATTAAGAGGATTACTCTAAAAAAATGTCATAATAACAATTTCGTTGTATGGAGATTTAAGTCGAGATGTAAATTTGTATTCTATTTACAAAATATAATTATTCTACCAGATAGCCAAACCACTAAATAACTTGCTACCTAGAGTGGGGTTAGTAATGATTCGACGTATAGCAGGCGGCGAGATGCCATTTTGACTTCCTTTTACCGGTTAAGCTACGACTCTTGGTGTAATCTCACTGGAGAGCATAAGACGTCAGTGTCAAGTGGTTATGGTGAAATTATGTGGGGTTAAAGATGAAAATAAACGAAAGTTAACGGAACCGTAGCGTGTGCCACTCAAACAGTATAGAAATCGTACACCTCTAAAGTGCATCTCATTAGTCCTCCAGCGATAAGTATCAAACTTTATATGAAGCGTTCAGTGGTAGAGGGAGCCCAAATAAGTCTCCGCACTGGCCATTGAACACGTTAACAACATCATTTATCATGTCTGCATACAAAATAAAAAACGGAAATTGATATTAGGAATTATTTATACCCATCCCCACCAGCCACAAGGATCTCCACCTACTGTTGTGGGTGAATGGTAACGTTCTGACGCAGCATTCGGGAGGACGCGGGTTCGATTCCCCTTCCAGTAATCCAGTTTTACCTAAATGACTGCAGGCAAATGCCGGGATGGTTCCTTCAAAAAGATTGTAATGTCTTGTAAGGCTTGTGCGCGAACCGTCGATGCAGACTATTTTTTATGATCGCTATGCGATGCCTCGAAAGGACGGACCTAGCGGCATTGTCTGCTCCTAGCCACCTATTCATGTGAGCGATCACGAATTTTTTGTGCCAATAGACGGGACAAGGATTTATTGTGCCGAAAATGGTGAGTAAAGAGGTAGAAAGTTGAGAACATCGGGAAAAGACTACATAAAAAAATTTTATTAGGAGCACATCGCTGTATTCTGATGACAGTAGAAGTTAAAGGCCATATATGACTGGAACACCTCTGATCTACTTGAGCTATCACCAAGTTAAATTGTGTGGTTGTATTTGTTTGATGTTTACCTGGCTGAGGGCGAACTCGTCGTTGGCGGTGGGTGGCAGAGCGTTGTCGTGGAAGCCGGGCACGGCGACGCGCCCCCTCGCGTTGGTCATGCTGGCCAGCAGGCACAGCATGTCGGCCATGGGCGTCCTGAAGGCGCCGGCGTGCTCGCCCCTCGCGTTGCCTGCCCCCGACACCTTGAAGTCGAGGTAGAGCAGCCCGCGGCCTCCGCGACCCAGCGTGGGCAGGCGCTTCTGTCCGCACCCCTGCTCGGGCTGTCCGCTCACCTCGCTCAGGCACGACCACTGGCCGCCCGGCCGCAGCAGCAGCCGCCGCGCCGCAGGCTCCAGCCACGTGCCCTCCATCTGCATACAGCCCCACACCAAACTCACTTGTTTATGCAGAGTGGTCTGGTGGCTCACCTGTCTCAGTGGGGATTTTCATAGACCCTTTACCCTACCTTCTCCCCTGACACAGCTTGCTGTGTAAGGTGAAATACGCCAGAACGCTTCAGTGGTTCGGATTCCACGTTAAGCTGTACGTCTTCTGTACGTAGGTTAAGGCGGCTAAGACAAAGGCGGAATGCGCAGACAATAGAAACCCTGCCATCAGGTCATTACGACCATATGGAATCATTATTATTTAGTATATCCGTATGTATAAGTATGACGCGTTGCGCGTTTGATATTCATAGTTTTAAGTTTTCACTTCTGTCGGCAGTCGTCAATGGCAGTCAATTTTTTTTTTTTTAAATCCAAATGTCACAACTGTAAATTCCCTGCGATTAGGCAGTATCACTTAACTGAGACGGTGTGAAGGAGAGGATGGATAGGAGATTTAAGCTCTTCGTTACGCACACCCAGTTTACTCCGGTACAGCAGTCTGAGAGCTTAGTGTTTAATGCCGTTGCCATTAAAATTCTTGAGTTCCAATCGCGAAGCAGCCCGGAACCTTTACAGGGTTTCTTGTTAGTTTTGTCTATACTAGATACGCCAGAATACTATCTAATACTTTTTGTAGGTAAAATAATAGAGGGGAGAATCTAGTTTCCATCTCGATGGCGGAACAATGCTTCGCAATGTTTCTACCTAAAATGCCATATACTTTTGCATTTTTTAAGGTTTCGTATCTAAAGTGAAACGGAGCTCTACTGTTGTCGCTATGCTGTCTATCCATTTACAGGCCTATAGAGCACTTAAATTCTTCACATCTCTACATATTTGTGTGTTACGTTGGTCCAAATTGAATATTATGTTTAAAATTTTTCAAAATTAGGTTCAACCGGCGATGTATTGAAGTAAAGGCCGGTAAAACTATTTATTTTCAACTTCAGCCTCTGTAGTGTATATGTTTAGAGCTCTTCGAATAAAGGACTAGGATATTTTTTCAATTCTTTTTCAATGGAAAATAAAGAGATCAAAGATTCAAATGTGCTAATTTAAGTTACCTGTTATATCTCAGAAACGCTGTTACTAGCAACTTCAAATTCGTCCCCTACATCGACCATATCCCGCATTCAATCGACAAATACAAACAATACTGTGGTGTGACAGCGTCACCCACAATGAATATAATTAAATTATTATTAATTATATTCATAATTCTCCTTTTTTTTAATTATATTCAAGTTTATTAATTATTCAATCTTGCAACGTGTAAATAAATTGTAGATAATGAGGGTTGTCTGAATAGGTTAAATGTATGTTTAAACCAGGGCGGCCAAAGGTATAGTTTATTATAAATTAATTTTTTCTGTAAACGCATGGCTCAGAATGGTTGAATATCGAAGGCTAGAAACTGCCATTTCGGCCGTTGAGGGTGGAACAATGGAGCAGGCGAGGCGACTTGGTGGCGCCGGGCCAGCCCGGCTTGAGTCCCGTTCGAATTCGGACAACGACCTTCCCCACCCTGCTACTACCCCCGAAGGCCAAGTAGGAAACGCGCGAAGGAGTCAGCGAATGTGACGCGTGATATTAAACACGTGACGACGGAAATGTGTAGCTAGCCAATCCTGAACATTTATTGGGGTCTACAATACTAATTCCGTGGAGTTCTTTTACATGTGGAGTGCAACTAGCGGAGGAAGAAGAAGGAGCCATTTTTAGACATCACTTGGGTCCAAGACGAGCTGGTGAACAGACGTGTCAGCTGGCACGCTCTCTGATGATCATTGTGGTTGATCATTTCTTGCTTTGGGAAAGCGAGATGTTGAGTGGCATGCTTGCCATTATTTGGAAGTTATGCTAATAACGCGGTCGTAGCCGCTTATTTAGCTTCCATTGATGCAGTGGCATTGTGTTTGTCTCTCACCATCACGGCGATGATTCTATGGTAATGTACCAGAAACGACGGTCACTATTCAGTGGATTTTAACAGACTTATGAGCCCTTAAGCGACGCCTGGGTTAAGACTCTGCTCCCGTCACTTAAATTCTGAGCTAGCTGAATTTATATTTCGATTCAATTTTTTCTTGAGCATCTTGCTGTTTGTTAATTCAATTTTGATGCTTTTCATTCACTTTATACGGCGCCCCCTGGGATTTTCCTTTGTACAGTAAAAATGTTAGCTTCAATTTGATGGCCTGTGTTGCCACGTTATTTCAATGTTAACTTTGCTGTTTTTATTACTTGTTTGAGATATTTCATTCAGTTTTGTTTGCTTACTACGGCGAATTGTAAACGTCGGGTATTGCTTGCTTTTGCTGATCTAATTGTGTTTAACGTAACGTTAATTACTACCCGACCTTGTATGGCCATAAGACTCAATAAATGAGGTTTTATTTTGTGTCTGAAATTCATGGTTCTAGTTAGTAACCTATTTGATCCCCTTTTAAGTTAGCATTATTTTCATATGTTTTTCTCATTTTTCAGAGATTTTATAAATCCCCCCTCCCTTTTTATGCAACTGATATTCACAATTTGGATGACCCCACAATCGTATGTTTATCACAATTGGCACCCAACGTTTCGGGCTTTTGTGGATCCCCTTTTAGGCCATTTTGCCAGCCCCAAATTGTATGTTATTACAATTGGCGCTGCCAACCTGGGGCTCCAACAAATTAATTTCCCAAGTCGAAATTATTTTGAGAATTTTACAAGTCTTAAAAAAAATCCATGGATGTGACCTGTGTTGATTCATTTTATTATTTTAGGATAAGTTTTGTGTTGAATTTTGGTTTGCCATGCTTGATTTAAATTTAAATGTGTGATTTATTTCAATCAATTGTTCAAGTATATTTTCGTTCACTTGCATCAAGCATGATTAGTTTAAAATTAAAGATAGAATCAGTGCTTTTGAAATTTCATGCATGATAAGAATTAAGATTTTTCTTTATGCTGATTATGCTCATGTGTTGAGGTATTCGTGTCGCATGCAACATCGTTGTTTTTCCTTGTTGTTTATTTTGGATGGGTTTTATTTCATGTTGAAGGGATTTATGCGCGGGTTTTGTTTAATGCTGTATTTTTTTTTGAGTAAACTCGTGCCGGTTGTATTTTGTTTGTTGTCGATCGTTGTAATTGTTCGGAGTTGAGAGTTGGTATTTTACGATTAAATCTATGAAGTTGAGATCGCGCACCATTAATAGGGCAGATCAATCTATTGTTCATAAAATTTCCGAGCAAACTAACGCGATGGATCAAGCACCGGAAGTACACGAAATGCCGTTGGCGGACGAAGAGTGCAATGATACTCCTAGTACGCGCAGCATTCATTCAAATGCATCATTAGATGGGGAACAGTTAGGAATTTTTCCAACCCCAGACAATGAAACCGTTCAAAATCCACCCATGCGGGCAGAATTTGAAACACGTGCGTCCCAAAGCACGGCAGAATTGCCACCGGCGGCCTTACAATTTCAAGGCCTACTGCTTAAAGTGCTGGCAGACATAAGTAAGCGTATAGATGCTCGAGGTAAACTTTTTGACGACTACTTCGAATCAATAAACAAGCATATTGATGCACAAAGTCAAAATTATTAGTTGATGAAGGAAGACATAAACAGGCATTTTGATGAACAAAAGGAACATTTCGATTCGATAAACAAACTTTTTGATGCACAAGAGAAACACTTCGATTCGCTGATTTCACAAACAAAAGGTTTGAACAATAAGATAGATAACGTTCGCGATGAGATCTGTAAAGACATAAAAGAATGCAGAGTTGAAGTGCGAAGGAGCGTTCCAGCAGTGGAAGAGCCTGCTGATGACGTTCGAATAGTTTGTACTTCAGTGGAGAATGCGAACGGAGGAGTCGCGTTAAAGCCGAACACAAGTGTGACGGAAATAAGTAACTCTACCGCTGTTAACCTTGAAAATTGCGAGACAGCTGTTGTGGGATCTGAGAATGTTCACTACAATCAATCTGAGGAAGAATTGCATATTGCGAGTGAGACGTTTGATGAACTCAACACTCAGCGGATGATAAAGGAAATTTGCTGCTTAAAGGCAAAAATTTCTGAGCTCAGGAATTTCGATTGTTTGCGTGGTCATTGGCCGAAAGAAAAGGAACGTCAGTCAAGAAAATACAAGACATTCCTAGGGCACGAGGCGAAAGATTCGCAGTACACATGCTTCCTTCAAGCCAGAGAAGTGTCCGTAAAAGTTTCATTGCTTAGAGAAAAGCGAAATGGTCCACCGAGTTCGCGATCTCTAAACATCGGATGGAATTTTTCCGTCCGCAATTTCGAGTGCAATGGGAATCAATTTGTTCACTCCTTGCCCTCAGGAAATTCACGCTTACAAATGCGGGGTTTGAAATGTTTTTCTGAGTGGTTTATTGAAATTGATAGGAGTGAGGTGGTTTGTGACGTGGCACTGAGTACGCAAAACCTCGTGGTCAGCCGTGTCGGTGACCTGAGTAACTGTACATGTGCCGGAAACACCAAACCATCTGCCGAATCCGCTACCAAACACCTGCAGCTTTACAAAACGATGTTTCGAGAAATTCCATTGGCTGGCAGGTCGATACAAAGAGGAGCTTGGGACCTTGTAAGTACAAATCTTCGAGCCACCCGAGATTCTGTCGAATGCGGCGGTGACACATATTCCGCAAACAGACTCATTTGCCACAAGAAGGTCCATGGACGCCTCAAGGTCACTGTATAGGCATTGTTCATCATTATTGAGTTATTAAGCATGCCGAAAAAGGATGACAAACGGGCGAGGTCTTGGACATATCGAATTTTGGAGTCGTAAAAAAAAAATAGGGAAACGTTCATTCAGCGTTGGATCGCTGATTCCACAGATTCACCCTTACAGCCGTGTAGAAGAACTTTGCTGCTTTCATGAGCGAACGGAAAGGATTTGATGGTAACCGCAAAATGTTGAAAAGTTTATCAACATAGGCGTCTAATGAACGTAGAAGATGACCGTTTTCTTTCAGTCATTATCAGATAATAAAAGATATGGTATGCATGTCGCGCAATCTTCAAGCGAATCAATACGGCATACGATTATTAAGAGCGAAGAAACCTTCAGAGTTTGGTTTGTAAAAAGAAAAAAAAAACTCATCCTAATCAAGGAGAATACTTTGGTCCAAACAATGAGCTGACTGCTATATTCTTACCCATTTGGTCGTCTTGATACGTGAGTCCAAGGTTTTGTAAAGGTCGTGTTCCATGAAATAGGTTGCGATGCTTCCTTCGGCGGTGTTAATGAATGAGTCCAAGGGTTTTATGCATATGTTTGCCGAGGCAAATGTGTTCGACTGTGGGATTGATCCACATCGTTCGGCAGTTTCTTGTTGAGTACCAGTTCTTCGTTGAAACGTGAGAAAATTTACTGATCAAATGAGTAGGAGATTTCTTAAGCACTAAGTAGAGCCGTAAATTCCGTGATGCCACGCGAGGTATTAAATAGTTTACCTGTGATAATGATACTATGACTTGCACAACAATTAGCGGTCCTGACAATCTAACAAGACGCGCAACATGAAGCAACGGGGTGTATAAAATTTATCAACGGACACACGCTGAATAACGAACAATTTACGGCAGCGACTGACGTCGTCTGTAAATATTTGTAAATATAGCTTAAGGATCAATGTACATTTAGTTTAAGTAATAGCGTAAGAACATATGTTTGGTGCAATTTAGTAAGAGTGTCAGTCTTGAGACACATAATTGCCTAACAAGTTTAGCGCTAACGCAGCGAGAACAGGTAGCGACACTCAGCTGTTTGGAATAACAGCTGTGCCGACCGCCAGTTTTCCTGGAAAGATTGCAATCAGGGTTAACCGAGAAGCAGGTAGCCTGAGCCGCAAGCTTAACGGGACAGCGCCTACTGACAACAACAGAGCGGACAAAGTGGAAACAGCTGATTGCTTAGTTTCACCGCTATGATGTCTTTGCTACGAGTGTAGAAATTTGGAAAGCATAATGTCGTTGATTTTGCGAGAACTGTCTTTCTTATAAATTGTATGGGTAGTTATGTAAATTCACGGAGAGACTAAATTATGTAAATTCGCGGAGAGATTTTTTTTCTTTTCCATTCGTTTTTCATGTTACGTGGTTTCGACATGCTTATGTCAACCTTTGATAACGGACATTCGGTGCATTATTTATTTTGTTGTTGATAAATCTAACTTCAACACATGTGCTAGATTTGCATAGTCTGTTGTAAATAATTAACTGAGTTGTCTAGTTTTAATGATAATATGTTGTGCTTACGTCATCTTTTTTGTTGTTTATTGATTGAACAGATCTATTTTGTTGTTCATTTACATCTATGTACCTGTCAATGTTTTATGACGTTTTACTTTGCATATTAGAATAAGACATTTCATTATGATTTATGTTAACCAGAGTCACGTGTCGTATTTACATATTTAAAGAGGTCACATGTATGCGATAGTTTGAGTGAGCTGGAACCATGAAACTATAATGTAGGCAATGATTTTGATGCAACTGTAGGGTTACAATAGTTCAAATAAAATTATTGGCATAATTTTATTTTGATTGGGTAGCAGGTATATTGTGGTGTGACAGCGTCACCCACAATGAATATAATTAAATTATTATTAATTATATTCATAATTCTTTCTTTTTTCCTTTTTAAATTATATTCAAGTTTATAAATTAATTTTTCTGTAAACGCATGGCTCAGAATGGTTGAATATCGAAGGCTAGAAACTGCCATTTCGGCCGTTGAGGGTGGAACAATGGAGCAGGCGAGGCGACTTGGTGGCGCCGGGCCAGCCCGGCTTGAGTCCCGTTCGAATTCGGACAACGACCTTCCCCACCCTGCTACTACCCCGAAGGCCAAGTAGGAAACGCGCGAAGGAGTCAGCGAATGTGACGCGTGATATTAAACACGTGACGACGGAAATGTGTAGCTAGCCAATCCTGAACATTTATTGGGGTCTACAATACTAATTCCGTGGAGTTCTTTTACATGTGGAGTGCAACTAGCGGAGGAAGAAGAAGGAGCCATTTTAGACATCACTTGGGTCCAAGACGAGCTGGTGAACAGACGTGTCAGCTGGCACGCTCTCTGATGATCATTGTGGTTGATCATTTCTTGCTTTGGGAAAGCGAGATGTTGAGTGGCATGCTTGCCATTATTTGGAAGTTATGCTAATAACGCGGTCGTAGCCGCTTATTTAGCTTCCATTGCTGCAGTGGCATTGTGTTTGTCGCTCACCATCACGGCGATGATTCTATGGTAATGTACCAGAAACGACGGTCACTATTCAGTGGATTTTAACAGACTTATGAGCCCTTAAGCGACGCCTGGGTTAAGACTCTGCTCCCGTCACTTAAATTCTGAGCTAGCTGAATTTATATTTCGATTCAATTTTTTTCTTGAGCATCTTGATGTTTGTTAATTCAATTTTGATGCTTTTCATTCACTTTATACGGCGCCCCCTGGGATTTTCCTTTGTACAGTAAAATGTTAGCTTCAATGTGATGGCCTGTGTTGCCACGTTATTTCAATGTTAACTTTGCTGTTTTTATTACTTGTTTGAGATATTTCATTCAGTTTTGTTTGCTTACTACGGCGAATTGTAAACGTCGGGTATTGCTTGCTTTTGCTGATCTAATTGTGTTTAACGTAACGTTAATTACTACCCGACCTTGTATGGCCATAAGACTCAATAAATGAGGTTTTATTTTGTGTCTGAAATTCATGGTTCTAGTTAGTAACCTATTTGATCCCCTTTTAATAGCATTCAATTCATTATATGTATTTTTCATTTTTCAGAGATTTTATAAATCCCCCCTCCCTTTTTATGCAACTGATATTCACAATTTGGATGACCCCACAATCGTATGTTTATCACAATTGGCACCCAACGTTTCGGGCTTTTGTGGATCCCCTTTTAGGCCATTTTGCCAGCCCCAAATTGTATGTTATTACAATTGGCGCTGCCAACCTGGGGCTCCAACAAATTAATTTCCCAAGTCGAAATTATTTTGAGAATTTTACAAGTCTTAAAAAAAATCCATGGATGTGACCTGTGTTGATTCATTTTATTATTTTAGGATAAGTTTTGTGTTGAATTTTGGTTTGCCATGCTTGATTTAAATTTAAATGTGTGATTTATTTCAATCAGTTGTTCAAGTATATTTTCGTTCACTTGCATCAAGCATGATTAGTTTAAAATTAAAGATAGAATCAGTGCTTTTGAAATTTCATGCATGATAAGAATTAAGATTTTTCTTTATGCTGATTATGCTCATGTGTTGAGGTATTCGTGTCGCATGCAACATCGTTGTTTTTCCTTGTTGTTTATTTTGGATGGGTTTTATTTCATGTTGAAGGGATTTATGCGCGGGTTTTGTTTAATGCTGTATTTTTTTTTTGAGTAAACTCGTGCCGGTTGTATTTTGTTTGTTGTCGATCGTTGTAATTGTTCGGAGTTGAGAGTTGGTATTTTACGATTAAATCTATGAAGTTGAGATCGCGCACCATTAATAGGGCAGATCAATCTATTGTTCATAAAATTTCCGAGCAAACTAACGCGATGGATCAAGCACCGGAAGTACACGAAATGCCGTTGGCGGACGAAGAGTGCAATGATACTCCTAGTACGCGCAGCATTCATTCAAATGCATCATTAGATGGGGAACAGTTAGGAATTTTTCCAACCCCAGACAATGAAACCGTTCAAAATCCACCCATGCGGGCAGAATTTGAAACACGTGCGTCCCAAAGCACGGCAGAATTGCCACCGGCGGCCTTACAATTTCAAGACCTACTGCTTAAAGTGCTGGCAGACATAAGTAAGCGTATAGATGCTCGAGGTAAACTTTTTGACGACTACTTCGAATCAATAAACAAGCATATTTATGCACAAAGTCAAAATTATGAGTTGATGAAGGAAGACATAAACAGGCATTTTGATGAACAAAAGGAACATTTCGATTCGATAAACAAACTTTTTGATGCACAAGAGAAACACTTCGATTCGCTGATTTCACAAACAAAAGGTTTGAACAATAAGATAGATAACGTTCGCGATGAGATCTGTAAAGACATAAAAGAATGCAGAGTTGAAGTGCGAAGGAGCGTTCCAGCAGTGGAAGAGCCTGCTGATGACGTTCGAATAGTTTGTACTTCAGTGGAGAATGCGAACGGAGGAGTCGCGTTAAAGCCGAACACAAGTGTGACGGAAATAAGTAACTCTACCGCTGTTAACCTTGAAAATTGCGAGACAGCTGTTGTGGGATCTGAGAATGTTCACTACAATCAATCTGAGGAAGAATTGCATATTGCGAGTGAGACGTTTGATGAACTCAACACTCAGCGGATGATAAAGGAAATTTGCTGCTTAAAGGCAAAAATTTCTGAGCTCAGGAATTTCGATTGTTTGCGTGGTCATTGGCCGAAAGAAAAGGAACGTCAGTCAAGAAAATACAAGACATTCCTAGGGCACGAGGCGAAAGATCTAATGATGCATTTGAATGAATGCTGCGCGTACTAGGAGTATCATTGCACTCTTCGTCCGCCAACGGCATTTCGTGTACTTCCGGTGCTTGATCCATCGCGTTAGTTTGCTCGGAAATTTTATGAACAATAGATTGATCTGCCCTATTAATGGTGCGCGATCTCAACTTCATAGATTTAATCGTAAAATACCAACTCTCAACTCCGAACAATTACAACGATCGACAACAAACAAAATACAACCGGCACGAGTTTACTCAAAAAAAAAATACAGCATTAAACAAAACCCGCGCATAAATCCCTTCAACATGAAATAAAACCCATCCAAAATAAACAACAAGGAAAAACAACGATGTTGCATGCGACACGAATACCTCAACACATGAGCATAATCAGCATAAAGAAAAATCTTAATTCTTATCATGCATGAAATTTCAAAAGCACTGATTCTATCTTTAATTTTAAACTAATCATGCTTGATGCAAGTGAACGAAAATATACTTGAACAACTGATTGAAATAAATCACACATTTAAATTTAAATCAAGCATGGCAAACCAAAATTCAACACAAAACTTATCCTAAAATAATAAAATGAATCAACACAGGTCACATCCATGGATTTTTTTTAAGACTTGTAAAATTCTCAAAATAATTTCGACTTGGGAAATTAATTTGTTGGAGCCCCAGGTTGGCAGCGCCAATTGTAATAACATACAATTTGGGGCTGGCAAAATGGCCTAAAAGGGGATCCACAAAAGCCCGAAACGTTGGGTGCCAATTGTGATAAACATACGATTGTGGGGTCATCCAAATGTGAATATCAGTTGCATAAAAAGGGAGGGGGGATTTATAAAATCTCTGAAAAATGAAAAACATATAAAATAATGCTAACTTAAAAGGGGATCAAATAGGTTACTAACTAGAACCATGAATTTCAGACACAAAATAAAACCTCATTTATTGAGTCTTATGGCCATACAAGGTCGGGTAGTAATTAACGTTACGTTAAACACAATTAGATCAGCAAAAGCAAGCAATACCCGACGTTTACAATTCGCCGTAGTAAGCAAACAAAACTGAATGAAATATCTCAAACAAGTAATAAAAAACAGCAAAGTTAACATTGAAATAACGTGGCAACACAGGCCATCAAATTGAAGCTAACATTTTACTGTACAAAGGAAAATCCCAGGGGGCGCCGTATAAAGTGAATGAAAAGCATCAAAATTGAATTAACAAACAGCAAGATGCTCAAGAAAAAAATTGAATCGAAATATAAATTCAGCTAGCTCAGAATTTAAGTGACGGGAGCAGAGTCTTAACCCAGGCGTCGCTTAAGGGCTCATAAGTCTGTTAAAATCCACTGAATAGTGACCGTCGTTTCTGGTACATTACCATAGAATCATCGCCGTGATGGTGAGCGACAAACACAATGCCACTGCAGCAATGGAAGCTAAATAAGCGGCTACGACCGCGTTATTAGCATAACTTCCAAATAATGGCAAGCATGCCACTCAACATCTCGCTTTCCCAAAGCAAGAAATGATCAACCACAATGATCATCAGAGAGCGTGCCAGCTGACACGTCTGTTCACCAGCTCGTCTTGGACCCAAGTGATGTCTAAAAATGGCTCCTTCTTCTTCCTCCGCTAGTTGCACTCCACATGTAAAAGAACTCCACGGAATTAGTATTGTAGACCCCAATAAATGTTCAGGATTGGCTAGCTACACATTTCCGTCGTCACGTGTTTAATATCACGCGTCACATTCGCTGACTCCTTCGCGCGTTTCCTACTTGGCCTTCGGGGGTAGTAGCAGGGTGGGGAAGGTCGTTGTCCGAATTCGAACGGGACTCAAGCCGGGCTGGCCCGGCGCCACCAAGTCGCCTCGCCTGCTCCATTGTTCCACCCTCAACGGCCGAAATGGCAGTTTCTAGCCTTCGATATTCAACCATTCTGAGCCATGCGTTTACAGAAAAAATTAATTTATAATAAACTATACCTTTGGCCGCCCTGGTTTAAACATACATTTAACCTATTCAGACAACCCTCATTATCTACAATTTATTTACACGTTGCAAGATTGAATAATTAATAAACTTGAATATAATTAAAAAAAAGGAGAATTATGAATATAATTAATAATAATTTAATTATATTCATTGTGGGTGACGCTGTCACACCACAATACTTACATGTAATAAAGTTTCTAAGATGAGGAAAATCAAAAATGTCTTCTAGCAGGCTGCTCTGGCATATATTATTATTCGAATTAAAGTGTTCTTGAGTCTCTGTGAATTGCATACTAATGATTGTTAAAACACCACCATTAATTAACTTGAATGTACGCCGAGAAAGTCTCCAGTCTTACAGTTTGATTAACACTGAACGTTTGCACTAGCGGCGCAAGCGCCAACCTGAAAAACCACACGCATTAATTTATGCACCAAATGGCTGTCGTCTGTCCTATCACTTGCGAGATATATGTTAAGGTCATTAGAACGTATAACCCAAATTGCGTAAGATATACCAAAATTGGTATAGTTTAATGAAGAACTCAATTTTTTCGATCAGTGTGCGCAGATAAATCTGAAGGGCCAGTTGAGGAAAGTGAAGTCATATCTCTGCGCAACGGCTACCCCGACTACAGTTATCAAATGTTCAAGTTATGCCTAAAATTATAAATATTTCACAAATTAAATGACAAGCATATAAAATCGCAGCCTTCATTCCAAAAATAGAACTGCATTTTTCGTTAACTCCTCTGTTGATTCAATGGTTGAGCTGATCTTAAGGCAATGTCCTGCATATGCCGGAATACAGTAAATAGGGCCTACTCTATGTAGCATAGGTGAGAGACTGGTCTTCGGGTTTAAGGATACAAACACTTGAGTACTGTGTCCAGAACTTATTCAAAGTTACAGGCGTTTAAACGTTCCATTAAGCAAATCTGAGAACACTTACTGACATACTTTGCAGTTATAGAAATCCAACTAAATTCCAGATAGAAAGTTTCTTTTGGTTGAAAAGACATCAATAACGCTATACGAATTTCATGAGGTTCACCAACGGCTATGAGAAACAATCTGCTATCAATTTGTGAGTAACTAGGCTGGTCACTGCTTTGCTGGCGTCTCAGAGGACGATAAATTTCACGAAAAAATATGTTATTCATCACAAAAAACGTATCCTACGTCGTTGTTAATGATTTTTAGTATTTCATTGTAAACTTTCATCACGATCGGTGTAGCGGTATAGTTGTGAAAATGTAACAAACAGACAGAGATACTGCGTTGCCTTAACATTTATAATATTACTCCAGTTTGACACTTTGCCATATTAGCCATACTCCAACCTCAATGTGTTTTCCAATATGCACATATCGTCTAATTTTCATTATTATTCTCTGCTTGGCAAGGAAAACATAAAATGAACACAGCTCTTAATTGAAATAAACCTTGCCCGATGCATAACTCGAATCGGTGACCCCTGCAAGCACGATAGCCTGGCAGATGAATACTTCTTAATATCCATGTATCGCTCCTAGGTATACAGGTATGCTGTTTACCTCCTCGTGCGGGCCGACGACGATGCGCAGGTTGGTGGGTGGTGAGAGTCCGAGAGCGTTGTAGGCGGCCAGCAGGTGCAGCCAGCAGAGCAGAGGCACCTTGCCGCGGCACAGCGTCTTCGGCTGACCGGGTCGCTCTTCCACGTGGCACCACACCACCAGCACGGGCCGGCGACCCCGTATCACCGAGCCCACCACCACGGGCAAGGGGCTCGACACGCCGTCTGCCTCCTCGGGCTCCAGCCGATCCACCGTGGCGCCAGCCTATAACCGTCACGGGATATCACTCAGAACACTGGCAAAATAAGTGCCACAAATAATATACCACGCAAACTTACTTGCTCCACCTGGGGAGCACACCCCGAAGTTTTAAGATCCACAGCTATGGCTCTCTGATTTTCTGCTGCAGAATATTGTGTACCGGTATGGGAAGCCTCCACTCATTCTTAAGAGGTAGACGTGGCGTTCAATGAGACTGTCAGGCTGGTAACTGGGTGCATGAGACCAATTCCAACACAAAAAATATATGCACTGGCAGGCATAGCACCACCGGAAATAAGACGGAAAGTGGCGACAGAGAAGGAGAAGCTCAAACAAGAGACTGACCCAAAGCACCCAATGTACAATCAAATTATGGCTCCACCACGCCTCCACTCAAGGAGAAGTTTCTTAAAAAGAGACAGGGCACTAGACAGAACTCCAGAAGAAAGAAGACTGTTCTTATGGGAGGAGGTACTTCCCAAACCTTCAAGCTTTAGGGCCCAAGAAGAACTGGCCCCCGGGTGGAACCTGCCGTACGAGAAATGGAAGACTTCGACAGACATAGAACAGGAGTGTCAAGGTGCAGGAGCAACATGAAAAAGTGGGGATACACGGATGACGACAAGTGTGACTGCGGCTACATTCAGACACCAGAACATCTCCTCGAGTGCAGAGACATGGGATTCACGTACCAAGATGAAGACCTGTTCCTAACCAATGAAAATGCGTTCCAAGCAACTAGTTACTGGGAAAACACAATCTGAAACAGTCCGGACACGGAAAGTAAGTAAGTTCTAAGAACATTTCGAATAACAGTCGTGTTCATCGATTCGAACTACTGATTCCCAGGAAACCATCTTGTTCTACGTCTTTTGTAATCTGAAAGAAGGAAAATTTGTCAGAATTGTTCATTTCGATGTCGCTATTGCTTTCGGAACAATTCACCGCGTGAGTCATCATTGAGATGTAGAGCAAACGTGACTGCACTGACGCTCCTCAAGGCAAGACCGCGAATTCAAATCGCTCCCGGCGTGCAATAACTCCTTTGGCAGATGTGAGAGATATTTACCATTATGACCTACATGACCAGCATTGGAAAATTGCGAAAAGATAGAATCACGATGACTTTGTTGCACTCTTCACATCGCCTTACTTGCTCATGTGGGACTTCATGGGTAGTGATAGACAAAAATTTATACTGTTCCTCTATATCAACTTGACCGATAACAGTGGTTGACCCAAAATGGCGGCCAATTCCTATCCACCGAAAATGAAACGTCATGGTTACCTGGCGGCGTAACAAATAGTTCAAACCATTGGTTACTGGTTTGTACTATATATGGGTCATAGGTTCGGAGCTGAAATGCAATCCAGCAATATTGTCGTCTTGGCGAATTCTGAAGAGCTCTCCCACTTTGGAACAAAATTTGAACACGTTTGGGTCTCGCTAAGAATCCAGTGACAAAATTATAAGATTAAGAAAATATTTTGTATACAGTTGTTTCATTTATACTGCTATCAAAGGTGGAAGACGTTTCTAAAATATGTAACAGTGGTTCCCAATTAACGGTACGTAACCAGAGGGATACGAGAGGTTGTTACAGGGTAATCTCTTGGCTTAAGTGATCACTAAGATAATCGAATAATAAAAAAATTACGCTGCCATTACTATCGATGCATGATAAACTTCTGACGGAGCGGATTTTCGGCCATGAAAAACATGAAAACCAAACATCGCCATCGCCTTCAACTCGACGATTATTTCAGGTTGAAGCTCAGTAAACAAAAAACAAATTTCTCAAATTTGTGGAAAGAGAAACGTGACCATTTGCCCCATTAAACTTAAATAGACAATCGCGATTATTATTAGAGTTCTTTTAAAAACACTTTTGAATATTTTTGTTTGTTATTGGATTAAAATTTAATAAGTCTCGAAAAACTGGTTTCATTTGTTATTTACCATTTCAACTATAAGGGGTACGCGCAGTAGAAGTGGCACTTGCTAAAAACTAATTGGGAACCACTGATATAGAACATGTACGAATTTTTATTAATGTTACAAACAATGGATTTCTGTGCACCTTGTAGAAGACTCCAAAATGGAATAAGGTTCAACAAAATTTTGTACGTGACTTCGATAAGCGTAATGAAGTTGACTGCTGATATGTCCATTAAGTCAGACTGGATTAAACTAATGTCACATAGTAGAACGATGGAAAATGTATAGTGAATAAGAACTCAGATATGAGAATTGTTTATCATTGCTGTCAAATATTGTTTACTTTCTCGGATTATCATCGAGAGAAAACGTTTCACTACTTAGATTATTGAAAAAATAAAAATAAAAAAAAATTAGCTGCGTATCGTCGAGTGGATGAATGACGTCAGAGAAGACAACACGATGGGACTTGACTTGCGTTACATTAGACTCACTGCTATACATTGGCGAGCATGTGTACAACTTAGGTCTTTTTGCACTGAACTGTCAAGTGTTGTATTGGTGTAGGTAATATACCACAATGCATGCTGCATATGAATAGTGGCAATGAATCGCTAAATCCAGCGATTACGATGCCGAATGAAGAAACGTATTACCTCCTTGTAATGTTCGAGTGATGAACATCATTGGTTTTGCTTGTTCTGAATGCACAGTCATGGTAAAATTGAAGACTTAACCCTACATACACCGTAACGTCAAAATCTAAACATCCTAGTCCCCCGACCTCACCGTGATAATGTAAATCTGAAGATATATGAAAGCGGCTCCAGCTCGACCCACACGGCAGGTAGTTAGTCTTCATGTATGCACAGAATCGACTCATGGGAGCAGCAGACTAACAACTGGCAAACAAAACTCGCCAGCCGAATCAGCAAATAGATTGAGCTAGAGGCTGCGCTCTCTTAAGTTTCTCCATTTATGGTTTCAATTTTCCACTCACCCTTCCTTGAATGAAGCAGGTTTATGATTGGTGAACTGTCTCCCAAACCAGCGCGAACGCCTAGTTTTTGCAACGACTTTTACATGCGTCGGAATGATGTGATTGTCTCGCGTGCCTTTTCAACGCGATTCAACGTTGTTCTTCGCCTTGATAGTCCGTGTTCCGTGAGGTACGGTTAAACTAAGTTGTACTAAGCCAGAGGCGCGGCGGCCCGAAGCACCAAAGCAGAATAAAATGTAATGGAACCCTTTCTGGAGAGGGGTACTGTTCACTGTTTTTGATAAACAAAGCTATCAGTTTTATTGGTAAAAACCCGAAAACGTCTACTAACAACATATGCATAAATTTTCATAGCTGTCTGCGTTATAAAATTAATTTAGGCCAACCTGAATCACTACAACAGAGCCTCAGTTGACAATATCTGCGATCTTCCAGGCATCAACAACCGCATATTACAATTACAATTAACAAATGACAAATGGTAAATAGCTCTAGGCTACGTTGTCTGGTACCTTGATGTCATTAGGATTTATATGGGTTTATTTGAAACTCAACGTAAATTGCGCCAGTAGTGACATCGACGCCAGTGAACCTTAAAGCTCAACCAATAGCAGAAACGTCACTGTGAATTCGTCTCTACTTATTGGGTTTACATTGAAACTCATCAAAAGAATCCGCGGATAGTTGGGAAAATTAGTTTTTATAGAATGTTAAAGCAGATAATCTTTTTTGAGTTTTGTCTAACAGTAATGGATGACAATGGTAAAGAAAATAAGAATGTACAGATATTCTGTTACCAGCTGAGCGACTGGATATTTGACTGAATTGAAAACATATTACAAATTATTGACATCTGCATAGATTGCTGATGATGGAAGTTTTTATTTATAATTTTGTAAAGAAATATGGATTATTTCTTATAAAAATATAACATTTTTACTAAGTTACTCCGTATTTAGTTTTTCGTACTAATGTAAGAATATTTGCAGGTTTTTGTTGAAGTCGCAAAGTTGTTTATACTTCTACTAAAGTATATAATTTAAAGATTTGAACTTCAAAATGACAAACAGCTTCTCAAATAATGACGGCGTCGATAAAACAGACGTCGTTTCCAAAGATTAAAGCACAATACAATAAACAAATGACATAGCTTTCATCTTAGAACTGTTCAGAAAGCTGGCTCGGTAGCGATTATGAGGAGCTTATACTGAATACACACTATAGAAAGTTCTGAAAAACTATTAATACAACGTCAGATTTTTCTGGAGCGTTAACAATTACTTTAACAATATTAACCATACAAAAAATTAAAACTTTTTCAAAATTATTTGGAATCATAAGAAAACTCCCTTAAATCAAATCACGAAACATTTATAAGGATTTTATATTTTACTAATGTAAGCCCCTGACCGTTTTTTGGATGTCGTCACGGGTCTAGAATAGTTCCAGTTTTTAGGGTCGATGATTATAACAGTTTGGCCTGATCTGACCAAATACGAAATTAATCTGTTTTTCACACTTAGTGTGAATAACATCTCTTGAGCTTGAAGAAATCAAAAGAATTAATAGACGTAGGTATTAAACAAGATCGTGTAAGTGTTTCAAAGGTCGTAGGCTCGAACTTGCTGAAATACAAACTTGACTTGTTTTGACCTTTAAAGTTCACTCTGTAAAATTTGAAGAATGTCTCCTTGCTTTGAAAGCATCACGTTTTTTTTTTTTTTTTTTTTTTTTTTTTTTTTTTTTTTTTTTTTTTTTTTTTTTTTGAGGCTGGGAATTCATAATGTAATCTTTGGTCACAGTGTCTGTAACTGCCAGAGAATACATATGCTATTTCGTCTGATGTCCACTTTAAACAACCTAATAACTCACGCACGACGAACATGAACAAAGAACATGAACGAAAGTGGTCAGTAAAATACGTAAATAGCAAATAAATCGTAACGTATAAACTTTGGTCACGCAACAACATTAGCGAAAGTTTTAATTAAATTGAAATTTATCCTAGGCCGGAATGACAATTGGCATTTGTGGCTACAGCAGAGACCATGAGTAATTTAAGGTTTTTAAAGTTTTTTTTTATGTTGCTTTCATTAGCAACATGTTACTGTAAAACAGTTCTACGTTTTTTCAGCCGTAAAATTTGCCAATACTTTGTTAACTATCAAATTCTACGAAAAGCAAATGTATTATGCAAATTAATTTGGTAACAGTTGCTTAGGTATTAAATTGTGGCCTAACCTCAAATTTCGTCTAATGATGGTAACTGTTAATTTGCGAGCGAAGGCTGACACGTGACATCGTTCTCCAGCCAATAGCTATTGAGGTGAGTGAGTGAATGAGCTTAGAAAATTGAATTGTAGATTTGCAATATAACTGTCGAGCTAAAGCAGTGAGGGAGCTCGTTTCCAGTGATAATGGGGTCAGGACTGTGCCTTTTTTAGGTTAGGGGCTGCTGGTGAAGGGACAGAAATAGATTGTCAAAGTGATACTGATTGCAGATTCGCGACGGGGAAAGTCACAGATGGAGAAGAAATAGATGAAATGGCTGAAAAAATAACTGACTGCGGTAAAAGTGGGAAGAGGAGATAAATTCTGAAAATGTAAAGCCAGTAGTAAGGGTGTCAATGATAAACTGTAGAAGTATAATGAACAAAGAAATCGAATTTGCAAACTTAATAGAGTTGCACGAACCACAAGTAATAATTGGGGTAAAGAGTTGGTTAAAAGAAGAAATACTGGAGAGTGAGGTTTTTCCTGATGGTTACAGAGTGTACCGCAGAGATAGAGGAGCAATTGGTGGAGGAGTCTTCATACTAGTTAGCAAAAACTACCACAGTTCACTGGCGTTCATAGATCAAGACCATGAGTTACTTGGGGTAGATTTCGGGGGTAATAAAAAAGAAAAAATCAGAGTGTTGGCTGTTTACCGCAGTGGAAGAATGACAGAAGTGGATGAGGCTCTTGGGAAGAAATTAAATTCATACTCAGATTTCAGAGGTGAGAATAGAATGATCATCATCGGCGGGGATTTAAATTTACCAGGTGTAAACTGGGAAGGGAATAAGATAAATAACACAAGGGAACAAAGATTTGCAAATATCTTAATAAGGGAAGGAGGATTTACACAAGTGGTTGAGCAAAACACTAGGGGACAAAAATATTTTGGATATGTTTCTAATTAAGCCCGATGAAAACCTTTGAGGTATCAAGTAACTGAAGGAATAAGTGATCATGAAGCAGTTCTGATGGATATTAGAGGATTCAGTAAAACAGCAGCCAAAATTGAAGGGGGAAATAGGTACAATTATAAAAAGGCACAGGTTTCAAATTTGAAGAGATATTTCAGAGAACAATTCAGCAAATGGAAGGAAGGCTCAGGTACAGTAGAGTCAAGGTGGGAAGAGTTCAAGGAGATAATAAGAAAGGGGAATTTTTTTTAAATTTCTAAAGCAGAAAATAAAGAGAAATAGAGAACCTATGTACTATAATAGGGAAGTGAGGAGGTTAAAGAGGTTGGTAAGAAAAGAACATAACAGAGTTAAGAGGCAGCAGAGTAGTAGGGAATATTTAAAACAACTAAACAAGGACTTAATAACAGCAAAGAAAATGGCTAAAGATGGGTTTATGAAGAGTATTGTCAGTGCAGGAGGACCATTGACTGATGCATCTAGAAATTTCTAAGGCTATATCAGGAAACTGAGGGGAAGGGAGGGTGTAGAGACACTTATAGATAAGGATGGAGAAGAAGTTACTGACGATTTGAAAAAGGCAGAGATTGTAAGTAACTGGTTCAGTGAAAGCATTAGGGACAATGAATCAGAAACAGGAGGGTCTTATTCGGAGAACGAGCTTAACAACACAATTAGAAATGACGATAGTAAAAAATTTGAAATTCATCCTGAGGAAATCATGAAGGAAATAAGAAAGCTGAAAAAAAAATAAAGGGGCTGGTGAAGATAATATTACTACAGATATCTTAAAGATAACCGGATGTGACATTGTATCTTATCTTGAAATATTATTTAAATTGAGTCTAGACACTTGCTGCTTACCACAAGACTGGAAAAGTGCAATAGTAGTACCGGTACATAAAGGAGGGGTGAGGAATAGAGTTGAGAATTACAGGCCAATCAGTTTGATATCAGTGGTAGGTAAATTAATGGAAAGATTGATATGCAACCACATCAGAAATATATGTGAGGAACGTAAATGGTTTTCAAGCAGGCAACATGGTTTCAGGCAAGGATATTCATGCGAATCTCAGTTGGTGGGATATATGCAAGATATTTCAGATGAAATGGACAAGGGAGGCCAAATTAATAGTGTAGCACTAGATCTGTCTAAGGCGTTTGACAGAGTAAGCCATAAAATGGTAGTAATTAAGATAAAAACCATTGGAGTGGATAAGAAAATCATTTGCTGGGTAGAAGAATTTTTAAAAGGTAGAAACCAGAAAGTTAGTGTAGGAAATTTAGTATTAAGGGGCTCCGGTATGATGGAAAATGATGAATTTTGTCATTTTTGTTTTTTTGCCGATTATTGATCTTTAGAATGTCCTCTTTAATTTGATGTATGATACATGCATATCTCTTACCTAGAAGTGCTTTAAACAAGACATAACAACAACAGTGTCAAAGAAATGAAACGATCTGTTTGGGCTGTCTTATTCATGTTGCTTCAACTGATTCTGCTCCCAACCATGGTCTCTGCCCCAAAGGAACTGATACATGGTGCAAGTACAACGAAGCACAAGCAGCAGGCCAAACATTTGTGCACAAGGATGATTTACCATATGCTGACATTGAGGAAGTTAAGCCTATATTCAGGGATCTGTCTCGCGTACAGCTACTGAAGAAGTGTTTGCATGGTCCTACCCAAAATCCAAATGAGTGCCTCATCAGTGTTCTTTGGTCAAGAATTCCAAAAACTGTTTTCTATCAATAAATCATTTTCGTGTTTATGATGCTGTAATAACTTTTAACAATGGTAGCTTGTCAAGGTGTGAGGCATTGAAGAAACCGAGTATTAGCATTGGGTATCACACCATACGAGCTGTGTACAGGCTTGACCAGGAAAGGGATAGGGGGTCAGAGAAAGCATTGAGGGAAGTGGAAGAAAAAATAGAGAGAAGAAGACTACAGAGAAGAAGACTACAGAGAAGACTGGAAGAAAGCTACCTGGACGATCCAGATCACCCTAGTTATGGTTCTGGAATGCACTGAACCTTTGACAGCATTTTCCCGCAAGTTTACTTTTTGATAGTTTTAGTGTACCTTTTCTTGGAAACTACCTGCATAAACTTCCTGAAACTTTTACAGCCTCGAAAGTACGTTTCTGTGAGTATTTTAACACAGGGATATTGTATAATAACCTATAGTTTGTAAATTATTGAGTGGACAGCACCTCCAAAAGTAAAAAACAAAAAATTTGAATATTTTAAAAATAATAATTCTGCCAAACCAATCGCAACTTTGGGAAATCCCCGTGTTAAAGTATTGGAAAACCATCATAGATTCACCCTATTTTTTCCAGATATGTATCACAATTAGTTGTTGAGAAAAGGTACAATGAAGTTCGCATGAAATACATGGGAAAGATACACCCTACCGGAGCCCCTTAAAAGAAGTGGAAGTAAAAATGGGTGTGCCACAGGGTAGCGTATTGGGACCATTGCTATTCATTATTCTAATGAATAATTGTGTTGATTGTTTACTATCGGAAATTAGATTGTTTGCAGATGACATAATGCTGTATAAAAGAATCAAAACGATAGAGGATTGTAAACAGTTGCAGGGTGATCTGGACAGGATATCTAATTGGGTTGGTAAACATGGAATGAAGATAAATGCAAAGAAGAGTCAGCTTATTAGATACACAAATAAAAAACAAAAGGTTAATTATGAATATAAGGTGGGGAAAGATATTGCTTGCTGAAGACTTGAAATGCAAATATCTTGGAATTACTTTTGATAACAAACTTAACTGGGCAGCACACATAGGACAGGTGGTAGGAAAAGGTTTCAAAGTTCTGCACTTGTTGGAGAGAGTGATGAGGGGATTTACGAGAGAAGTCAAGGAATTGGGTTACAAAACTTTGGTCAGACCATTGCTCGAATATGGTAGTGTAGTATGGGACCCTCATTTTAAGTATCAAATACAGGAGTTGGAAAGGGTGCAAAAAAGGGCTGCTAGATTTGTTTCTGGAAATTATCGCAGAATGCAATCAGTGACGGATATAATAAAGGTGCTGGAATGGGATTCATTGCAAGACAGGAGAAGGATGAGGAGGGTCATGGGAGTGTACAGGGCATATACTGGCGATGAGGCATGGAAAGATATTGCAATAGGTATGAAAAGTAGTGCATGGAAGGGAAAAGATGACCATGACCACAAGCTGGCACTCGATTTCAGGCACAAGGGCGTGGGAAGATTCTCTTTTTTAGGTAAGGGTGTCAGGGATTGGAATGAGTTACCAAGAGAAATGATGAATAATTTACCGAAAACTATGAAAGAATTTAAAGATAAAATTTGTAGAGGGAATGTAGGTAGGTGGAGGATAGGGGGAAGATGGGTGTGTAGGGAAATTGCCACCGGAGCCTGTGCTCCATTGCAATTAAATTAAATTAATAAAATAGTCATACAGAGTGCTACTTGCTAACTTGTATAGTAAACTGTGCCACTTTTCAAAAAAAGAAATGGCTGAAACTTTGGAAATTACAATATTGTTATTCCATTAACGGGGGGATTCTACAACTGTGGCGCCGCAATTTGATGATGATTCTTATGTAACTCGACGAGACAAAATGAAAGTAAAGAATAATTGTTTTGATAACTCACTTAGTTCTCAAGAAATTGTATCTCAAAATTGACATGGTTAAGTTGAAATGTGTCCTAGACCAGAAGAAAAATTTCGCCATTGCCAAATGTAACGATGAATTCATATGTAACTCGACAAGAAAAACTGAAAATATACAATACATTTTTCTGATATCTCACTTTGTTCTTGTATCTCAAACGTGAGGTGGTTAGGGTGAGATCCGGCCTGCACCAGATTTTTTTTTTCTAAAAAACCACTATATCTACACGGTGGAAATGCACTATAGGTGCTTATTTTCCTCCTAGTGGTTGTTGTTAGGTTGAAATACGGCCTGGACCAGAAGAAACGTCACCAAAAGCATAAGAAACTATACAAATTACTGATTTTTTACATGCTATATCTCGAAAACCAAGCGAGACATAAAAAAAAATTATTCTTGACTTTCAATTTGTTTCGTAGAGTTCTACAAGAATTCAGTATCAGATTGTGGCGCCACGGTAATGAAGGAACTGCCCATTAACGCATTCTTTGAAGCTGTTGGAAAAAAAATAATGGATGGGTTGGGATATTCTCCACCAGCGAAATACTGGTACTGACCTTTTGAAATTTGGATTAACTGCTTCCTTATAATGTCCTCTTCACGTTGTACACTCTCCTTTTCCGGAAAAGTCGCCACGAATTAAATTAAAAATGCCTAAATATAACACTGCAGCGCTGCTATTAGTTGCCGCCGTCGCACAGTGGGCCAGAATCGCAAAAAACTGGCCAAAATATAAAAAGTTGTTAAATTTCTACCATAGTTAGTATGTAAAGGTTATCGAAGTTGCTGATTAAGAATATAATATCAGAAAGTGAAAAAAGAAAATGGCGGATCCAAGATGGCGGACAAATATTGCTAAAAGTCGTTTTATTCAAATAAAAGTAATTTTTGTGGAATTATCGAGGTTGCTAGAGTTGTTCAATTTGTACGAAAGTTAGTACGTAAAGGTTATCGAAGTTGGTGATTAAGAATATGGTATCAAAAAGTGAAAAAAGAAAATGGCGGATCCAATATGGCGGACAAATATTGATAAAAGTCTTTTGATTCATATAAAAGTAATTTTTGGGATTTATCGAGATTTATAATGAAATTTGGATTAACTGCTTCCTTATAATGTCCTCTTCACGTTGTACACTCTCCTTTTCCGGAAAAGTCGCCACGAATTAAATTAAAAATGCCTAAATATAACACTGCAGCGCTGCTATTAGTTGCCGCCGTCGCTGCGAAATCAATGATAATCTCTTAAAATGTTGGTTAATTCCTTGTTGTAATATTTTCTTGCCATTTTAGCATCAATCCTTTGCAAAACGTCACATAAAATTAACAGATACAAAATTTTTATCCAAAATGCAGTACTATAAGGCTTACCATCTTGGAATCGATATAAGCAGTCAGAGATAATCGATTGCTTCAGTTGTAAACAACATGGAGGAAATATTTCCTTCCTCCATGGTAAACAAATGCGCAGTTTTTCTGTGGTTTGCGACATGGGCTGCGCAGAACGAATTTCCCGTAAACTTTTTACTCTTGGTCCAGGCCGAATTTCAACCTAACCATGATCACTATGACAAAACGAACCTATTTAGGTTGATATGATCCCTGTACCGATAATTTTTGTGCCATTTTTACAGTGCTGCTAACATTTCGCGGTTGCGGGGCATCCCATATTTCGGCATTTTTAATTTAATTCGTGGCGACTTTTCCGGAAAAGGAGAGTGCTAAAAGTGAAGAGGACACTATAAGGAAGCAGTTAATCCAAATTTCAAAAGGTCAGTAACAGTTATTCACTGGTGGAGAATGTCCCACCCCACCCAAAATAATATAGACACCACTCAATTAGAAGAGAAACAACGTGGCGTCAGGAAGAACAGGAACATTATAGAGTAGGTGTAATATTGCTGTGGAAATCGTCTCGAAGAAAGCAAAGCTAAGCTCGATAAAAATGTGTTAAGAAAAAATCTTCTTCGCGATAAAGAAAGACGCAAGAAAACCCACTTAACTATGTTCAGCAATTACTTTATCAGCATTCTTATACATGGACAGAAAATGTGATCTATACAAATTTTAGGCAGGTGAAATGAAATTCACCAGAACTACGAAAAGATGGGAATAATAAGATCAGGAATGAAGTAAACCGGGCAACAAACTACCTTTTGTTCCTATCGTAGGGCAACGTAGACTTCTCTGCTGTGGATATGATGAAACTGGGTAACACCCAATAACAGAAAGTATGTTTTTAGAAAACTGTGAGGAAGAAGTGGCTAGAGTTTGTGTACGCAAAGAAACAAGATCAAAAAATATGTTAAGCATAATTTTCTGTTATAGATTACGTTAGTATATTCTTACACTAGCGTAGAAGTTTTGAGTTTCAAGCAGCAGCAAGAGCGGTAACTATTTTGTAATGGATCCTGGACCAGATTAACCACTGACATTCCATGGTTCAGCATAAGGAATAAGGATGTCGTTATTTAATTCTAATCTATTTAATTTTCATGAGCTCCAGCTAAAGTATTTCAACTACATCCAATCTATAATAGCATCCAATAGAAGTCAGGATAGAAACAAACACCGGAGTTTTTAACCCTTTATGAGTGTTGTATGGAATGAAGAAATGTTGCTAATAGATGAACTGAATTACACGGCGAATTGCGGTTAGTGATATGAAAGATACCTATGATACATTGCTATTTGATCGGGTCCTTCCTTACCTTTTTGAACTTTTCTTCTACCCAATCGAGGATGCGCAAAACATCTTTGTGATGCTCCGGCAAGCTGGCTACCGACGGGATTGCCTGCACTTCCTCAAGATCCTTAATGAAATCTGCCTCATGTTGAGACAGGTACTTCAGTACATCCTGCAACGCAGACATAGTGAATTAAAAGATCTCTTGTAATTCAAAACCGTTCTTAGTCATATTCCTTTATAGTCAGTTTTAAGATTTGAACTTAAATAATAGAATAATGCAGTTTGTGCAAGTGTCTACAAGCTCAGTGAATAAACAATAAAAGTGCAATCCTTATTCTGCGGAGATTTTACGTCAGCTAATATATACGCTGGGACAAAACAGCATCGGATATTGGTAATTTATCAGTAGTCATTTTGAAGCACATTGTGGTAAATACAAATAACTGTTTACTGTGTTGAAATAATGTGTCTGGTATTTCCAGGGCTCATGCAGCCGTGAAGCGTATACATTGACAACATAGACCAATAAAATTGCTTTGAATAACCAAAGATATTATTAATTTTTATTACACGTTAGTTTGCTGAAACAGGAAATTTCTATAGTCAACACTAGCAACATTTTATCGAACGCTGTTACCTGGTTGTGAAATTGGTTTTTCACGCTTTTTTCTTCTTCTTGATATCCAAAAAGAGTGAAAACATGAAAGGCTGTAGAGTTTAAAGAATAAAATGATACCGGTGCTCAAAAACAAATTCTGTGTACGTCTTTGAGTGTCTCCAATGTTTATTGGAAACCCACGAACGCGGAGAGATTACTGAAGCCTCCATTGCTCTCGCAGCTACATTTAAAATATTCTTCTTCTGTTTCCTCTTTTTTTTAGCCTTGGCGTCCTCGAGCGGAGATCCAGTTATCTTTCGCTGCAGCCAATCGGATCCGGAATAAACTTGGTCGCTTCTTACCGGCGTCTCTTAAAAGGCGTAATTCTAACTGGATCGCCAGCTCAACGAACCAAGATCAGATAACACCTCCCTTCTTTGACGTAAGCGGCAAACCCTTCGTCTCAGATTAATGGTATCCTAGACGTTTTTCTTGATGAGGAACACAATTCTTTCAACTCATACTGACGGAAAGAAGTTTTCTGAGAAGTGAGAATTTGGTCAGGTAGCATTAAAGGTTGTGAAGCTTATTGTTTGTGTTAATGATCTTTTAAATTTTAATTTAGGTGTTCTTAAAGTGGGAACTAGTTGTGGTTAGTGAGTTTAATGTATCGCCGCGTTTGAGTGAGTTGGATGTTGTTATTGGAGATAGTTTATCGCTGTAATGTGCGTTCCCTCGTGGAACATATCTGTATTGTAAGCTGCAGTAGAAGTTTTTATCTTTCTTTTTGCAAACCAACTTTTATGAAGATTATTAGAGATGACACATGATCTGTCCAGTTCCTATCTTGACAAAATTTGGACCGTTGAACAAATGCTATGTAATCTATTGCTTATCAGATTCCATTGTAGATAATACTCACTAACATCTATTCCGGTGAGTAATAGTACTGTCGTTTTCTAGTAAGTGATTCAGATGACCTTGGTTTTTCTTGTAGTCTCGAGAACTTAATTATTGAGAACAGTCTGGTATGCCACTGTCTAGCATCTAGCCTAAAGTGTTTTCCAATTTCGGTTAAATTTCCATCAATTCCCTAGCTTGACGGATGCCGTTGATTTCTGTATTTTTCGCTCCGTGCATGGCTGTCAATCATAAGACAGTGCGTGTGTACACTTTTTTTTCTTAAAATAGGTGCGTGCTTGTGTTTGATTTTGATTCTCTAGGAAGAAATTTTTATTGGAAGTTGCTCTAGACATTGAAACTGTGAAGAAGCACAATCCAAGGGTGAACAGATGTATGAAAAGGTAATAGTGTAAAACAAAATTTCAAAACGATTTCTGGTTGACTATAGAGACAATTAAGTGTCCATTGAGCAGAGAGAAACTGCACCGAACGATGATTTTCCACTGAATGATCAGTTACAAGGTGAAAATATTTCAAGTATTGAGGTGATGAACACAGAATGTAAAAGTATTTCCATAAATTACGTACTTGAGAGCAATACACTCACGGAGCTGAAATGTTTTTATGTAAAATTGGCAACATCTGTCAACGAATATGGGCACTAGTGTTAAGAATTTTTAAAGCCAATTAAAGAGCCAGTTTATTACCAGTCATTTTGTATTGATAACTGACACTGAATTAGAAAGATTATTTTGTATCAAAGCAAACACGAAGTTTTAAGTGCAATGATATGAAACGTTAGAATCATGCTACGGTGAGAAACACCAAGAGTAACAGAGTGTAAGATAATGAAAACTGTCAGTTATCTTACTGCCCACTGTGGCAAGGATGTATTCAGGATCAGAACTAGGGGGGAAGGGGGAGGGGAGAGGCAAGATTTAAAATAGGGGATAGGGGCGACTCATTATTGGTTTAGAGAAAGTAACAATTTATTATAAAATTAAACTGAAATCTATTGAGGAAACTATTTTTACAGTTTATTTACATATTAATCCAACCACTTAATCCAAGGACCTACTATGTAGTTAATGAAGTTCGTAAGTTTGTTATAGTTTTTTGTAAACATTAACCGTCTCGGATTCTCAGAAATTTTGTCAATAACTTTGTTTGTCAATATCTCACGGTATTCTTTCCCAAAATTTTGATGCACGCTCATCAGGCCTAATCCAGTCAATTTTTCTTCTCCCTAAGCGAGTTCTTCACTCGTCGAAGCGTACTGAAGGATCGTTCCACTGTCGCTGAAGTGCATGGAATAGTGCTCAGAATTGTGAATGCTTTTTTCATGGCGGGAATAAAATATTAGTTTCGTTAAACAGGTCCACGACTTCTATATCCCTTAATTTGTCTTCCGGTAAATTCTTCTTTAAACACAAATTGTACCAAACGTCACGTTCTCCAGTGATATCATCCAACTCATAAAAATTTGTGAACAGTTCTGCGTTAATTTGTAATTCTGCTATACTCATTTTGGTCATAAATAAAGGGGTGTAATCTTGAATACGCAAATGCTGGGGTATTTTCTTTGGAAAATCTAACTTTTAATGATGATATAAGAGAATCCAAATATACTATAATTAGTGCACGTCGCTAGTATTCTAAGTCATTGTCTGAGGGCGGATTGCTCCCGTTTTTTATTTCCTATGAGCAATTTTCAATTCCGATCCCATTGTGATGTCTTGTGCTTCTTTATGTAATTCCTTGGTGATTCGATTTGTATCATTACGGTCATTTTTAAGTACGTCAATGACCCCTTTAATGTGTTCTCCAACTACGATTAAATCCATGTTCTTTGTTTGTAAGGCATTAACTACTGGTTCCAACACTGCTGAATACTTTGCTATAGTAATGAAGGCAACGATGAACAGTGATTTCGTAATCGCTGAATGTAGATTTTCTTGTGACATAACTTCGCTAAATCGATTATTTTTCTAGCGCTTTCAGAATCTATGGGAAATTTTGAGAAAATTTTCGAATAGATTTATATTTCTCTGATCATTTTTGTTTCACACATTCGTGATAAATTAGGAGCTTAATTCAGACGAGAAGACGATTCACTGAAGAATTTTATTGTATCCTTTATAGTGGAAATAGTATTTATAATTTCTCGTACTGCGTTTGCATCGTTCATCACAAGTTTGTGGGTTGAGCAGTGAAAATGTAATGTCCGACAATATTTATTCCTCAAATTTCCTGATATTTATTTGATGCTGGCAATAAATCCTACTTTAACAGGTTTTCAACGTTTGTACTTGTACACTTGTACTTATACTTATTACTTATAAAAACACAAGGATCAATATGATGATTAAGAAAAGTGCTACACAGGGAAGTAGTTCTGAGATTTCATTGTAGATGATATTCATTGTTCAGTTTGATGATGGATATACTGTACGCTGTGCTTAGTTTAGTTACCACACTTTAATTTTTCTTGTAGGGCGGCAGCCACCATCCTGCCCCTACTATGTGTACGCCTATGGATTCCATCACCACTGATTGGTTTTTTATTCGTGTAGTTAATTCATGTGGTAAGTTGTATCTCAGTAACAGCAGTACCATAATTAAATAATACTACTACTACATCATTATTCAATCAGTGTTAGACAGTTTGCTTTTTAAACTTTTAATAATTACCAAGGGCGTAACATGAACTAGGAAGGGGAGGGGGAGGTAAGGTATTTTCTCGCTGGGTGTCAACTTGATTTTTCTTCTAGGGAGGGCAGCTCCCCCCTGCTCCTCGATGAGTACGCCCTTGATCTGTGCTACTGTCGATCATAGTACTCTGTTAACTGTGTACGTGATTTCTGTTAACTCGGTCAACGCTAGTTAATACTTCTTTATTCTACGGAAATGAATGTCTGTCAGAACACTAATTAAGTGTGAACTGGAACTCTCCTTGTTAAGCACATTCACTCATTCATTGTAGCTGATTAATGTTTCATATTACGAACTAAATGTATTAAGTCGATAAAACATAATTATTTGCTAAACGTGTACATTCTCTCTTGTTAGACAGCTAACTATTCATCAGAGATATCCCTTCTATTTAAAGGAACAAAGCAAAGATGATATACGTTGAGCCAGATTTTTAGATGAACACTAGCTCAGCTTCCTGTTCGGCCATCCAAATGCTCAATTTTATGGTTTCCCAAAATCACTGCAAGTGATTGTCAGTATGCTTTCTTAACATAGGACATGACCGAATTTTTTTGGTATCATTGTCAGTAATCAATATTATTTTTTTTAAATAAACTAAGGCCTCTAGTCTCTGCGATCACTTAGCCAGCTCCAATTTATATTATCCTAATTATTATTTCCTGCTTTCTTACGTAACTGTGGGACATAATAGTGAGGACAACACAAGACGAACACAACACTTAATTACAACCTTCCATGCCCTAGTCTGAACTTGAAGCGATGACGATTACAATGCGAGGCAAGCGCGCTAACCCAAACACTGCCAGGGCGGGTTGTTTCATTTCCAAGACTGTCGGCGTTTGATCAGTGCAGGTGTAGTGTAGGCGTCGAGTGGCGCCGCCCTGGTGGCTGAGCCGCGCATCCCGTCATCCAGCACGCCGAGCCGCGCCTCTTAAATGGTTTCCGGTGTCTGCTCGATGGAAGAGCGCTGTCCCGGCTCATCCCCCGGACACGCCCCCGCACTCTGGATCCGTCTGTCTGACGAATGCTCCCGGCACGCTTACCGCATGGCAAGAACCTCACGTCGAGGAAATAGCTATGCCAAATCACCAGGATTCTCGCGGCTGCAGTTTATGATCGGTAATACCTTTTGGTAGCAGTCCTAGCTGGTCGTGTTTCGTGAAAGAATAAAGTTCTCTTTGACTGCCAGTTGTAAATAATGAAGAATTTTTAACGGAGTGATTCTTCGCTGTCCGGGTGGCGCCGCGTCATGTTTCTTGAAACCGACGTTTCGACCCTCATTCTGGGGTCATCTTCCAGGGCAGAAAGAATCAACTGACTCTGGCCGCGGAAGCCTACGATTACACTTTTAACGGAGTGTTATGCACCTTGGTGCTGTACCATGTTCCAAAAAATTTCACAACCGACGAAGGTTTTGGGTTATAATGCAGGACTAGCGATGGTGCTCCATCTAGACACCTGGATGTGACTGGCAACACGTTCCAGTCGCTCTACGTCCTGAGGACCTGGGGTCAATCAAATTTTTCCAGGCATTCTCTTTACTAACTCTCGCTGGCGTGTTGGTCGCATACCTCGTGGCAGTGTATCATCACACTCAAGTGTACAAGTCTGAACAGCAGGCGATCGTCTCTTGACCGTAGTTACTTTTTTTTCAGATTAGTTTCTTTTTTAAATGTTTTAAACACTCATTATTCCGGTTTTTTATACCCGCCTATTTTTTACCTTTACGAAAAGCATCATTGAGCTAAAACCCTACCTTTTCTGCACTGGGATTCATATGATACAGTGATTAATTCATGATGTTGCACGTACCACAAGTTATCAGTCGTCACAAATCAAACATTTCATCACGTAGCAAAATTACAATAAAAGATTTTAATAACATCAGCATCCTGTGTGAAGTTATACCAAGGTTATATTTATATTTCGATAAATGCAATGTGTTGAAAGATATTCACATAATTACCGTGCTTATATTTAATTAGATTTGAAGCCCGTCAAAAATGATAGGTTGAACTGAGTGTTGTGACAGGTCACTCGTTCGAGTTGCTTAACTAAATAGAATTGTTATAAAATAAAGCTGAATGCAGTTCCTCGTGCCTTACGCTGTAGCAAAAGTTTCAGTTGTCGTCCCGTTCCGCAAACATTTGAGTCAACAAGCTTATAAATTCTTTCAATATACCATTGCTTTTCATTTTGTAATTACGAGGGTGAGTCGAATGAAAACCTTAAATTTGTAATAAAAAATCGAAATTTTGCGCCGTTATCCTGTAAGTTGGTAAGCGTGCTACAAGCAGCGTGCAGAATGGCCTGTAGGTGACAGCATAGTGCAGATGCACAAATACCGTAGCAGTATCAGTACAAAGATGGCTGCCCCACTTGAGACTTGCACGAAGGAAGAACAGCGTTCTGTTATTCGGTTTTTGAGTAGTGAAGGTGTGAAACCTATTGAAATTCATCGAAGAATGAAGGTTCAGTACGGTGATGCATGTTTGTCACAGCATCAACTCTACGAATGGAGGAGGAAGTTCGCAAATGGTGGGACTTCAGTGGAAGATGCTCCTCGTCCAGGTCAGGCACAACGAGTTGTGACATCACAGAACATTGCAGCAGTTTGAAGCCATAGTGATGGAAAACCGCCGAGTGACACTGAATGACATTGCAGCATGTTTAAAGATTAGTCATGGTTCAGCACACCACATTGTGCATGCTGTGCTCCAGTTTCACAAAGTGTCTGCAAGATGGGTGCCACGGCAGCTGACTCCTGAAATGAGAGAACGACGTGTTGATTTTTGTGAAGAACTTCTTCAGCGCTTTGAACGAGAAGGTGATGGCTTCCTTGCAAGAATCGTTACTGGGGACGTAAACTGGGTTCACTTCCACCAACCGGAAACGAAGAGAGCGAGCAAGGAATGGCGCCATTCCTCATCACCAACACCAAAGAAGTTTCGAACAGAACCATCACAGGGAAGGTAATGCTGACACTCTTTTGGGACGAAAAAAGGCGTCATTTTGGAGCATTACATGCCTAGAGGGACCACTGTCACCAGTGCATCATATACAAATCTCCTAAAAAATCATCTTCGGCCTGTCCTTTTGCAACATGACAATGCAAGGCCCCAAACTGCCCGTACAACAGTTGCAACAAGCACAAACTTGCATTTTGAGTGTCTTCCTCATCCACCATACTCACCACACCTTGCCCCAAGTGATTTCCATATGTTTGGACCACTCAAGGAAGCAATGGGAGGAAAGATGGCCAGCTCAATGTGATTTGTTGCTATCACGTATTGACATCAGGACACTACAGCACGGACAAGACATTCACAGACACAATACTAAACACCCATGCCCTCGGCCGGACTCGAACCGGCGACCTTCGGTACGCGGAGCTAGCACTCTAGCCCCTACGCTACCGAGGCCGGCAAGAGGAAAGAAGTTCCGTTCTGATGAAGAGGTACGCCACGCGATGCATGAGTGGTTGCGCGGTCTACCAAAAGAATTTTTTTCTAAAGGAATTTATGCACTTTGTAAGGGCTGGAGGACTTTCATTGAGCGTGGGGGAGATTATGTTGAAAAGTGATACAGCTTTGAACCACTTCTGCACAATAAATAATATTTAAAAAATATTTAAGGTTTTCATTTGACTCACCCTCGTACTTTTCATATTCATTTTCTTCTTTAAACTTAGTGCACAGTCTAAGTGAAGGTTGTTTATGGTCTATTTAAGCTAAAGAAACATAGTGTACGTCGTTTGCAACTTGATAACTCTGGAAGGCTATGTTCCATTTCAGCATTCGTTAATATTACAAAACAAACCGGGTAAAAAATATATTTTCGATGGCAGGTATGTCTGAAATAGAGTTTTAAGCCATCTTTTCCCAGGTCCAATATGACCGGATTGCTGGGTACCACGTTGTAAGTGTTCGGTACCACTATAATCAACGAAGTAATGTTACAGCCAGTGGTCGTGTGGATTAAATGGCACCACGTCAACATGTTACATCCTTATTCCTACTGTGGTACCCGGTTGTTCGGAAGGGGGGGGGGGAGGATACCATCACTTTGTAATTTTTATTGGGAATATGAATATTAATTTTCTAATTTGTTTAACTGGTGAACTAGAATCTTGAATGCTGCAAGAATTTAAAGTACACAAAATAACATTCAATTTATTCTGTCTTCTGGCTTATACAAGGCCGGGCATATTTAACGTTACGTTACACAATATATTCGAAGAAAATAAACAAGAAATACCCGGCGTTTACAATTTGCCGGATAAATGCAAACATAAACAGATTTCAAAGATTTTGCAAAGTTAATATACAAAAAAGTGGCGTCACAGGCTAACAAATTAAAGTTGACATTTTCAAAAATCCCAGGGGCGTCAATTAAAATGAAAAGCATCATTTGAATTAATTATAATGAGCAAGATGCTTAAAAAGTTCGAAGTTAATGAACATGGAAAGTTGGTTAGCTCAGTAATCGTGATGAGAGCGGAGAATCTAATCTCGGGAGTCGCTTACGGGTTTGTAAGCCTCGTTAAAACCATATGGAACCATTGACCTTTGCATTGGTACTTCACCGTGGCCGCATCTGCTTGACGAAGTGTGACACGCTGTGTCACAGTTGGATGCAAATTCACGGACCCATCCGCGTAGTGAATCTGCTGATGGCCTCTACCAGGTGAGACACTCTGTTTCCAGCCACATCTGAGCCAGAAAGCCTCTAGCTCCAACCGTAGACCAACAGCTCGGAGAGTGTGTCGGATGACACGTTTACACTCCAGCTCGTCTGAACAGCAAGTTCTATCTCATGGCGTCCTCTTCTACCGCCACGGAGAGCCAGCTTCCCTCTCTCCGTACATGGAAAAAGAAGCCTTTCATTAACAAATGTAGACCCTGTAGCCATGAACGATTGGTGAAACGACGTAGCCCACAATCACGTGTTTCGTGCCGTCGCTCGTTTCGCGCACATTTTACCTGACCTTGCACCCCTCAACGGAGAGCAGGGGCCATCGCCCTGACCACCTAACTTTTGTTGCCTAGCAATGATACAGCACGTTGAACCTTTCTCTCTGGAAGGCTTGTAGTTGTTTCACAGCTACCCACAAAATCAGTAAAGAATTGCAGAATGGCTTCAAGTTTGGCCTAAGGTGCAGAAGAATTCACATTTGGCTCGAATTATCACGCCGTGTTTCACCATCGAAGTTTATCATAGTCTAAGGTGTGTTCGGAAACAGGGAAGTTCACTGCATCAACAACTGCTGGAAGGCTGCCAACTTCAGTGGCTGCTGTATGTGCACTAGTCTGAAATGGCTTCTTATGGGTTGTACAAATCCGAAATGAAACGTCCGTTAACACACTATAGTTTTAACCAGTTAAACAGTTTCAGAACAGGCTATGGACTGCGTCGTGCAACGTCGCACCGCTGGGACTAAAAGCACGACACCTCCTGTGACTGCGGGGTGGAGTAGATGGCTGAGCACATCGTGGAGAATTGTCGCACCTGTTGTTTACTGGGTGGTCTGTCTGCTACTGGAGGCGTAATCTAAAGTACAGACTCCCCAAATCTCACCCTATAGCTGTTACACTTGTACTTGTTGTGAATATTAATATTGTTAATGATATGGAAATATGTATACAAGGATTAAATCTTATATCTTTAAACGAGCAATTGTTATATATATATATATATATTGGATCTCGGAAACGGCTATGACTATTTGGATGAAATTTGATATTTAGATATCGTTTTGACTTTTAAGATTACCTAAATAGTTGTCTCCCCTACAAAAAAGCGATTTTACAAAATACGAACGATTTTTTCACTCGGTATCTCGAAAACGGCACTAGCACCATCTCGTAGACAATTCAGGTACCAGAAAGCATACAAATAGTTTCTTTGATTTCAAAGAATATTTAAACGAACAGTTCTTGTATACTGGCTGACCCGTGGAAATATTAGCACTGCAAGTTTAATTGTAAAACATTTAAAAAGGAAGATAATTAAAAAATATCATTGGTTTTGTCAGAGGTGATACTTTACAGAAACTTCTTTGAAAACAATATTACCGGTGCCAGTTATAAAGTAATCATCGCTTACTTTTTGACCGTAAAAAGTGGTTGTTAGTTTGCCATTAAATACTACCACGCGAGGTATGAGATGAGAATAGTTTTATCGGAGTGAATGAATTTAGCACTGATGATGTTCTATCATTACCGTGATGTCAAAATCTGATGATGAATTCTTGTAGAACTCCACGAAATATATAAAAAATAAAGAATGAATGTTCTTGACATCTCGCTTGGTTTTCGAGATATAGCATGTCAAAAATCAGTTATACCATAGGTATAGTTCCTTGTGCATTTGGTGACGTTTTTTCTGGTCCAGGCCGTATTTCAACCTAACAACAACCATTAGGAACAAAATAAAACATTGAAAATACATTTCCTCAGTATAGATATAGTGGTTTGGGTGGATTTTTTTTCTGGTCCAGGCCGGATCTAATCCTAACCTCTTCACTTGAGATATCAGAAAAAAATTCTTTATTTTCGATTTGTCTCGACGAATTTCTTACGAATTTATCATCAAACTTGGCTATGGCGAAATTTATCTTCTGGTCCAGGTCGATTTTCAATCAACCACGTCAATTTTGAGATACGATATCTCGAGAACTAAGCGAGATACAAAAAAAAAAAATTGTTTACTTTCAATTTTTCTCGACGAGTTACATGAGAATGCATTATCAAGGGTTATCGTAGAATCTCCTCAATTACCACAAATCTTGCACCATTAATTAATCCCTGACTGGCATTAAGATTTCTACTTAACATAATAATAGCATTTTTCCTTGAAAGCAATTTATGAGGCGGTCTCGCAGTTGGATCTAGCGATTTGGATGAAATTTCATAAGTAGATAACGTTTTTCTTTTTAAGTTTTTAACACGATTTTTTTTTAAAAAAAGGAGCAATTTTTGTATTTGGTTTCTCGAAAACGTCTCTAAATCTTGGATATTGAACAGAAATCGATAGATGCCAAGCTTAGATCGGTCACCCAGGTACTAAATAAATAAATAACACTTAGTATGAATTACATTTGTTTTTCGCTTCTTATGGAACATTTAATATCCAAGAATAATTCTACTTCTTCCTTTCGGCAACCAAGTTGCTCCGTTCAATCTTTCCATTTCTCATGATTTCATCTTCGACAGAGAATTTGCAAGTGTCCATCAGTACCTTCGCCTTTGCCTTCGCCTGCCTTGTGTGATTGGATTCAGCATTGTCTTTTACGCAGATCCATTTAGCTTAATTTTTCGTTTTCTTTTTGACATGCGTTGGCTTCTGATCTGTGTCCTGCAACATATCCTCATTTGATATAACAACATGTTAATGTTGCCAACCTACACCTGGTGTATAAGGTAGTGATCATACCTACACGATGATACAAAGTTGTTTGAGACTGTTCTGTGATATATTTCTTTCACATGTTGATAATCAGCATACGTAGATAACACTTTAATTTGAAAAGACGATGTCATTAGTGAAAATACCGAGAGCAAAATATTCAAGTTGCTGCAAATTATTAATTTTGCACGAATTAATTTTGTAAAGATGGAGCTGTAGCTTGCCAAATGTCAGTTCTCCTGCTCGTGGTGGGTGAATGGCAACGTCATGAAGTAGGGACAACTGATAAGGGTGAAGTGGCGTGGCCAAGTACATGTGCCCCAGCACTGCTGTGGAAGCTGTGAAGGATCTAGGGAAACCCAGAAGAATGCTGGCTGATTGACTGAGGTGAAGCTATGACACTCCCAGAAAGATAATAGCGTAAAAAAGAATGTCTTCAAATAGGGATAAGCCTACAAAACGGTCTGGATTAGAATATAACCGACCTGAAGAAAACAACTAGGAATAGGTTTGTGACTTGGTACTTCATGTTCAAGAAGTTTTAACAGGGAACATGAATGAAATTGTAGACCTTATGAAAAGAAGTAACCTGAGTATGCTTGACTAACAAAGATAAGATGGAAAGGGAAAAACCAAAAAGAAGTTGCATAAAAGATTGAAATATTTAAGGGGGATGGATAAAGTAATGGTATCGAAATCTGTCGATCGTCATGACCATCAATTTCACTTTATCTCCGAGTATGTGATCTAAGTAGGTGGGGGTTTTTGGGAATGATATTTGCGTATTTTTTTATCTTTTGCTTATGGCGACGTTGACGTCGAGATCACTAGAGGCGGGACATAAATTGGGGTCATTTGTAGCAATTGATTTAGTTAAATATGTGAATTATGGTAATAAATTATTCCAGTTGAGAAAGCAGGAATTAAGGAAAGTAATAAATTATGCTAATTTTGCTACTTCTATTCCCCTGCACGTTCAGAAGGATGCGTGGTTGATGTTTTCATTTCGTCGATGTGAATAATTAATTTAGCAGTCAATGCCTTCCTATATTCTGAACGCCATTTTGTTCACCATTTGAGTAGCCCATCATGAATCATGCATAAAGCAGTAAATGAAAGACGGCTATCACCTTTACTTTATTTTTTGAAAATAATAATAATAATAATAATAAAATAGCTGCTGCCTACAGCTTCGTTCACATGGACTGTTAATGTATGGACCTACTTTTTAAAGCAATTATGTCACAGTTTATCCACTTCCAGAGAGAGAGATAAAGAATAAACTAACTGAAGTGCAGCAAATAATACGATGCCGTTTGTACGCTGGATTAGCATTTCGCCTGTGAACAATAATTTACCTTATATTACGGCACAATTGACGACAGTCCCCGGACTATCCACTTTTCGCCACCAACGCGATGAATCGTTGGTTAACACGAAAGGTAGAGGAATTTCAGGTATATGCTACAACAGGTCGCTTTCTGAGTTTATAGTAACGCTCCATTATTAACGATGACCCATGTGATTTCAATTTATTAGGCGCAACATTAATGGTATTAAATCTAGATCTGAACGTTAAGAAAAAATCAGGAATAATGTTACGGATATTGATAGTAAAATTGCTTTCAACTGATGGAAGATGGTTTAAATTTTTAATTTTACTTGAATTTATCAATATCTTGTTCTTTTTGTGATATCCTGCGGAATTCTTGATTCCTGCGCCTATGCCTACGCCGCCCTGCCTGTGGGATTAATTGTAATTGGGTTGCGCTGTCTGTGAAATGTATAATGTGAGTTTACTGCAGAACACTGTATTTAAAAATATTTCTCCTGGTGCTTTCTAAAATAACAGTACAAAAAATAGTACAATTAACATGATATTTAGTAAGGTTGTCCAGGCACCGTATCATTAAAAATTAGGATGCAGTTGATCAAATACAAGTTAATTCTCTTTAGTACCAAAATACAAATCGATTTTATTGCTATGAATTTTTTTAGTGTTTTAAATAACTCTTTTTTTTGTAAAAAAAAATGCTAGGGAGATGGTCTATCACTACTGCTCTTCAATCATGCACCGGAATATGTGATGAAAGTATGGTAAAATCCTAAAAACATAATAATTGGAACCAACAACTATCAAATAAGCTTATTTTTTTGTGATTCGCAGATGACTTAGCTTTACTAGCTTTATGTAATCTTTATATATAAAGATGAATGTATGTTTGCTTGTTCTTCATACAAATCCACAGTTTTTATCCGTTCTCGATGAAACTTTGCACACTTATCCTTTGAAACAAGGAGAAAAATACTGTCTACATTTGGTTGAAAAATTATCTGTAGAAATAACACATTTGTCTCATAACTTCGAAATACGGCTGTAGACTGACACGTTGGATGTGGACGACTCCGTACCGAGTTCCCACGTAGTGGCCTGGCAGCTGAGTGGCACGCCGGCCCTGGTAGCGTAGTGGCTAGCGAGCTTGCCTCGCGTTGCCAGGGTCGCCGGTTCGAGTCCCGCGGGCATGGGTGTTGTGTCAGTCCTGTGTTGTCCCGACTGAAAAACGATAATATAGTGCAGACAAATTCGAATAAACCAAGATCAACTTATATATGGCTAAGATGACAAAAAAAAAAAGCCATCTTTAAAAAAAAAAAAAAAAAAAAAAAAAAAAAAAAAAAAAAAAAAAGTGGCTAAAGCGCTGGCTTACGAACGTCGTGATCTCCGGTTCAAATCTCCGTCGGGGATAAGATTTTTAAAAATTGTTTTTCATCGTAAGAGTCAGGCCTGGGCCGTAGGTTATTCGGATACAATGTTAAACCGTAGATATTAGAAAGTTAGGGGTGCAATGCGAGGCAAATCGTAGGTATTCTTGCAATGTTGTAGGTGTATACTTTTTTACGTTATAATGATCCCTCAGGTTTTGTTCGCAGTGTGTAAGTGTGAACCGCAGTAATATTATTATAATTAGGGATGTAAGTCTCTGTCTTTTTGATACGTTATGACAACCAAATAGCTATATCGTTGTGATGGAATTTTATAAGGAAATGTGTATGAAGGGCACAGGATATTTTTTCCAGTATGATTAACAGTTGTAGTCACGCAATTTTGAGACCTTATCGAATGGTGACAGAAATATGTTGGCAATTGATTCTCATAACTTGGAAATACGGCGATAGACAGACACGTTGGATATGCACGTCTTCAGACCGTGTTTCTGTGTAGTGAGCTGGAAGCTCAGTGGCTAAAGAGCTTGCTTACGAACGTAGTGGTCTCCGGTTGTAATTTCCGTGGAGGCTAAGATTTTTAAAAATTGTTTTTCATCGTAAGAGTCAGGCCTGGGTCGTAGGTTATTCGGATTGAATGTTAAACTGTAGATATTAGAAAGTTAGGGGCGCAATGCGAGGCAAATCGTAGGTAGTCTTGCCATGTTGTAGGTGTACACTTTTTTACGTTATAATGATCCCTCTGGTGTTGTTCACAGTCAGTGTGTGAGTGTGAACCACAGTAATATTATTATAAATACGGAAGTAAGTCTCTGTCTTTTTGTTACGTTTTGACGACTGAATGGCTATATCGTTGTGATGTAATTTTATAAGGAAATGTGTATGAAGGGCCCAGGATATTTTTTCCAGTATGATTAACAGTTGTAGTCACGAAATTTTGAGATCTTATCGAATAGTGCAAGAAATATGTTGGAAATTAATTCTCTTCAAGAGGCAGGTTCGACGGTAGAATGATATAGTGATAGCTTTCCTGTCATATTATGCCAACACGATATTGTTTGGGACTAATCCTTCGTTACCAACAACTTACTATATTTAATTCTGGCAAAAACATTCTTAATCCACGCGTACGAAGTCGCGGGTACGAGGCTAGTAACATATAAGCAGCCAGGAACAAAATGTAACACAGAATATAGGAGTCCAGATATCTTTTAGAAAGACTGAAATTATGGTAACGGACCACCGAGCATGGCGGTGTAACGGTTAGCGTTCTCACCTAGCATTCGGGAGGACGGCGGTTCGAATCCCCGTCCGGGCATCCAGATTTTGGTTTTCCATGGTTTCCCAAATCACTCCAGGCAAATGCCGGGATGCTTCCTTCAAAAGGCCATGGCCAAATCCCTTCCCATTCCTTGCCCCCCCCATCCTTTCCCGTCTCTAAAGACCTCGACTTGAGAGACGTAAAGCAGTTAACAAATAAAAAGGTAACGGACCCTTTGTTAATAAACCACATAACAGAAAAGTAAAAATAGTAGAACAATTATTTAAATACCTGGGCGAAATTGTAACATGGAAAACATCCCTGGCAAGAAAGAACTAACGAAATGATAAAAGTTCAAAATCTAACGACGACTACATACAACACAAAATGTCTATCGATCAAAATTAAAACACTACAAGATGGAAGTTCAGCCAGAGGTAACAGGCGGAAACGAAACTCTTTTTAAAGTCACTCAGAAAAACAGAATTGACAAAATTTTAAAAGTGGAGAGAAGAATGGACAGAACATGCATAAATAAAAAATATCAAAAAGATGGGCAATGGCGGATAGTACCAAATGAGGTGGTGTATAGGGAGGGAACTGGAGCCCATCACGGATACTATACTTGAGAACAGAATTTCTTTCCTAGGTCACATCATGAGGATACCAGAAACCAGATTAACAAGAAGAATAGAAAAACTTTGGAAGTTGAAGCAAATGGCAGGATGGATCAAGGAAGTTAGAGAAGATATGGAAGAATTAGAAATAACCCTGGATAATTTGCAGAACAAAACAGGAAACCTCAAAAATTGAAAGACAAGAAAATAAGATTTAAAACAAAAATAGACAAACGGCACACAATGAAGAGGGTTTTTACAGATGAGGGAAGACAAAGATGATCACAATGAATGAAAAAATAGTGGGCAATTCGGAAATAATGGAGCATGCACATGTCTAAGAAGATGATCATAATATGATTGACTAAAGTGGTAAAATGATGCAGTAAAAGCCTAATAATAATAACATTACAAATGTGTGATACGTGTATAACATTCAGGTAAATCGGACAACTGAAGTGACGAATCAGATACGGAACTCAACAGGTAAGTGATAACCGAAAACGAACGCTACACTCATTCACGCAAAGTATTCCATGAAAACAGAACATTGGAATAAACTGACGACAGCACCGTCATCAAATGAACCAGTAGAAGATGCGAACCGTGTGAAGCAATTTTGAAATGCGATGAGGAAGGGGTTGCGGTAGTTTTGGGGGGAGCGTGCTGGCTCGCGGCGATAACCATAACAGCTGCCACTCAGTCGGGGATAATGCCTGTCAGGCACACTACCTGTCCCCCGCCCGAGTGCGCCCGGCGACACCCGTCACCAAACACTCGCGCTTGTTCAAGTTCATCAAAATAATTGATAAAAAAACTAATAAACAGAGTACTGAATACTTTTTTTTTAATAAAAATACCATAGTGTTTTTAGTTTGCAGTGATTTTAATGTTTCTATATTTTAATACGAGAGGTTAATTAGGGAATAGCAACGTCTATGACGCTGACAATCGATCTATAAATTCTGAACTTACAAAGACAAATCAGATATCGAATTCAACAAGATAGCGTAACTAGGTTGTGCATTTTTTAGTAACATTGAAAGGCAAAAAGCATACGGCAAGCTCACGTCTGTGGCATAAACGAGATGAACTAATTTTTGTGCAGTAACCATCAAATATTGATTTTCTAAGTAGTATTAAAAAAAACCATAAAACTTAGGTTTTTGCTGATGAGAAATATATATTTTTTTAAAAGATTCTTCTAGTGGTATTTATATTTCTTAGGCACGAATTTTTAAAAAGACGGAGTGATTCACATTCTGAAAATAGAGTAACTGGTTGAGAAAATTATGTTTTTTACCCTTCCTCGTGAAAAACATTTTAAAATTTATTGCATCGATATCTATTGCTTTTTTCCATATGAAACGACGAATTTTTCACTGCCAACCTTAGTATTAATTCTACTATAACATTCCATTAGTCTAAGGGGGGAGGGAGAGGGAACATTTGGGGAACCTTTCTTGTAAATAAACAATATGATTTAGATTGACAGTCATAAGAAGATGGACGTTAAGCGAGGGGAGTGACAGATGTATATGGGACATACGTTAAGGTTGATGTCTGGGTAGGAATTGGAGGAAAATTATAAAAAACCATATACAGGGTGTTACAAAAAGGGACGGCCAAACTTTCAGGAAACATTTCTCACACACACAAAGAAAATATGTTATGTGGACATGTGTCCGGAAACGCTTACTTTCCATGTTAGAGCTCATTTTAGTTTCGTTAGTCTTCGTGCTCGTATTGTGGACGGCTGTGATACAATACGCCATTCTCCAGGGCTGCATCAGCGCATCAGGAATTCCATGCGACGGAGGGTGGATGCATGTATCCTCGCTAACGGAGGACATTTTGAACATTTCCTGTAACAAAGTGTTTGAAGTCACGCTGGTACGTTCTGTTGCTGTGTGTTTCCATTCCATGTTTAATGTGATTTGAAGAGAAGTAATAAAATGAGCTCTAACGTGGAAAGTAAGCGTTTCCGGACACATGTCCACATAACATATTTTCTTTGTTTGTGTGTGAGGAATGTTTCCTGAAAGTTTGGCCGTACCTTTTTGTAACACCCTGTATATAGGACGAATGGACATGACCACAAATCCCAACTTTATTCTAGGCATAAGCGGATTGGGATATTTTTTTTAATGGACAGCGAACCCAGTTGCTGAATATGATACAGTCATATCACAGATAACATTAATACTATGTGAATACACGAATCTCGTCAGGTAAAAATTATTTAGAATAGTACACTACTTCCCCCGTGAAACTTCTCAGATCACACAGTTAGTGCGTAGTATTTTGACATACTGCGACTCCAGCGATAAATTAATTTTGCACAACTATCCAAATGTAACAATTTCAGTGGATATTGTTGTGACATAAATAAATACGCTGGTAACAAATGTTAAGGAACAGGTATTTAGTAGTGGTGTTAGGATTAGGACTGGTAGAATAGCAACCTTTTCTTTTGTTCGCTATTTGAATAAAAGATGTTAAGTCGTGTTTTATATAGTAGTTTATAAGTTTACCTCAACCACCTAAATTAAATATTTGAGCACAATGTAATAAACGCACAGTCATTACTTACAGGCAATCAAGCATTCCATATGTCACAAGGTAAAAGACAGGTGTGAAAATGAATGTTCCAGACAAAAGCAGCTGTTTCCACGAATTTAGTTGACATCAGTATCATCAGCCACTGCAAAAAAAAAAAAAAAAAGGGTCAGTAACATAGGTTTAATTAAGTAGTCCTATTCTGTCCGCGGTATTGCCCTCATCTACGAGAGATAAAAATGAAATGCTGTTCGCTGTTAACCGCATCACTTGGGAACAACTGGACCTATTTGGCTACTTTTTTAAAAATAACTATTCAGTATGGTCCGAGTAAGGTTTTTAGAGAAAGAAAAGTTGGAAAAGTTGGAAAAGTTGCACTGAATACAGTAAAATTTTGGAAAAAAACGGAAAGTGTTTTTTTCTATGGACCAATTTTGGTATTTTTTAAATGTTCATAAAGGTCCAAATAAGATTTTTTGAGAAAAAAATAATTTGAAAAGTTGCCCGGAAAATTGGAAAATTCGAGAGAAACTGAAAGTGCCTTTTTCTGACACAAGACCATAACTCAAGATTCGAACCATGGATATGCGTAATTATTTTTTTGTTTTGTTCCTTCTGCTCCCGGGATGGATATAACTCCAAAGTTTTCTATTGAGAAAAACTGGATGATCAGGAGAAAATTTGGAAAAACGCCAAATTACTTTTGTTTTTATTTCTGTGTCATTTAGGGAACTGTCCAACAAATGTAGTTATTTTGTTTATATTCCATTGCTATTGATTGAGGAATGTGCTTGGTGATATCGAACAAGGTCCGTGAACGACCATTTAATCAAGAGTTGAAACGTGAATCACAATATGATTGTGATGTATTGAGAGAGTCAGTTCGAACGAATGTCCCGCTGTTAAATCGGCGACAAAAAAAAAAAAAAAAAAAAAAAAAAAAAAAAAAAAAAAAAAAAAAAAATGCTTAGGAAAGTTGTGAACGATAGAACTAAGGGATTTTTTGTTGTTGATATCATTGATTTTGGCAACGAATCACTAGCAGAATGAAATTGTACTTGCACTTGCTTCATCAGTAATTACAGCTACGTTGTTTGAAAGCGGTTAAACAGCTCATTCAGGATTCAAGTTGCCATTGAATATGCAAATCAATGAAACTATAACATGCAACCTTTGGAAGAATTGTGCGATGGCCAAAATTCTGAAGCATTGCAGATTGATCGTTTGGGATGAATGTAGGTGGGGGTATCCAAAAATAACCGGAATAGCATTGCCGCTCGTGCAGTACATGTTTCTGCCGCTAGGCGTATATAGCGCAACCCATTGTCAGTTCAGTGCCGCCTGTGTTTTTTATCTGGCTTGTTCTCTTAATCTGTAATGATTGTTTTTGCCAGTGCTGTTTTGTTATTGTTTCGTTTTTGATGACTGCAAGTTTCAGTGAACAACGTGCAGTTGTGAAACTTTATTTTCTACTCAGTAAAAATGCTGATGGAACTGTTTTAATGTTGAAAACAGGTTAAAAAATATGACGCTAAGGGAAAAACTCAAGTGTACAAGTGGTTCGTTCGGTTTAGGAATGGCATGTCGACTGATAACAAACGTCGTTCTGGACGTCCATAAACTGCCCGAATCGACGAAAATGTTGAATAAATGCGAGAGCTTGTGCTTTCAAACCGTCATCAGACAATTGATCAACTGTCAGATTTTAGTTGGTTATCTTGGAGCTCGATTGAGCGAATTTTAGACGAAGATTTGGGAATGAAAATGGTTGCTGCTAAGTTTGTTCATCGGGATCTGATTGACAATTAAAACGAAAGTCGAGTTGAAACATGTCGTACTTTGAAACAACATCTTGAAATTGATACAGATTTTCTGTCAATAACGACTCAGAAACAAAGCAACAGTCTAGCCAATAGAAAACTTGTTGTCAACCCATCAAATAATAATAATAATAATAATAATATCGTCAAGTCAAATCAAACATCAAAACAATGCTCATTTGCTTTTTTGATGCCAAGGACGTAGTTCATTCAGAGTTTGTTCCACCACATCAGACCGTCAACCTTTTACTTGGAAGTTTTAATAAGATTACGCAACAGTGGGCTTCGTGCGACTTTTTCTTATTTCCACTCATGAAAAGGGGCATGAAAGGACACCTATTTGACAACACTGAAGAGGTCAAGAAAAAAACGAGGGAGGAGCTGTCAGCCATTTCTAATGATGACTACTGAAAATGTTTCGAACAATGGATCTACGATCTAACAGTGGGACAAATGTACTAGTTGTAATGGAGATTAATTTGAAGGGGACAATGTTGTTTTGTAAAAAATTTGAAAACATGTAGTTTTTTAAAATAATTCCGTTTTTTTTGGGTTCCCCCCCTCGTACGAAGGCACATAAAAAGTCTTTGGAAGCATCAGACCAAGCGGTGCAAGATCTGCGAAACAATCAAAACCGGTTTGGTGGTACGATGATCGAAATGTAAATAAAATACATTGAGTTTTCAAATTTAATGTAAGAAAATAAATCATTTGGTTAACATGAAATTCTGACTTAACTTAATTGTGACTTAAATTTTGGAACAAAACCGCACGATTCCAAGTCGATCACATTCCAGGCACATCAGACATTTCTAGTATTTCAGTGGTGTACTGCCGATAGAATTCATCTCGCATACAAAATTTCCAATCGATGTACTTCTGAATGTACTCCTCCCCAAATCGAATAACCATGGACAGAATCGTTAATAAATTCAATGATCATTCATATATATGTTCTTTTCTTATTTTTACTTTATTTAACACATTTTCAATAGCTTTTCACAAATTCGCAAAACGATCACAAACAAATATATTGAAATTTAGACAGGACAACGTCTGTCCGGTCAACTAGTTTTTTGTGTATAAATTAAAGTAAAAATTTTACCGGTTTGAAAATATTTTTGTGTTTGTAGCTAGAGGAAGTGCGTTTTGATGTAGGAAAGTGATTAATTCTTTCCAACGAATGTGTACAGTAATTAATCTTGTTATTTCTGGACAGAGATGTTTGTTATGAAGGCTCCATTTATTTTCCGCAAGTAGCTTAATTATTGACCAGGCAACGGTCGTTGAGGCGAAGCCTACGGGAACTTGAATAATCGGCATTAACTACAGGAAACATTTATGTGATGTACAATCTGAAAACATCTCTAAGCACTTATTAAATATTTTCTATATCGTCATTGTGTAATCTGCATATTGTTTTAGAGGAAACAAAATATAGATAATTCCTACAACTTGTTGAAGAACAAGCGAAATGAGGTAAGTTGGTGTTTGTAATATTTGCAATTTCATCTCTTTCTTATTAAACTTTCTGAATGCTACCCATTTTTAAGGAATTCAGTGTATAAACTCAAGGGGAGTATGATTTAAATAAAAATCAGAATAAAAATAAGAAAATACGGTAATTTTCAAGATTTACAGATTTTCATCCATCGAAGATTTTTCACCAATTTGTTAAAAAAATATAAAATAATTTCCATAAAGAATGTAATTTAAATACGAATATGTCCACTTTACGTTGTTATGTTTATACGATCCAGTTAAGACCGGAGACCGGAGTTAAGGAGATTAATGGTCTCTTTAACCCATATACGACTTTTGTGTTAAGGAAACAGACAGTATTTTTATACTGAAAAATAGACTACCTACTGAAGGAACCAAAAGAATAATGTTGATAATTGAAAACTGCTGTGTCCGTCATTTGAGGTTGCATACAAATTCGTCTTAATTTTTTTGTTTATAAGGGATTTTAATCAAAGACAATAAGCTATCATTACTGAGACGGGTTTTTTTTTTATGCGTGTTGTGCATATTGGAAGTTTTTACGGTCTTAAGAAGCCAAAATTTGTTTCGTTTTACCCCTGTAGCACGCTTTATAGGTGTCATTGCAGAACCTGACAGTGATATAGAAGTATTAGATCTGAATCCATTAGTATTTAATAGGGTATATGTATGTATTATTTTCTTATTTTGAATAAATTATTTATGCTGTTATATAACCATTAAAAATATAATATTGATGAAAATATTAAAAATTAACTTAAAAAAAATTGCAATCCAGAAAATGTGCCAGTTTGGCGCACTGCATCGTGACGTCATTGTAGACGACTACATTGGCGTGTGTTGTGGAGTGTTATGTCTCGAAATTTTTATAATTTATAACTAATTTCGATATGGAAGGAGGCCGAAAACCATTTTATAAATACTGTGTTGTACCTATGCGCAAAAATACGATAAGAAATGCACCTGATAAAGTGTACTTTTATGTCCCACGAGATGCGAATGTAAGAAAAAGTGGTGTAGCTATGAGAAGACGTAAAAAATCTTTAACTAGTTGTTTATACTGTCTTGAAGATCATTTTAATGTAAGTATATAATGTTTAATGTTATGTTAAATTTCTTATAATGCATAACAATTCGTTCCCTGTTCAATCTCCAATGATAACTTAGTTTACAAAAGTTTAATTGGTGTATTTTTAAAATAATTTCTTATTCAAGTTTAATCCAAAGCAACTACGAACCTTTTAAAGCCAATAAAGGAGACCATCTTCAATCTCTTAAATATATTTTGAAGGGTATATGTCTTCCTGATCTCATGACTTAAGTGGCAACATCATCTAATGACTTGTAAGAGATGTGATCCGAGACACATTTGGTGTACTGCGAGAAATATTCAGCAAATAAAAATAAGTGAAAGGGTTGGAGACAGGGGCAGCCGCCAAAAGCAGAGCAACCAAACAGCTCTGAAGGGGCTGCGTTTGGGTCCAATACCGTTACGGCCAAGTTGTTGTTGTTGTTATTATTGGGGATTAAGGGTGCGTCGACGACGGTGTCATTAGCGCCCTAACAAAAACCGACATAACAATGCTATTTAAAAGTTAACATAATTACTGTCTGTGTGGCCGACTGTAAAGGGGTCGGTCACACAGACAGCGAAATTAAATAAAACAAAAATTCTAAATTCTTGTCTGTAAATGGGCCGCAAAAAAAATAAAAATAAAAAAAAAATATATATATATATTGGTTTTTTTTTTAGGTACCGTATCTGGTAGACTGTAAATAGGCCTACCAGGTTAAAAGATTAAAACAGTCACAATATACAAGGATGGGAGACTGTAAGAGTGTTAAGGGTTCTCACATCTATCTTTAGACCTATGCCAGCCTGCCCAAAATTATTGGAACAAGGCTGGTTGTTGTTGTTGTTGTGGCGTTAGGGCGCCTCGACACTAGGTCATTAGCGCCCTAAGAATGACCAACTAATACTTTGGCTAAAAAATATACTAAAATACTGTCTGCATGATCGACTGTAAAGGGGTCGGCCATACAGACAGCAAATAAAATAATTCACAAAAATAAGACGTGGCTTTAAAAGAGACCACAGGACCAAAGACCGTACAACATCTGGACGGCTGTAAAGGGCCAAACAGGTTCGCAAAAGCATTAAAAACGCTACATGTCTCGCTGGCTATATAGTGGTCAGCGAGACAGGAATTATAACAATATAAAAAATTAAAACAATACACATGGATGGGTGGCTGTAAAGAGGCCATCCTATCTGTTTAGTTTCACCCACCTGTTCGTGTGGGTCTTCGGTCACTGTCTGCTGAGGAACGGGACCGGGCTCGTCCACCAGCATTTCAGTTTCTTCTGGCTCCGAAGAGACAGACGTCTCCGATTCAGAAGACGACTCAATCACCTTTTTGGCCTTCTTCTTCCTCTTTCTTTTTCCCTTCTCCCTATTACCAGTTGTTCTGGGAGGGGACGAAGAGGGGGATTTCACGAACTGAGTCGGGTCCGTCTGTCTAAACTTCGGGCCCCGGATCTTCTGATCGCCTCCAGTAATATTGGTAGCTGGTTGTAATGCTACAGCACGTGGTGGTATTGGAGTTGGCTTTACTTTCACTGTTACTCCTGGTGGATCCTGTTTCACTGCTGCTAGTGTGGTCGAGGTCGCAGACGTGTTGCTACCAACATCCGTGGTCTTAGATGTTGTGACCTTAGCGGATTTTGCACCGCATTTTCACTGACATGAGCACGATGTATTTGTGCGCATTTATGCAACGGTTGTCTGGGTAGCAACATTCTGTTTCCTGACGGGAGTTGAAGCCATATTAGCAAAGCTAGTTCCGAAAATTGGAGCGGCGAGCGACTTTGCCTTCTTCTTCGCTTCTGCGTAAGGTATCCGCTCTTTGGTCTTCAACTCCTGTATCTTGCGCTCTTCAAGATACACTTGACATTCCCTGCTCCAGGCGGGGTGCGAACCGAAGCAGTTAACGCAAGCCTGTGGGACCGTACAACTAGCACCCGGCTCATGTGCGCCCTTCCCGCAATTACCACAGGTTGGATTTCCTTTACATGACGCCGTCGTATGCCCGAACCGCTGACACTAGAAACAGCACATCGGGTCCGGAACATATGGATGGACGTTCAGGTTAATTTAACCTGCTTTGATGTTCTTTGGTAGAACTGGAGTGTCAAACGTCAGGACGAAGGTGGAAGTTTTTTCAATACTGCCATTTACCCTTCGCGTTATCTGACGTACCTCGACCACTTTCTGTTCCTCCCACTCCTTAACGAGTTGTTCGGTCCCTATGTCTATTAAGTCACGGTAGGTGACAACGCCTTTGCTGCTGTTTAGGGATTTGTGGAGTTCGCTTTAAACGGCGAACTCCCAGAGCTTCTCACAGTTAAGGAGCTGGGTAGCTTGCTTACTGTTGGTTGTTTCCAGCAGCAGCGACCCATTCCTCAGCTTTTGTACAGAATTTAGGTTTTTCGAAAGTTCCTTTCACTCTTTCCATAACTATAAAAGCATTCACAAGCGAACAAACTTTTCTGTTGCAGTAACTTTCCAATGCGGGGGGCTATCAACCCTCCTCCGCTTCTTAGAACTGGATGTATTTATATTAACCTGCAGCACACCCGTACCACAGATTTGTTTGGTTTTCTTGTGATTTTAAATTTTGGTCACACGAGTATAACCAATTTAAAAGGAAATACTAATACAACAGTTGTGCTCAGGTGCCCCTGAAGTTGCCCGTTAGCGAGTTGTGTTCCTCATCACCTCCTCGGCACGTGTCTGGTTTATTTTTTTTTATTTTTATTTTTTATATAGAGGTTTGTTCCGTCTTCGCGATCCGGGCGATGAAGCCAAGATCGCCGTTCTCCTAAGCACACGATGTTCCACCGTACGCCCTACGGTGGTAGTTGAAGCATGTTAGGAGTTTACGGTGTGGGAAACTTGCGGCGCTCACAAGTTTCCAGTTCAGGACCGAGCGTGACGGTGTAACAGTTAGCGTTCTTGCCTCGCATTCGGGAGGACGGCGGTTCGAATCCACGTCCGGGCATCCAGATTTGGGTTTTCCATGGTTTCCCAAATCACTCCAGGCAAATGCCGGGATGCTTCCTTCAAAAGGCCATGATCGAATTCCTTCCCATTCCTTGCCCCCCATCCTTTCCCGTCTCTAAAGACCTCGATGTTGAGAGACGTAAAGCATTTAAAAACAAAAATCAGTTCGGGCATCACGGGTTCGCCAAACTCGTACCTGACACTTGCGTACCAGGCCCCTGCGAGGACGGCCAGGTATACGGAAACCTTGAAAAGACGGACAGCAACGGGAATGCCCACCCCGAAAGCGTCCGAATCAGCTGGGATACAACGGTATTTGGACATAAACCGTCTTTGGTAAAACGTTCGTGTTTTTCCGTAGAAACTCGTGATGCTCCGGAAATGGAGGGATAAGCTGTTGAGTGACTAACCAATGAACACCGAATATCTATATCTGTTACTTACAGAAGGTTCTATTTTGGGAAATTTCGATGAGAAGAAAACGGTGCGGAAAAAGGAGTGGGGAATAGAATGGAGCGACATGTTCTGCATCCCGAGAAGAAGACATCCTTGCGCCTGGGAGCTGAGGAAGGAGGATAGAGCGAACCCTCTCTGACAATGCGCTATTTCTAAAGGCTCGATGAGTTATATTAATGATTAGGCAGTTTCTGAGTCTAAAATTGGACTCCGGCTATTAGTTGCAGATAGTGACTATACAGTGCATCCGAAATGGTGATGTTCTCAAGACCACGTGGACCGTCTGGTGAGCACAACCGTTAGTTACTTGCATTCTTCAAGCTTCCAGTAAATCCCACACCCGGAAAACGACCCGTAGAGTGATCTTCTGCAGAGAGAGATAGGGACTTATGTGATAAAAACTTTTCAAGCTAGCAGAAATTTTATTCGGTTGGACAATTTGTTAATTCCGGAATTTCCATACGATTGGGTTTTTTTTTTTTGTGTAAACTTACATGTGCCAGAGATATTCAGCTGTAATTGTCTTTTGTTCTAATATAAATGAAGCAATAAATTGTAAGGTTTGCAGATGTTATATTATGAATCTGTTATCAATATTTAACCCTGTTTATCAAAATTAATTATAGAAAGTGCCAAAAATTAATTAATAGTAATGGAATCAACCCCTGATGACCCAGGTAAGTAATATCTATTACGGACTGAACTGGCTGATAATGATATGTCTGTGGTATCGTTGTTTCCTCAAAAGCGTCTACAAGAAAAAAAAAAAGAAAAAAAAATGTGTTTTAATTGTAAAATTAGGCATATATTACCTAGAGTCAGCGTGGTGTAGGCTGTTAGGTGTCCGCTCCCTAATTTTCCAATCTGGGCTTTATTCCTCGCAGTATCAGCTATTTCTATTTATTTTTATCTGCATAAATTATTGAGCATGAATTTTTTATTTTATTTCATCTTTAAAACAAATCTCATTACTTCTAACAGATACAACAAATGCAATTTCGGGCAATAACTTTCTAACATGCCTCAGTTGAATCAGTTTTCGTCATGTAGGCTACATTATTTTATTTTCAATTATTTAAACCCAACCACTTAAACATATCGATCGTATAAAAAAAATCGACTTTCTCGATGTTATGTGTTACGTTTAAAATACTTCTTGACGACATACAAGTATAGAAAGGACGAAAATTGAATAATAGATAGTATTTATTTCAATTAAAAAACCAAAACAATAAACTTATTAACAAAACGTGAAAAACTTATGTAAGAATGTAGACTTTCCTGGCGTATGTTTGCAGTAAAGTCCTCACGTGTGTACCTCCGGATTGTGTTGTAAAACAGAATCCGACGGTATATCCGTGAGGACTTCATTTCGAATCAACGATTTTCTGAAAAAAAAAACAAAACAAAAAAAAAATGCTTTTCTGCTACTTTATTGGTTACTAGCTTCAAAGCTCGTCAAAAATGACAGGCTGAGCGGTATGTTCTGGCAAGTCATTTCTTTTAATTGATTAGTAATATTGTTTTTAAAAAACCGCGCTATGTGATTCCTTGTGTTATACCTGTAAGAAAAACTATCAGTTGTCACTCTGGTCCGGGGTACATTTAAACTACCTCAAACTCCGCTAATAAATTAGACATATCTGTCGGTTACTCTGGCGTGTCTCTTGATTCACATTAGGAGTATCTAAATGGGGAAAAAATTAATATTTCATATATCTAACACTTAATTACCTTGCATTTTACAAAACAGCTTCCATTCATTATTTACCGTACGAGATTGCAACATTTCACCAATTATGCTGATAAATTACCATAAAACTTAAACACAATCATAAAATTATAAAAACATTCAGTGACTACGCCTTCGTTTACAACATGTACGTGTACTTTGACGTCAAGATTCGATTCGACAAAAACGTTGCGTTTCGCGAAATTCCATTTCCCTTGTATTTTTAACACTTTTGATTAATTAAAATCAATAAATAAAAAGGGAATAAATAGGAAAAAGCTTTGTAGTGGTAATTCTACAGTAATAATAATTCAAAATAAAAATACTAGACGTATATTTGATTTCATTCATATTCCCTATTGTGGACTCGGGCTCCACGAAATAAAACCAACACTGCTCTTTGTGGAGTAATAACAGAATGTGTATATTACAAAAAATTACGAATTTTGTAGGAACACCGAACGAGTTAGAACTGTGGCGTACTACTATGAAGAATGGGGATTGAAATGTTGGGAATTGTGGTTAAGCAACAGCCTGAGAAATACATACCATTGAAACCGTAGTGCATAGTTGCGTTTTCGTGCAGTTGCGCAGTAGTTAGTTGAATGCAACTCCATAAGAATCCGTGCTAGTGCGCTGGGGTGGCGTGGCGCCGACGGCTCCATCAATCAGGCGGACCGCTGCCCTCAGTGATGGAGTGGCACAACTTGACAACTTGCTCCCACCATCATTATTTAGCAACTCGGACGGAACCTCGGTCGAGCTAGAAGACCAGTAAATCACATACATAAACGCAACTCACACTGTTAAATTTCGGCCACGAATTTCGACGTAGCATTAAGTTTAAATTTAATCAAATATTTATGAACGAAAATATACCAACAAAATCGTAAAAAAGAGCTAAGATAGAACCTCAGGAGAGAATAGAAGTTTGAAACTCCAGTATTTAAAAGCCTCTCGAGTTCTGTATTTTTTTAGTCCAATTACAGTTGCGTAACGCTCGGACAGAAAGTAAACTGATGAAATGTGTGGTTGAGAAACAGTGATATGCTCACCTGGAATATATTTTCGAAATGATGTCTGTGTTGAGTTTGTTGTGCTGATGTTTCTTCTTTGATCATCGTGAAACGACCTAAGCCGCAAAACACGGGCACAACAGTCAGTGGGGTGGATTTTATTTCTACATGAGGAAAAAATCACTCGCTTAAGCATAGGTGGTATTTTTACAGTGGGATCTGAGCTCGGTGGGTGAGCGGTAACGCATTGGCCTCGCATTCGGGAGGACGCAAGTTGGTATTTCCGTCTGTCCATCCAGATTTCGGTTTTCCATGGTGGATGCTGGACGGTTTCTTCAAATGACAATGGCGGAATTCTTTCTATTCCTTGCCCTGCTGTCCTCTCCACTATCTAATGGCATAGATGACGACGACGCATAAAGCCATAAGCAAGCGGATAAGAAATGGTCTTAACCTTCTCTTTCTGTTCAAAAAATCGTCTTATTAACTCTGACACAATATACTCTATATCTTCTTGTTCTGAAAACAAGTTACCTTCACTAAAATCTTTGTAAATCCTCTGACTTGTGAAAGGAGTACACATTACGCTAGTTAAATTATGCATGGATTCGTCAGCGGTTTTCAATTGGAATGAAACGCTTATATTCAGACTGTAAGAAAGAGTAATAGTCATCATTATCCTCCGCGTTGGAACTTCTGACTATCTCTCTTTTGCTGCTTGGTGTCATGTAGATGTAGCAAAGTGCTCTATATTAATAGAAAATTCACTAACTGCGCTATCGTAAGATAAAATCTCCCATCATCCCTCGAATCACCAGTCAGACCAACCATCGATTTCACCACAGGCTTGACGCTCTACTACGACTACCCTCTCCAGAAGAAGTGACTTAACACCGATCTCTTGCAATTGGTAAACTCACCGCAGGAAGAATTGATGTCAAGGTTCTTATAAAAAGAGACATTACCTACAATCGCGGCTGAGCGTTACGCTTTAAAAAGTAGCAACATTCGTTCGAAGATTCATCCCGCCCAAGTTCTGTTGCTAGATTACACGTTGAATTCAGCCATTTTGTGTGAGGAATTTCTACGATCAAGTTGGTAGTCCACTACAGATACTGACTTTCTTGGTCGTCAAGCAACATTCGCTTGAATCCTCGTCCCGACGCATCTGGCGAACAAGAAGATATCAGTATTATTAATGCAACTAACCTCAAAGCCCGTCAAAAATGACGGGTTTAACGGAGTGTTATGGTATTTCTCTGCAGTTACTTAATTAAATAGAATTGTTATAAAATAAAGCTCATTGTAATTTCTCGTTCCTTGTGCTGTAGCAAAAAACTTCAGTTGTCAACTTGGTCTAAGTTACATTTCAGCTTAACTACAATATCCGCTAATATTACCGCTAGAAAATCAAAGCTCCAGTCACAAGCGAATTAATACCTTTCCTGGATCGCATGTCAGTGTCATCATGCATCGCTATATAAACTTGATCCAAAATCTTCACGGGTTCTTACACCTTTCTTTCTTATTATCTGTGATGAAGATCGATGTTTTAACAGCTGAAACAGCTTACATGCCGCTGAAATAATAACCCCAATGAAAACGGAAGATGTTAATAATAAAACTTAACAACTTACGTTATGCCACGTAATAATAGTTTTAATTTTGGTTTAGGCAGTATAGATCACGATCAATTCGGAACTTCTTTCATTCAAACGAAGTAATGATTTCAGTGAAAGTAAGCAACTGATAATTAATATGTCAATTTAAACGAAATACATACTTTTCTTTCAGTGTTCTGGCAACTCATTTTTTAGCAATTGCCAAACTAAATAGAATTGTAATCAAATAAAATTTAATGTAATTCCTCGTGCTTTGCGCTGTAGCAAAAGGTTTCCGATTGCATCCTGGTCCAGGTTGTATTTCAACCTAAGCACATACTACGCTAAACTTGCCGCCAGAAAAACAATAAATCAATCTGACGCATATTAATATATGTACTGTAATATTTCATTTTAGTGGCAATAATGCATCGAGATATAAATTTGTTCAAAAATCTTCATACGTTCTTACACTTTCATTTTTGTTATTACGACTGCCGCAGGAAAATATCACAAAAGTATCGTGTGTATTGCCAATGTTATATGAATATTTTTGTAAAATTATTTTCACAGAATTTCCTTCAAGATCTTTCATCTTCAGTAACGGTTGAGGTATCAAGTGCAAGGTGGTGTCCAGTGTGCAGTCAACTGAAACACGAGTAAACGAAAAGAGAACATGCGAAAAATGGTACTATACCAAGGTTGAGTTATTATAGCTATAGACGGAACTAGTAGGTGCTAAAATATTCCTTGGTTATATGATCTGTCCTTCGAGATTAATTCAGAAGAAAAATTAGATGGAAATACGTTTTGAAGGACACTAATACCGATGTTACAAGTCCAGGAGAAATATGCAACATTTCTTGTTTAGTGTTTTCCATATTTTGTTTTTAACGGTAAGTTTTATTTGCCCCTTGGAGTAAATACTTTAATTACGCCCAAATTTTAGCCTTCAAGTTGTTCATAAAACGATTCAATGAGATCGATGTTTTGAGAGTTAAACACCAATCAAGATTCTTAACCCTAGAAGAACAGAATTCTTGGCAATTATATTTGACTATAGCTCTGGAGACAAAGTCCCACAATTCGCAAAACTCGGTAATATTGTGAACTAAACATTGGGCATCATTTGTATTACCAACTAAAAGTATCAGTTACTTCAGTTGAAGTATATCTCAATAAGAATTATATGTGTATCATCTAGCGCTTTCTATGCTCCAATTAGTTCCATCCCTAAATCGCAAACAGTTTCTGCTGTTGCAATGAACTGGAAATCAAGGTTTTCTCACTGCAGTTTACTGTAATGGTTTGGTGAGCCTCCAGTTAGGAGTTTGATTCTAGTCGTGAGCACGTGATTTTATTATTCTTTTTTTCAATTGCATGAAGAAGCATTTCATTCATGTGAAAAAATGTCACATGTAACCAAAATAACAGATATTAAAATAAAGTCTCTGACGAAACATTACATTTTACTTGTGTTATCCTTCAGTGGGAAAACCAATTATTCCCAGATTTTAACTGAAAACATTTATATTTAAATAAAAATATTTTTAATTTCATTCAGAAAGAATTTTTGAATAAAATTTAACTTCTCTCTAGGAACAGCTGGAATTATAGCTAATTTCAAAGAAATAAAAAAAACATAGATTTTTGCCAAGTTGTAAGTGCCAATGATTCTACAAATGTCTCAGATTCATGACTAATGAAACATGGCTACCATACAGCTACACTTCAACAGGAATAGACAGAGTAACGAGGAACGCCTTAACCGCAGTTCGTTGAAAAGAAGAGAATGTGACGACCTTTATTATGTAGGAGATCACGTTTTGAAGGTCAGAATTAGAAGGACCTATTTTTTGTTTTTTGTTTTTGTTTTTTGAATGCCGAATACCCCACACAAAGCGGGAGAAATTAACCATTCAGTCGAATCTAAGGAAGAAATCATCAAAATTGATAAAAACATTCTGGGATTTTTGGGTTATATTTTCCACATAAGCTATGTGTATTCACGAATAATTGAAAAAGAATAATAAAAACTTCCAGGCTTAAGTTCTAACTCGAAACTGCAGGCCTACAAGACATAACGCGCTAGCGAAATTTGCAGCATGCTGATAAGGTATCGTTTACTCTGTAAAACATATAACTTGGAAACGTGTCAAATAAACTTACTTCAAAGTGTCAGATATGTACGCTTGCCAAAAAAATGCTTCAAAGTGATAAAAATTCTGAATTTCGTAGGCCTGAAAGTCTTGTTGTCAGTGTGTATACCATGCGAAGGAGTAAAAACCGAAACAGTTATAAGTAACCGCTGTTGTAGACGATACCAGCAAATTAAAGTGAACTGCAGCAAGAAACCTATATTAGCAGTATATTACTACAACTGCTGAAACTGTGATGCGATTTTTATGCGATGCTGCGTAGCCTGATTTGAGGGAACGAACTAATTCTTTCTTTCAAATCAGGAAAGATAGAATTGATGGATAGTATATGGGTCCAATCATATTCTTCAGTGGGCTAAAATACTTCACCGATATTTCAAACGACGTGCAGTGCACATACCAAACCAGACCTTTTAGCTGGGAGATCGTGAAGGATTTCTCGGTCGCCAGATGACAAGATTTTCGATTCACCGCGCAGTGAACCTCTTGTCGTGGATAACTTAACACGGTAATCCTACAACTTGGCGTGTGAAGACGGTTAGCTACAGTATATTGCATGAATTGTTAAAGGGAGACGTCGTGGGCTTGTTGTTCAATTAATAAGACATCCGTTTAGAGCTTGAACTCCTTTTAATTACTTGTGGACGTGTGGTAAGGGGATTTATTTCGCTTTCAATATGTGACGAGAAATACATAGATGCTCCTAAAAATACTTCTTTGCACATCTATCCATTTAATTAATCTTACACCTCAAAGGGATACCATGGAATGCTTGTTGTGTGAGACGCGCATAGTCTATGATGTAAAAAGTGTTTATATTATAGCTAGTTTTGCAACTTGTATTCACCAAAATTACTAACGATAGTTTCCTCTCTGCTGGTTAAAATAAGTTGTCGTCTTCAATACAATCAACTTCACGTTACATAACTCTTTTCCTGTTTTCCACCATTTAACATTTATTTTAATAACTGAATGAAACATGAGATAGGTAGACTGTTTTATTTTTTGCACACTAAATTAAAATATTCTTTCCTTCACAAACTCTACTCACTGTTTAGTTTAAGCTGTAACCTTCTTACAGTAATGTATTCTAAGATCAACGATACTTATGATATTCTAATCCAGCTTACAGGCTAGCTAACTTAATTATTGATACCCTTATGCTGAAGCCGTCCACCAAGTATAAAAACACATATTACTTGATATTTAGGGTGGTCTGGTGGTTCAATGGTTAATGCTTCTGACTGAAGAATGAAAGGTCCCGGGTTCAGATCCCTGTCTCGGCGGTGATTTTCATAGGTCCTTATCCCGATTTTCAGCTCTGGCGCAACTTGCTGTGTAATGTGAAGCACTCAAAAACGCTTCTCGTGGCGTTGATTCCACGACAAGCAGGTCACCTCAGGAGCTAACAACCCTAGTTATAACGAGGGTATGAAGCAAATTCAAGCAAACGAAGGCTCAAGGTGGTGCTAGTTGGCCCAAATGAACATGTATATTTACATTAATTCATATTTATTAATTCTCAGGTTGTTACGTCACAAGTGACGGAGCTTTAGGAAGAAAGTACAGGATTTCTCAGTTTCCCCATTTTAGGTATATTTTAGTTATGTACAACATATAAACTGATGTGCAGACTAGAAATACTATGATAACATGACATTTGAAATTATGAAATATTCATCCAGAATAATGTCTTCGTTATGAATATCCAGAATCAGTAGCTTCATGGAAAGATTTGCTCTTCTAACATATCTTTCATCTTTCACAAATACAAATACTCAAGCCTATTGTAATTGTAACAACATTAATTTATAGTGTGGAGTAGTTACTTAACTGAAATTAAATGCTAAACACAAGTGTCTAGTATAAAATGCTTAGTATATTAATGACGAGGATTTTGTTGGACACTTTAACAACTGTATAAAGAAACTAAACGAAAAATTAATGGTTACTGTAACCTAGAAACACTTGTCCATCAACTCGATCTGTTCAATAAGATTGATCATACTTGGATGTCCCAAGGAAGTTGTGAGGTACACAACCTCACATTTGTGTGATTTTACATTAATTAAGCTATTTTTTTATTTAATAAATTGTAATGGTGTGTATTAACTCGGAATTTTTAAGTTCAAAGGTCAAAGAATAACAAGATGAATAATGAGATCTCTGAAAAATAAAAGAAGAGTCAAGAGTGAGTTGAAGAGAAGATTTGAATGGAGAGGACGAGTTTTGGTTTTTTGGAATGAACAAGTTTGAAAGAAGAGATGAAACAGTTTGGCTCACTGGAGAAGCCACAAGAATCCTGGCGGGATTATTAATAGTAAAATATTAGCCTGAGGGCGGAAGGTTTACGGTTATGGATAAAGATAATGTTATATGACTTGAGAAAAGAGAATTGTTTGTTAAATAAAAAATATACAAATGATGAGATAAGAAGAAAGTGTTTTGATTTGAGATTGAGATATATATAGATATAGACAAAGGAATTAATTTGAGTTTGTGTGATAAGAATTGGAATAATAATAATTTTGATTTTTCAGCGTGAGTATCATATTAAAACCAGCGCCGGACAAAGAGGGGTTAAGGAAACGTCTATATACTGGTTTGGTGCTGGAAATAAGAGGCAATAAAGTATATAAATATATTTAAAGTATTATACAAAATAGAGACGTTACAAATAAGTACGTTACAAAGTCTAGCACAGTCTTTTTTGGCAATCAGAACAGAGCATGCAAGTTTATTTTTAACTAAAAAAATATCAAATGAACACAAAAACTGGTGAAGAAAGTGGTGTGATATATAATTGCTAGTTATGTTTAGTTTTTGATCACGCGTCGTAATAAAGGAGTTGGAAACTTAAAAAAAAAAAAAAAATAAGATGCTCCATTAAGCGCACTTAACTGATAATGGGCTATCACCAGCAACTTGTTCTGAACTTTTGGCAGCAGGGGGAGTGATTAATACGTTGACACATCAATCACGTATTTTGTGTACAGTGGCAAAAAAGTTGAAAATTGTAAACGAACGTTGAGGAAAACTTTTATTAATATTCTGAAAAGTTGAATTAAGATTATCCAAAATCTAAAACCATTCTGATGTTTAATTATGTAGACGTATTCTTTAATTAAGAACTGTTATCAACTGTTCTCGATTATTCAACTAACTTAAAATCATGAGAAGTTTAACCAATTATAGTTCTGCAAGAGTGTCACTAAATATTGTAATGTTAACAAACAAGCAAACAAAGCATCAAAAATATTCGTTTCCTCCAATTCGTAATATTTCTTCAAGCCAAATCTGTGGAGAAATTTTTTTGAGAAATTACGCAAAAGCATAATCTAATTAACTTATCTGAATAACTGTACTTTTGGTGTAGTGTGTTATAATTGCTACGAGATTCTTGCTTAATCTTATTGAAATACGTATTACATGCTACATGTTTTATAACCGACAGAAAAGAAGAAGTGGTTAATGTAATTACAAGATAATAAATACAACGGTAATTTATATTGGATTGAATTTCAACAAAAGTACCTCATCAAGGAATAATAAGAACAAAGAGTAAGGATGATGAATAAATGGTGGAGATGAGAAGAACGTCTCTAGGTACAAGAAGGGAAAAGTCTAGATGATGACACATTATAATCTATTTACGGAGAAATGTAGACTAACTCAAAGTATAGTAATCAATTGAAACCGATAAATGCTAAAAAGTGTTGTTATTTAAAATTTTGTGAGTTCCGATTTAAATTATGTAAAACTGAATAATAAATAAGTTAACTGGAAGTGGTTCCACGCTTGAAAGCAATATATTAAGAAAAAATAAGATAAATATTTTTATTTGGATAGAGAGAAGATTAATACAACTGGTATAAGTTGATCTTTCCTGAAATACTAAAATAAATACTTTACACAACAACAAAACTTGGATCTGTTAAAATAAAGCTGCATTATTTTCTGGTTTATTAAATGAGTCATTTTCTAAACCTATTAATTTATGTATATAAAACGAAAACCACTTATTTCTGTTCCAGAAAAACACAAAAATTACTGAGCAGAATGCGATGGGGTTTGCACAGTTTTAAAGCTTAGGGTCAGAGTGTATCATTTGGTATGTCTTATATTTCAACATTACCGTAACGCTGGAGCACTAAATAGAAGATATTGCGTAAAACACCAAAGATGTGCATACGTTATATTCAGTAAAAATAATAACCCTATATTTAGATTTTGCATTGCCGCATAGATTTCCGTACTGAATGCGAAGAGGAAACTACCTTAAGAGGAAAATAAGCAAATTAATAAACCACTATATAATTTCCTAGGCTCACTCACTCACTAACCTCGATATCTATGCGCTGAAGAACGGTGTCACGTGTCAGCCTTCGCTTGGAAATCAACAGCCATCAGAGATATCATTAGAAGAAATTCGTGGTTATGTGCACAATTTAATAGTTAAACACCTGCTACCAAATTAATTGCCAGACTACATTTATTAAGGCTGCTTTTCCTAGCGTTTCATAGTTAAAGAAATATCGATAAACTTTACTTATGAAAAAAGTGGATTTGCTTTTCAGTAACATATAGCTAATGAAAACAACTTTAAAAAAATATTAATGATCTCTGCTGTAAGCACGAATGCCAATTGTCCTTCCGCCTTAGGATAAATTTCAATTTAATTAAAAGTTTCACTAATGTTGTTGCTTGACCAAAGTGTATGCATTACGGTTTATTTGCTTTTTGGGTATTTTACTGACAAATTTTGTTAATGGTCTTTGTTCATGTTCGCTGTACGTGAATTATCAGGTAATTTTAAGTGGACATCAAACAAAATATGTTACCGAATGAACTATCCTTGCAATTCATTTCTTTGGAGTTGCTCAACTGTTTAATAATATGGAATTCGTACTAAGTTCTCTGGCCGTTACAGATTCTATGACCAATGATTACGAGTGTTTGTCCAATCTCAACTTAAAAAAAAAATAAAAAAAAAAAAAATAAAAAAACGTGATGCTGTCGAAACAAACAGGTATTTTTTAAATTTTACAGAGTGAACGTTAAGGGTCAAACACAAGTCAAGTTTGTATTTAAGCAATTATCAGAGTTCTTCATTCTCAGATATTTAATTCTCCCTGAAACACAGGTGACGTTTATATTTGGTCAAATCGGGTCAACCTGTCATAATCCTTCATCCTAAAAACTGGAACAATTCTAGACTCGTGACGATACGCAAAAAACGTTCACGGGATTAGACCAAATATGTTACCGAATTGAGTATTTTGGCAATTCATTTATTTGGCTTCAGCTACTTAATAATCTGCATTAAGTCTCTGGCCGTTACAGACACTATGACCAATATATTGAATGTTTACCCATCCTTAACAAAAATCAACGTGATGGTTTCGAAGCAAAAAAGAAATTCTTAAAATTTTACAGAATGAACTTTTAGGATCAAATACAATTTTGTATTTCAGCGAATTAGACCATTGAACCAATTATACGATATCGCGATTGTCCCTGTCCATGCTCAATGCGCCTATTAATACTTTTGAGTTCTTCAAGCCAAAGAGATTTTATTAGCTCTAAGGGTAAAACACAGGACAGGTTCGTATTTAGTCAAATCATAATCTTTGACACCAAAAACTAGAACTTTTCTAGACCCGTGACGATACGGAAACAGCGGTCACGGACTTACACTAGTTACGAAATAAACGCCAGAGAACATCGTTGCCATCGAAGTTATCTCAGGCAACGAAGCTGCATTCTCTGACTACTAACAGAACCTATCCATAACTGCTTATTTTTTTCGTAAAAATGAACCTTTCGTGTTTTAAATAGAAGCAATTTTGGAAAATAATTCTGAATACTTGATATTAAACTGTACATGTATGGAACAGATTTTAATTTTTGTAGTCCATCGCCAGATGAAGTAGTATACTTGGAACATTTTCAGCTTCAGCGGTGGATGAGACACACTTAATGTTTCCTATTGTGAAAATTTAGTCAAAATCGATTGATCAGGTTTCCGTTAATGCTCGATTATTCGTACAATAAATGTGGCGTAACGTCTTAAGACATACTTTAAATCGTAATTCCAGAACAAACACATTAATGATACATTTTTATTTACGTACTAATGCGCGTACGGTATGGGAGCGATTCCGCTAGAGACGATTCTCGAGATCAATTTTCAAAACATTGTATTTCTTGCTGCATTTTATCCTGATACAAAGAAAAAAGTCTATAGTTTATGACAAAACTATTTTCTTATTCCTACGCTTTTGGCGCAGTTTTAACCTAGTGGCATACGAATGTTCAGAACAAAATTAAAATCGTTACCAGGAGATACAAGAGCAAAACAATTGTTTACGAGAGTTTGAGACTACATTTCACAAGTGAATCTAGTTAAAACATGTTTCTCAATTAACAGACTTTTGTGTTTCTGTACTATGATCTGGATGGTAGGGCCAATTTCGTTGCACCCACTCTTGTGACTAAAGTTGAGTATAATATATATGTTTTTAGACAAAAATAAATGTAGCCCTTCAAAGAATAATTTCATTACAATTTCATTTTATTTAGTAAAGTAGTGTAAGCCCGTGACCGTTTTTTTGCGTATCGTCACGGGTCTAGAATTGTCCCAATTTTTAGGGTCAAAGATTATAACAGGTTGCCCTCATCTGTCCGAATATGAACCTGACCTGTGTTCACTCTTGGGGTGAATAAAATCTCTTGACCTTGAAGAACTCAGAAGTATTAATAGACGTAGGTATTACACACGGACAGGTACGATCGCACTATCGTATAATTGTTTAAAAGGTCGTAGACTCGATCTTGCTTATATACAAACTTGACTTGTATTTGACCCTTATAATTCACTCTGCAAAATTCGTGTTTGCTTGGAAAGCATCACGTTGTTGTTTCTTTCAATATTATTATTGAGACTGGGAAAACTTACATAACGCAATTATTGGTCATAGTATCTGTTACGGCCAGGGAACTTAATTCACATTCCATATTAAACAGTTGAGCAACTCTGAAGAAATGGATTACCGGAATAGTTGATTCGGTAACATATTTGGTCTTATGTCCACTTAAAATAACTAATAACTCACGTACAGTGAACATGAATAAAGACCATCGACAAAAGTGATCAGTAAAATACCTGAAAAACAAATAAACCGTAATGCATAAACTTTGGTCAAGCAACAACATTAGTGACAGATTTAATTAAATTGAAATTTATGCTAAGCTGGAATGACAATTGGCGTTCAAGGTTACAGTAGAGACGGTGAATAATTTAAGTTTTTTTTTTTTTTAATGTTGCTTTCTTTAACAACATGTATTGAAAAGCAGATCAACGTTTCTTCAGCCAAAAATTTATAAGTATTTTTATAACTATGAAACGCTACGAAAAGCAAACTTAACGAATGTATTATTGCAACTAAATTGGGAGCAGCTGCTTAGCCATTATATTGCGAACATAACCACGAATTTCTAGTAATGGTATCTCTGGTCACTGTTTTGCGAGCGAAGGCTGACACGTTCTTCAGCCAATAGCTATCGAAATGAGTGAATGAGCTTACGAAATTATATAGTCGATACGCTTCGCTAAATGCGTCGAATTGTTGCACCCGCACTAATGGAATCACCCATATGTTTAGATTTTCGAGCAGCAATATTAGGAGATGATGTAATTAGGTTGAAATGTAGCCTGAACCAAATTGAAAATTGGCACTCCATATCAAAGCATTCAACCTACCCTATTCTTCGAACTCTGCAGGTATATCAACGGAAATGGCTGATATCGAATTGCTGAAGCTTGGGACGCATGAAACTTTTCGGACGAATGAAAATAGTGTAGTGATGAATTAATTTCAGCCCACCATTTTCTGGGTAGGGTGCGGGTTAATCTAGGTTTCATTTAATGCCGGAAATGGCTGGTGCGAAATTAATGAAACTTGGAACACATGTATAAAAATGGTATACGGGTTAAATCAACAACAACTATACCGGGCAACACCGGGCCCTCTGCTAGTTAATTATGTAAAATTAATAATAATTTAATAATCTACCAACAACAAGTAATCCGTGAAAGGTGAATTTGAAATCAAATATTTCAAATTGAACTTTATAAACTGCATTCATTCTCCATGCAAGCATCAGATGTAGGTATTCAAAATATAACAGTTATTACAGTTAAATTATCTTTTCATATTAATCAATAAATTTTGTTATGTCATGGAATTTACTAATTACTAAACAGGATTCTTTATTTCACCCATTTCTTGAAATCAAACATTATAATTAACTATTGTCTTGTCCCTATATTTAAATAAAACATGATGCAGGTTACACATCAAAATATAATTCAAATATAAACAAAATCAAATTAACGCAGACACTACGGTTTTATAAAGATATTTATAAAAACAAATAATCTAAACAATATTATCGCTGCTAAACTCCGATATAACTGAGACATATAATAATCATACCGGAATATTGAGGTTACATCACGACGTGGTAATACAATCATGAGCTGCTTGATTGGGAAATATTGGTGACTGGATTTAAAGTTCTCTGCCCCAGCAGGGTGACGTATTCCGGGGCAGGTAAACGTGTTGCAGATCTTATCTTCCATGCATCTGCCGTTCGCCCAGTTCCAGTTACCGGCAGACTTTCCTCCCAGCTTAGTCATCTGACATTTTCCAGGTCTTGTAAATGCATGTTTTAGTTATATGTAAGTCTTGTATGACGGAAATGTAAGACAGCGTCTCCTCATCTGGAACACCGGCTGACGATAAAATAAAGTTGAATATATCTCCATATTAAAGCGCGAGCCACGCTAGCATCAAAGAATATCTCTGAATACCTTCAGAATGAACTGTTGTCTTAACAATGTACTGTGTTACGACAGCCATAAGAAAGACCCAAATTTGGTTGTATCTTCGTCTCCATCCCCTTACTCCAAATAAAATCGCTTCCATATCTGGTATTCAATTGATTTAATTTTGTAAGTTCTTGAATTTCGCCATTGGTTGACAGAGTTTCGAGACGGTGGCGAACTATTTTTCCGAGATACATTGCCGTATCTTTCCGAGGGTTTTGCCCCAGGCTCGTCACTCGCAGCTACTCCGTGACAGTGTTGGTGCCGTCTAGGCAACTGCTAGCACGTCCCATTAACATCTTCTGCGATATTAATCATACGGTTATTTTACAAATAATATTTCCTCTCCCGTCCATTCCACAATACGGACGTATATATACTAGCTGATAAGACGGGAAAAGCTGCATACAAGGTAACGAAAGTTAAATTTATATTGTTAGAGGTCCTTTGAGAGTAAAATGAAACATAATTATGTAACGACAAGATTCTCAACCAAGGGAAACCTAGTACTTAATTATTGTTTTATGGCAGCTATGTTATTGGGATGTATCGTTTCTACTATAACTTCAGATGGAATGAAACTAGCTAGTGTGAACATTAAAGTTTAATACTGTTTCACCGAGTGTCCTGAATTGTAATCAGTTGGTTTAGCAATGAACGCTGTCCCTTACTTCACGTATGGTTGAATAAAGACGAATTTATTAATAGATAAATCATTTACAAATAAAATTCGTGAGCTGACAAAGTATAGGGATTGAACTGCATTTCCGTTCTTGACAAGTAGATAGTTAGTAAACTTTTGATCTAGGACGATAGACGTATTAATGTAGTAGACGATAGCAGATTTCCGTATGTAGCGACAATTAATAACAGCAGCATCTTCATCGGATGCTGTACGACTCCCGTCATTGCTGGATGATTAAAGTGGATGGCGACCGGCAGAAAAGGTAAACTGTTTTCTCCGAAAACTTTGCGCGAGAATCTTCGAATGTTCTCCAAAACGTTCTCTGTGTCTGATGGTTGGGGGAGGACATTGCTCCTCTCTGGTAAAAGATCTTAAGAAGTGTGCAGGATCGGTTGGTGGCCCCAGTAATATCATTTGTGTCTTTGTCTCACCTCCAGACATTTTAGTTTTACTCTTCCGGTCGTTATTAATAAATAAAGGATCTACCAAACGTTATCAAGAATAAATAATTAGTCACTTCGTCATATGTAGCGACATACTGCACGAACAAGTATTGCGACAGTAGTAATCGGAGCTTCTGTTTGTAATAGATGTCGCTCATTCCTTGGCTCAATACTGTTACTGTGCAGCTGCTTTTAAATGGCGTCACATTGTTTGTATTCCTGTTGGATGTTCCATGAATGTCTGTCAGGAACATTCGTATTTCAAGTTCAAATTTAGAAATAGAGTAACAAGCTGTCCTGTCACCTGTCTCCATATTAGCATCACAGGTTGGTTAAACTAAACAGAAATTCTTAAAATTTTGAAGAGAGAACTCGTTGAGTAAACTACATGTCAAGTTTGTAAATAAGCCAAACCTGATCGAGGGATCAAGACTTTTGTTCTTCTCCTATATCTGTATAATAACGTAATTCACGCTGAAGTCACGCGCCAGGCCTTAAAATTGGCCGGAGTTGTTACAACTAAATCGAGGATATGAGAGTTATTTAATAGTTAAGCAGCTGCGAAGAAATAACTTGCCAGAATAATTTTATTAATTTAGATTTTTGTAGCATTTCATTTTAGATTTCATACGTCAATTTAGTTAAAAACATACCATTATACTTTACGGCTGAAAAAATGTGCAATAAAATTATATTTTACGATTAAATGATGTCCTCCTGTTATTGCTATTTTTCAGTCACTACTGTCTCACTACTTGGCCATCTTTAGATGTCAAAGTGTTATAAATTGGACATCAGACTTGAGATCAAGGCCATCAAAAAAAGTGGCAGTTTTTTTATAATACGCTGAATATAATACGAAAATTTAAGTTCGTACTTGCCCAGGTCAGGTTAACCTGTCATCACATTTGACCCTAAAAACGGAAACTATTCTAGACAGAGGCCATACCCAAAACACGATGACGGGCTTAACACAATAATCTTATACTTAATTCACAAAATATTTTTTTAAATGTCCAGAACTTGTCTTGGCTTTTAGAAAATGTTAGTGCTCGAATTAGTGATATCGATTTCCGTCCAATATTTTCTTCTTTTATCCTACATTTATGTTTTTAAGAGTTTTAAAGACCAATAGTGACTTATTTTTTAGCCTTTTTCATTATTTGCTAGCTCATTATTTGCCAGTTCATTAATAAGGCTGTGGTCACAATGGATGCGTACACTGACGACCAATTGGACGTGCGCGCTCGCGCGTATTCGCCGCAGTGAAACAAACACTGCAAATCAGGTCAGTGTGGTCACAGTGGAAGCGAGTTGGCCGTCAGTTGACGCGCGCGCGCGCACGTCCAGAATCTGGAAGCAAGTCTGTTTGGTTTTTGCTGCGTGCACGTACGTCCAAAATGAATACAGAGAGGTTGATTTCTTTAGTTTTTGAGAGAAAACCTTTGTGGGATCAGACCTCAAAAGAATACTATAACCATGATGTGTCCAAGAAGTTGTGACAGGAAATCGCATCAGAATTAAATGAGCCATGTGAGTACCCAACATTACGTTAAATAAAATAGGATTGTAAAAAAAAAAAAATAATGAAAATAATATTCTTGTATATTATCATCATTTGGTACATATCCTTTTTTTGGGACATAGTAATATTTTCATTGTGTTGCTAAAATATTGAGTTACCATTTTATATAAATTATTATTTATCACTAAAGTAAAATATTAAGTGGTACATCAAATTATCTATCAAAAATTAAAAGCTAATTTTAGCTATAATTTACAATCGATCATTTATAACTAGTAATTTATAATTATTACAATTATTGACTGTTATCGATTACTATAAAGGCTACATTGCATTTTATTTCAATCGACTTTTTTTTGGACATCACAAAAGTACTTTTTAAATCCTTCACGGATTTCATAAGCTCTGATTGTTAGTTACTCGTGATGGTTTTGGTGATTGTAAGGAATAACTATCAATATTTGCAGAGATCTGGTGTTGCGTATTTTGCGACAAGCCTTCTTTATCGATGATTATGTTGTGCAACAGGCAAACACATTTGACAATTGTATCAATGTTTTCAGGGCGCACCTCTATTTCCTTCATCAGTAACCTCCATTTGGCACTTAATATGCCAAAAGCACACTCAACTACTCTCCTTGCTCTCGAAAGTCTAAAATTAAATGTTTCTTCATCTCCTCGTAAATCTCTTCGAGAATAGGGCTTCAATAAATATGGCTTCAGTGGATAAGCCTCATCTGCTAGTAAAACGTTAGGCAAGATAATATCAGAACCTGGTAGAGGTCTTGGTTCAGGAAAATGTAGTGAATTATTTTCAAGGTGGTGAAATATCAAGCTTTAACTAAAAATTCCACCATCACTCTGCTTACCATAGCTTCCAACATCTATGTAGATAAATTTACAATTTGCATCAGCAACTGCTTGAAGCACGATGGAGTAGTACTGCTTATAGTTGAAAAACAGTGAACCAGAATGGGGAGGGCATTTGATTCTTATATGCTTTCCATCAATACAGCCAATACTGTTAGGAAAATTCCATTGGGTAAAAAAATCTTCCGAAATAGTTAAAAACATTTCTTCAGTAGGGAAAGGCATATGATTAATATGAAGTTCATCCCATATTGCTTGACAGGTTTCATAAACAATTGACGCAATTGTATTGTGGGCCATTCTGAACGAAAATGATAATGCTCTGAATGACATTCCGGTGGAAAGGTATCTGAAACAATATATTTAGCATTATTATGTTTTAGAACAGTGATTATTATAAAACTTTATAAAATACTCACAAGAAACACTATTAACAGTGATGTAGTCTTCACGGGTGTGCAGCCGGATGGTGTTAAACACCATCCGGCTGCACACCCGTGAAGACTACATTGCTTCAGTACGCCGGGAAAGTCTCCACGCACACACTATTAAAGTGATTTTGACAGAATTATTCAGGAATTTTTAATAATTTTATTACTTTTTGTGAATAATGATAATACACACATTGCATTTCGGAACGGTCCTCCACGTTTTGCCGCATTACATATTACATGAAATGTATTTTTTTTTTAAGTGTAATTGTTAAGGAAAAATGGAGGAGCCTGAGGGACAATTTTCGTAAAGAGCTAGCCAAGATTAGTAAAGGCCACTCTGGCGATTCGGGAGGCAGTCATGTGAAATCGAAGTGGGCCTACTTTCAGATGATGACATTTTTGAAAGATACTCTAGCTGGTAGAGATACGTGTAGTAATATGCCACTCCTGCAAAATGCAGAAGGAGTAGAAGATGACGTTGCTTTAGGTTCCGATGACTCATATTCGGAAGACGCTGATAATCAACAAGCATATCATCCGTTTTCAGACGACCTCCTGCCAAGAAATTTAAAAGAAATGACAGCATAGAACAAATGATATCTTTAGAAAAACAGAAACTTGAAGTCTACAAGCAAAATGTCATTCATAGCAATGACGCTCATCATCAGTTTCTGATGAGCTTGTTACCAGAACTAAAAAAAGTGCCAGCGCACAGACAATTGCATGCTCGTATTAGAATACGGCAGGTACTTATAGAAGAACAGCAGCAGCCACCATCGTCATTTTGGGCTCATACAACATCTCCATCAGCACTGCCAACGAGACCGCAGTCAACCTCATCGTCATCAAGTTGTCCGCCATACAGTCCGACAACTCATCACGAGCAAGAAACGCCTTATCAAGGAACCACCTCTTCATATTCTACAGCTGACTATTTAACAAATTTTCAGTCTACTGAGTAACAACTTATAATTAATTTTTTATACAATTTCCTTGTTGCTGTACTTGATTTGAATAAATGTGATTAATATTAAATCACTTGGAACAAATAGTTGGTATTTTAAACCAATAATTTTCTATAACGCTCACATAATGTAACAAAAATTCTTATTTTATGTTGAATAAGCGATCACCCTGGTGGTTCAGTGGTTAAGGTGTCTGATTTGAGACTGAAAGGTTCCCAGTTTAAATCCCTTTCTGGGTGGGGATTTTTGAAGGTCCTAAAACCGACCTTCATCTTTTGCACAGCTTGCTGTAAAATGCGAAATATGTTCTAATGGTTGTTCAGATTCAACATTAAACTGTAGGTTCAATTAAAAACGAGGGCTTAACATGGTCGTGATTGGTCCATACGAACATACATTTGGAATAAGCTTTTGTGATAATAGGCGTGATCCTGGCATTTCTCTTCGTTGTGTGTGCCGGTGCCAGATGTCACGCAAGCCACTGTCAGCTGTCCCTTAATCCGGATATGGCACCTTGTAAACTGCTCTTGGCATGTGGTGGCAGGGCATTCGATTATTGCAGCAACCAGTGGCTAGATGAAAAGCTAGAATAGCAATTACTAAAGATTTATAAACGTTTCTCGGGAAACAAACCGAGTAATATCATTATTATTATAACGTACCTCTACGGAGAGGATATTTATCGTCGTGTTAAGCGACTGGAGAAGCTTCGCAAGAAGAGGTAGAGATTTCTTAGCCGAAATATTGTGCATCAATAATAATATTACTGGGTTTGTTTCCCGAGAAACGTTTATAAATAAACAATGCCGAGAAAAATTGCATTCATTTATAATTATTAAGATGTTTGAACGATTTATGAACATTCAGTTGAAACACATAATTTATGTCGTGTAAGCTTAAGTCACTAATTGGTAAATAAGGTGACTGTTAGCTTTATCTGAGTTCAGTAAACTATACACAAGAGATACTTTGGCACTATCTATTCAATCAACTCCCAAGGTTTTTTTAAATACACAACTTAGTTTAATAATAGAAACTACATTTATTCATTTACCTTAATGTAACTGCAAGTTTCTCCATAGGTGGAATGCAACTCCGGAAATTACTCTGATTCTCAATTTTCGAACTTATTTTCTCTAAAATATAGTTGAATGTTTCTGGCCGCATTCTGAAGTAACCGAAGAATTTTTGATCATCTTTGATTAGATCAGGGAAAAGTAAAGCAAATTCTCATTGAGTTTCCCTGGTAAAATTAATATCACTAATCCAACACTTTTTTTCATTTTCCAACAAGACAAGTCTTAGTACATAATTATCTAAAAACATCCAGTCAGCTTCCATTTTTAATGAAATTAAGAAATAATTCCAATTCTCACTGTGACAACAACTACACTGACGAGCGCACGACCAACTCCGATACACTGTGACCACAACCACACTGACGAGCGCGCACGAAGTTTTCGCATGCGCTATAGGTCGTCAGTGTACGCATCCACTGTGACCACAGCCTAACTGGAACTGTCAGATAATTATTAAGCTTGAAACGTGTTAGTTTGATAAATTATGTATGAAAAAGATTCATTTCTCTTAAACGACTCCTGATATATATATATATATATATATATATATTAGTTAGTGAGAATATCTTGATCAGGCTAACCTGATATGCTAGGCAATTACGGGGCCGCTTACCTTCGATTGATCGAGGCCGCAATATGCGTTCCGATCTTCGATCAGCGTCCCAAATATCTTTTGGAATACGTAAAGTAGTTTTATGGTTGTGCTAAAAACCTAGTCTGGTTTGAATCAATGTAGTGGCACCAACAAACATCTTGGTCTACAAACCATGTGAATTAATGAGCACGTCTCCAAAGATCAGACCGTTAGTAACGCAGCGCTGCAGATGTGGTTGCCTATGTGTGTGTGGCGTTACCGACAATTGTAACATCCCGAAGTGAAAAAGAGATCGCATCTGGTAACTGTCTCTCATTTTTGCACCTTTGTTGAGGCACCTAACATGACACACGTGAGTTTTATGTAAAAAAAATAAAAATAAAGAAAACCCAGCAGGAAGAACTAAGAATATAGACACTTGGACGTTCTGGGTTTACAAAGAAGCTTAGGTCTTGAAAGGTTGAAAGGTGAAGCTACGCCATGTAGACGTGAACAACATACCCCAATAAAGATACATACAATGAAATGAAATTTTTGTTACTATGTTCACATGTAGCAGCTGTCATCTGCATTTGGATAGTTTTCAGGTCAGTCTTCCGCATTTATACTTTAGTTAGTAAGAGACCTCGATTTAAATAAATACATCTACTGTATTTTCCTCATGACATACATGTACTTTTCTCTAACTGAATATAACGATAGCTTCATTTCTTATGAAGCCTTATTGCATTAGATTATCTCCTAGTTAAATTACAGACTTGGCATACAAAAATGTGATCCTTCAATTACTACACTTCTCACTCACTCTCGGTAAAATTGTTTACCTAGATGTTGATAGTAAAAACGCTTCAAAGACATGTTTCCAAGTTACTCCTAAACTAAGATGAATTAAACTGATAAATTTTCAATGTTTATTTGAATGTTAGAGATACTGAAACTAGTTTTACAATCATTATTTATGTTTCTTCTCTCCTAGGGCTGTTGATATTTTTAAAAATATCGGATTTTCGATATATCGATATTTTGAAAAATATTTATATCGGATTCGATATATCGAAGAAAAAAGTATCGATATATCGATATATCGACCCTATTATATATAAAAAAAAATGTTACAAAAACAAATCATTTTTAAAAAAGGCGAAGTCTTGTGGCTATTTAATGATGAAGAGTTGTGAGATATTTTTCTGAATCAAGTTTTGATTTTCTGAAAAAAATTGTTTTTCATGACGTTACTGATAAATCATATTTTTTTAAATTTTGATTTAGCCATTATACTACTACTTTACTAAAAGGAAAGGCGTAATGCTTATGATTTACTCGAAGACTTTTGAATCCAGAAAGAGCATCGAGGGAAATCTTGGCTTTTGTGAGTTTAAAAGCTCAATAATGCAACATTGTAGAGGCATTTATTTAGGTTGATGTTCTATTATCAGAGTTTGCATAATGACCAAGTCACTTTTTTTTACAAGTATTGTTTTATGTGGAATTTAATTTCTTTTTGTAGGTTGATAGCTTATTCTGAGTCTTCTTACTTTTTTGGGCCAAATGTTTGCACCTTAGCAAAGATTGTGTATCAGAATTTATCAATATTCCTGCTTACATCCAATTTTCATGTCAAAATACTTTCCTCGACAACGCACCCTCATGTAAAACAACGGGTTCGATTCCGATTCGTTCTGTGCGAGCGACGCCGTGTCTGCATTGTTACCATCGGTGTAGGACTACTTGTAACTTCCAAATTAAATGTAGTAACAAAGTAAAATTAATTGTGTTTTTTATGCTTCTGATCTTTGTGCAAAACTGAAATTTAAGGCATATAGCCTCATCAAGAAGAAAGCAATTAAAATACAAAGTTTCTCTAAGACGTTTCAGCTTTTAGATTGGCATTGAAAAAACACATGAACTTTTCTTATACTGTGGGCATGAAACCAAGTATGTTTACCAAATTACCATTTTCTAGGACAACTGGATGTTGCATAGAATTATGATGAGAGAATGTCATAGTCATTTAAAAGAGTTTCAAATCCAAAAAAGTTCCAAACCAAGGTCGTGAATGAAGTAAAATTTTGCACCAAAACTCATGTCAGAAACTTCATTGGACATACTTTTCAAGAGCATGAACTCATGTTTTTCCCGTTGTTTCTTCTACTATAAATGGAGAACTGCCTACATTAATTGAAAATTTCCCCTTCTTTGATATTGCTTTGCAAATGGGTAACGCTTTACCATAATACAATTTTTTAAAGCTGAGATAAAGTGGCGACATCAATGCATTTGACCAACAATCAAGGAGGCGATCCTCGGGGTCTGGCTGGCAACAATGTTTGAAGAGGCGGCAATCTCAGTTTTTCCCCGGCTTGGAAAAATCCTAGAGCCGCTACTGTCAAGGCAGTTCCTTTGGCGTTAACAAATTGTTTTTTTAAAGGCACCAATCTATAATAATAAGTTTTTAGCATAGCCCTTTGTAAAGGGAATCCAAAAGTGGTAGATTCTTTATTTCAATTTCTTATCTTAATAAATTCGTGAGTGATATAACAAAACTGGCTGTGACATAATTTTGGAGCTCAAGTCTTCTGTTGGTATGGTACAAGAAGCGTATCCAATTCGCGCGAAATATTTAACTGTGGAGTGCCAGATACAGGCTTATAATTTCCGGGACATTTCTGGGTCTAAAAAGTATTTTCGCGGTATGTTTAAAGAGTGAACAAAAATGTAAATTACTAAAAAATTCTATTTTAGGTAAATATGCTATCAAACGTATATATAGCACCTCTTTTAAGTTTATTAATTAAACTATGGTAGAAAGTCATCAGGTATTATGAATCAAAAGGAAAAATTCTAAACTTAAAACAAAAATTAACCACCTCGTTAGGAATTTTTTACTTTGGTACAAAATCAACATCGGGTATTATCAATCAAAATCTCAAAAATATTAATCAAAAACTGAACACTTCTGTTAGGCTCATTAATTAAAATTAGGCAGAAAATCAGCATCAGGTTTTATCAATAAATAAAAAAATTAGCATCTATCTTTTGCTAAATCAAAATCAACATCAATCAAAGTAGATCTTAATCAACTACTTTTAAAATATTTATTATTAGATTTTGCCATTTTCATAAATATTTCTCCGTCACTGCTTTGCAAAAACTGATAAATTTCTCAGCAAGAGTCTTCAAAATTGATTGAGTTTGCAGTTCAGCCTTGATCAAATCCATGAACTTTCTCTTTCGCTCTTATTTCATAAATTATTCAACGCACTAAAACTTGTCTCGTAAAAGTCATTGCTTGTTGGAATTGAAAAAATAAAACCAACTTTTTTTTAAATATTCAAAATCATTAAAAATGCTTATTCTAAAGAAATTGGCCCAGATTTTATCGTTTGTAAAGTCTTTTGGAAGAACCTGAAAAACACGTTTCAGACATGTGAACTCTGTATAAAGGGAGTTAATGTTAACTGCGTCTAGAATTTTCAAAGTCCCAGAAATTCAAAGAGTATTTTCCTGTCATTTTCAATTCCTCTGATTTAAGGGACATTCCATCCTCCCGCTGCGAGCATGGGATACTTGGCTTGGCCTCATGGCCACTGTGGTGAACTGAGTTTGAGAAAAAAACTAGTATACGGAAATTCCGGGACAATAACGCATAATTCCTGGACACGAGATCAGACACAAAATTCCGGGACATTCCCGGATTTTCCGGCTATCTGGCAACCCTACCCATACCTGGTACATTACGATTAGTTTCTTAATGCTAATACTTTTGCATTGATTGAAGACAAATTTTAAAAACTTTTCAAAATGTCCAGACAAGAATTCTAATCAATATTGAATGAGTTATTTTACCTTCGTTTTTTACTTCTCCACAGGCCCGCCGCTAGCTGTTTGAGCGCCCGCGTGTAATAGCGATTATGCCGCCCCCTGTCCAACTACAGCCAGTGGTGGATCTAGGAAATTTCCGAACCGGGTCAAAAACCTGTGAGATTGCCGCCCCCATTGTTACCATTCCAATTGTCGCCGCCGACCACCCGAAGCAGCTGTTTAGCTAAAAAAAAAAAAGGGTCGCCCGCTACGTAATATGCTGCCTTGCACGCCCACTTACGGCGGCCCTGCTTCTCCATGTGCTCGGATCATAAATTGTTTCTTAAAATTCTATCTATGAAAATGTATTGCATGTGCAACACAGGTAATCAATCGTTTTCCCTCCATTAATAACTTGGAATATTCTACGAGGAAAACGGAAAATAACAACTTATTTTTAAAAAATATCGGACTCCGATATCCAGATTTCAATATCGATATATCGATATATCGTCCTAAAAATATCACTCATAAATATCGATATTTTTTAGAAAAAATATCGATATATCGATATTTTATCAACAGCCCTACTCTCCACTCCATTTCACTATTCAGATTGTGCAATAAATATTAGACGTTACCTTACTAAAATTAAAGGACGAAACACCTTTTTGCTATTTGTTTTTTTTTTTTTTTAATCTTTTTTTTATTCACAGAATCCCTCGTCTATTACTATTCTCTTCGTTAGTGATTTGTTGTTAATCCCGTATATTCATTTTTTCAGTTTGGAGTTCGGAAGCTTAAATGCCATTATTATTACCGTTTTCAAGAGTTTGAACAATGTAAACCAACTTCTTATCGAGGACGTTAAAGCGCGTTGCTGTGCTTTGAATCGATATTAGCTGGTTCTAGATGATTTAGTACATCTCTAGGTTGGATTTTTCTGACATCAACCTCAAACCTCTCCATAGCGCGCATGGTGTGCGGACATACGAGAATGGTGATTGTGATCAACACTAGACACTTAATGTCCTACTTATCTTCAAAGAATAGTGCTCTTCCTGTGGGGGAATACACCCAGATCTCTGGTTGACAACATCCAGCAGCACACAGAACCCATCTTTGCATTTATATTTGATAATTATTGTACTACACCAAGTTGATATTCCTGTTACCGTTTTGTTCTCCCAGATTTTATGTCAAGATTAGATCCAATACGGGCAATATTATTTTTCGGATCCCATGTCAAACCTGGCGGGTGTTCTTGCCAAGCATTCTGCACAACATGACTGCGATTACTAATCTGGTATTTTAGATCTCAGTTCTTTGCTGTCTTCAGGAGGAATCTGTGATGTTTCCTTCATAATGATCATGACGATGTTGCTTCTCGATCCTTATCAATAATCCGAGGTGAGACAATAATGAGTTACAGTGAATCAGCCTTTGAGACTTCCTCTTTCCCGAAAGTAACCGAATAATATATACTACATATAGCGTCTCGACTGAGGGAACAACTGCTTTACGCCATTTGTTTAAACGAAGTATTTAATGCAATTTTAGATAATCTATAAAAATAAACCATTTGATTTCATGTTTTCCATTTGTCGATAAATTCAGAGGGAGTGTTAGTCTCAAGCTGTCATATAAAGCTACATCAAAAGCCAATGTATGCACTTTCGAAGCTATATTAAAAGGGAACAACATGATTTTGTCATCATTGTGTCTTTATAAAAATTGTTTCCATTGAACTGGGTCAAATAACTTCGAAGGAAGTAAAAGATTGTTGAGAAATCATCTCTGGTTGTGTTGAAAAGATTCTGGAAAATACGATTTTTTTCAATTAAGGTGGAAATATAATGTGTTACTTTGCAAACGAAATGAATAATTTCTGAAGTTGTGATCTGATGTGAAGCATCGCTTTATAGTTAACTGCCCCCTTTTTTACGAGGATTCGTTAGGATTTGACGCAAATAAATAATTACAGTTTGTACCAGTAACGAATATCATTTATTTCTAAAGTGAAAACTCTCACAATTCCTCTTTTACATGCTCTTGTAGATCCTTTATATCATTTTTGAGCTTATAGTGACAATTATCTGTTTCCAGGCTCTGTATTTCTCATGTTCTTACTACCCTCAGGCACTTCGGGCAATTCTTTCAGATTTCAAATTCTTTGTTTGATATCGTTCTGTATCAGCCCTCAAATCTAGACTTTAAATGGAATTGTTTTTTATGAAAGCAAGCAAGCAAGAGAGTGATTGAAAATGGTTTTGTATATTTGTTTTGCATTTTACTGTAAATCAGTGTAAATGGATTTTATTTTATGAAAAGAAATTATGTAAATACCACTTAATATGTTTAAGGACAGAAATATGCAAGAGAATTGATTAAATGTTTGTAATTGCAAGTTTTAAGGTGAGCTGCGATGTTTAAAGGATGATTTATTACAGTTTAAAATGATTTCTGTGGATAATTTTGTGTTTAAGTATCTTTAATTTTCATTTCTGAGCATTTCATAATGATTGTAACTGATTGTGTATTAATTCTGATTGTTTTTAATTGTTTAAGTATTGTTAAAGTTCGAGAAATATCAGTCGGAAGCATTTGTAATGTTCTAGAACTTTCGATGAAACTGATATAGAGCGAGTGGTACAGACTCAGCGACAGTTTTTAAAGAGACAGTTTATGGACAGAGTTTTGGCATTATTGTCTTTGGAAGAAGTGTTCAATGTAATCGCTGGAGTTTGTGTTTATATGTGAACGGTATATTGAATTCCACTGTCTTACTACCAATAAAAACAAATTTGAAACTGGATCGTGGACTAGTTATTTCATATAATAATTAAACCACTCTTCAAGCAGGTGGATGTGCACATGGAGTTCTGTAGCATAATTTGGCTTGGTCGTATACGGGATCGCCTTCCACCTGCACAAGCCGAGCGACATCGCTGCGGTGAAAACCTAGTGTCACCCGCAACCATGATTTTGCAGTGTTTCGCGTATGCACGTGAGTGAAGTGTCGCCGGAGGAGCGGGCGAGTGTGCGTGGTGGGTGGCGGGCGTGGCGCCAGCGTCGCGGTGGCGAGGCCATATAGAGCGGCGCGGGGACGCCTGCCGCGCCAGTTGCAGTCAGGCGCAGCAGCGGCAGCAGCGGCGGCGCACAGCCCCGCCATGGACGGCTAGAGGCGCTAGCGCTGCTCTCGGTAAGGCTCCCTTCACTCACTTACAGGCCGCCAAACAACACCTGCCACTTACAATCGTGAAAAAAGAAAATAGCTGGATTTTCCGCATGCTCATTCCTCTATACTATCTTCCCATTCGAAATATGAGAATGCTTTAGAAACTGGAGAAAACAGAAGTCTGACACCTGTTGACCGTATACTACTAATCACAAACAATGCCCACCATTCGGACAGAAAAGGAATTTTATATGAAGCCAATATAATTTTTTTTTTTATTCAAGATCTGTATAAAAAATTGAAAAGTAATCATGAAAACTTGCCCTGGAAGAAGTTATATCGAAACAAGTGTTATGCCATTAACGTTATGCCGTATTATATCTCGGTAGCACATTAGTTACCTTACTACATTATCGCGGGTTTCCCCTAATTTTGTTGCTGGTTGTAGTTCTTCACTTCGGTTTTCTCTGCCACCTGTTAGCATCTAGCAAACGCCTGTCGCATGTAGAAGGTGCATTGAATCCTAACGTAGTCTTAGTTATGGTAATGCTTGAACTTGCAATGCAAAAATGGATCACTGTACTTGCCTAATAGTTATGCCCAATAGGAGGTTATTAATAGTTAGACAGCGTTGATAAAAAATAAAGAATTTCCACATATTTTATTTATTTTTGTCCCACTTTAAATTAAATGGTGATTATTACTCGTATTTCTCTGTCTGAAATTTGAAGCAGGTTCTTTTTTTTTTCTATGAAGTTTATCGCGGATAATATGTCTATCCTCTGAGAAAAAAAGAAATGTTTTCCCTGCTGAGCAATACACTTCGATGAACACCTCACTGTCGATGACCGAAGATATATATATGTATATATGGGACTTTTTAGCGGCAATTCAAAATGGAACATTATGTGACACGCTATCTAAACTGTAATAGTTTCATTATTTACCGTTAAGCGCAACTCGATAGTGAGGAAACTTAGTTAAAAAATAAAAATCCGTCATTTGGGGAGCAGACAAAGTGAGGTGCTGACACACTGACAGGTCTTGGTTAGCGAGGCCTGCGAGCTGTGTCAACGTGCAGACCCCAGCGGCTATTTGGTGACGCCTAACAGACATCAAAGCAGGCGACGTACAGGCGCGTCGCCACTATGTAGGTGCAACAGCGCTCTGCGTTTTATTGCTGTTTACATTCGGCAGGATCACAGAGAGGGCTGCTTCCTCGCTCAGTTTTATGCATACTTCATTTTTGGCAGGAAGATGCCGATATGACAGATTCACCGACAGCCATTACAGATACGACATAAGATCAGGAAATTTTCAAAACAAATAATTAAACCCATACGTTATTTCCAATTAAGTTAGCTCTGCCGCCTAACTGATCAATTAAAACAACAGAGCTTACCTTTTTTCAACCCTTTGTCTTTTGGAAAGGTGTGTTCACTGATTATACGGTGTTCTCCTAAACATCAGATCACATGGAACATCACTCACCTAATAAGAATACAAGATGGTCACGATATGTTATGCTGTCTATCCATAGATGCCGCTATTATAACATGATATGTTCGTGTAATTGTGTATTAGGTTTCACCTTTAAATTAAAATTGCAAACCAAACATAAAGACTGGTAGGAATTTTGTTTTTGGGAAATTGTTTTTTTTTTTTTACCTTCTTCTCTCTGTAGCAGTACTGAAACCACGTCACAAAACAAACTACAAATTTTGTTGTTAAAAGATAAGAAACAGTAAAGTTTACTAAAAATGGAGAAAATCAGGGAACAAATCAATAAGTATCAAGAAATATATCAATAAATATACTATGAAATTGTATTCTTTATAGATAATAATAGAATGTAGAAAATAAATTAATTAATTGTTATTTGTTTTTAAAATTATTCTGTCTTCAGAAAATTTTTCGGAACAATGATTTTGTTAAAAAATATAAAAAAAACTATTTACTAATAAAAGTAACAACAACGAAATGTATCAGTCCTATATCAAGCAGATGGACTTCTTTGATCCTTTTGTTACATCTTCCTTTAAGGACAAATCAACTTTTATTTCGAACCCATTTACACTGACCCTAGATTACCTCAATATTTGTAAAAATATCCTAACACTAATTTAAAAATTTGAAAAATTATTAATTATATTATAGAAATTATGTAAATTTATAGGAAATAATTATTAATAACCAGAACTGGACAGTAAAAAGCAAAAGGAAATCTCAGCATCCGAAACTGATTTTAAAGAATTGTGTTTTTAGCAGCTTTTTTTCCGATAATCAGCAATTCAGAGTTAAATTTTCTCCTAATTTGAGTAAAATATTTAAGTTATTACTTCTCAAACCTTCAGAAAGAAAGCTGATTTTAGAAGGAGTTAATAAGACTAATTATGTAAAATGAGTTAGAGGCTTGAAAGATTAATAAAAAGGGTTATCTATCTTGATCTGCTCAATATTCTTGGCGAAATAAATAAAGCTTATTAGTTTAGAAATCAAATCATGATTTAATGTAACTGAATTTTACTTTAAAGGAAACCTCACTGTTCTGTATTCAAGAAGTGTCCACAGTTATATTACTCAATGATAAAACAATTGTCTTCTTTCCCGTATCAAATTTTCCAAAAGCTGAAAGTGTTCTTGACGTTCAAGGCAAAAATGATATACAAAATTCCTTTATTTGGTAAAATATGAACTATCAAGTGATCAAAAGCAACTTAAAGTAATTTTTCATTGCTGAAATGTCATCAAAGGAAGAAGGAATGTTTTGGAAAAAATGATATCTAAATATAAAAATCAGTACTCAAAAATTATATTAATTATTATATATTAATGGGAAAATGATGTGACGTATTGGATGTTTATATCGACTGTTCATTAAGTGAAGTATTAGGAATTTACTCTAGATGATATTGTTTTTTCTCCGGTATATTTCGTATCGTGACTCATAAGGTTGGGACATTACTAAGTAACTATGTGCATGTAAGTTTAATACATGACAAATAAGGAAAAAATAATCTATTCATATCACGCACAAATGGCATAGGTATTTTATAATTCTATTTTAATGGTTTTAAAATGTAGCAGAATGCAAAAATGAATTAAATCGTTTTATTTTTGAGGCTTTTTTAATTTATGTAATTTAAAAACCTTTTAGACTTCTGTATACTATTATGAAATACGTTTTCGAAATAAGAGTTACAATAGCAGGCAAATTTACAAGTTTCACTATAACTTTGAAGTTGTCTCTTCTTTTTTGTTTTTCTTCAGAAAATTATTTACCTTTCAACACTTTTTAAGAAACTTCTAAACTATTATTTAATCTATTCATTGTTCTGTTGTTCGTCCTGTAAATGACTAGACTAATATGTTATTCAATGGTCTACTGAAGCCAAGGTACAGAAACTGAACGGCACCCACAGCTAACTAATCCAACCATTAATCTACCTTTTCTTGTTAGAAGATATAAGCGGCTATAGTGTTCCACTGCCACTCTTCCATTCTACTACCAAGGTCGTGAAGGGGACTTTAGATATGTGTCCATCCTCCAGGCAGCCTGTCTTCAATTTACAGTTATTTATTTGTCGGTTTGTGACAAAGAGTTTGATTTCTATCTTTACGAGGAGAAATTGTCCTTATAGCGTGCTCTCAGAAGATGGTTTGGATTCATTGTGCCACCTATATTTAGCCAACGTCGTGTCTTCAAGGAAATTTTTATTATTCTTATAAATGACTGCAATAACTTTTTTTACACGTTATAAAAAATTTTTATTCAATATTCCATTAATCGTTGTTTACTTGCATTGGATTATCCAAGTTTCCTTTCAGATTCCAAAATTTATTCATTATTTATGGGAATAACTTTTATTAATCTATTGTTAAATGTTATAATCTGTTGCATAAATAACAATTACTTAATTATTGTCCAGAGAAAAATTTGTTTCTGCTGGAAGTGTTTTGCATTTTATAACTCGTAATTACTACAGTGAGAATGCCGTCATTATTTGCTTTTTAGTTATAGGTCCTTGTGGTCGGAATTACCTATATAGAGATACTTAAAGACGAACACATTTCCTAAAGGTAAATTACAAGCATCATGAAAAGAGGGTAAATTTACTTTTAGTTAGTGAAAGGAATAAGAAAACTGTCTCAAGTCTGCTATAAAATGAATTTTAATGTACGACGTCTCAAAACCAGTAATGGTACCGTTTTTTATTTTATGTAAAAATTAAGAAAGTATCTCACCATACTCATAGCATTTCTGTAAGTTTAAGGTTTCAAAACACAAGTACTGGAAGTGTAATGTAGTTTTTTGAAGTGGAGGAAGGGAGCTTTTGCCTTTACAGTTAAAAGCTAAAGCGTAATTTCTAAACTTCAATCGATTGTCGAGGACTTTTTATTCAATTTTGTAAGTTTGGTAGGAATTTATTGTGATGATGGTTACAGAATTTTAATTACTTGTAGAAATACTTATAAGAAGGAGTAATCGTTTTTTTTAAAAAAGGTCAAAGGTTCTGATTTTTAAGTAAGTTAAATTATTTCAGCATAAATCCAATACCACTATTTGAATGCAATTCGACGAGCCCTCAATCTTGATAGCAGACTCTTGTAAGAGTTTTTAGAAAAAATGAATACAATAAAAATGATTTTACGAGATGATTGCATTGTTTGGAAAAGTGTGAAAGAAAGTTTGCTTTGGTTTTATCGCTCACAAAATATTAGTTATTATTGATAAAGAGCAGATAATCGTAATCAATGTAATAATACTGTACCGAAAATTTGACGTTTTCGATTCGGAATATGTTTTGCGCCAGTTGAACTTGTGAATATTCCCGGAATGTTGTGTAGTCCGTTAGTCGTAATAAGAATCTGAAGTATATTTATGAATATAAAATACAAATCTACTTGCCATATGAAGTTTAATTACACAATTACAACTCAAAGCAAATTATGATAACCAACTATAAGGACCACGAACAGCAATGACGTACTGCTCAATCATAATTTACTGCCAAAGTTCCTATTCTGATGTAAAAACATGTAGTCAGTGCAAGAAGTCTGATTTTGCCAACTTAACGTTTAAACAGGGAAATTAGTAACTCTAATTTAGAATGCGAGAAAAAGATTCCGCAAATTGTAGCATTTGGAAAATATTAATTTGGCTGCTGTTACTTTCCTTAAAAATTTATCATTAATATCGTTACTCTATTGAGCTGCAATTCATGAAAAGTAAATACTTGTATTCATGGTCTCAGAGAAGTAGTTGTCAATATTCGATATAGTCAGACAACTTATAAACAATCTTGAGGTTTTTATAATGGACCAATTATTTCTTAAAAAGGCGAGTAATTTGTAATCTATTCCAATCCCCTTTCTTACAAGCAGAATGCGTTTTTTCCGATCGGCGAATGGTAAAGGCGCACCTGTTGCTGGGTTCACAAACTATTCATAAGGTAGGAGGCGGACTGGAAGGCAACCGTATGATTGAGCCTCTACCATGGCTGTTTTGTGTTACAGAACAAACGCCTGGAGCAAAGAGCAACAAACGAATTGCCAAGCTCACAAAGGAAAAACCGTTTACTCTGGTGACAGCCCTTTCGGTGGAAATGTTACGGCAAACAGGGCAATGATCAGTTGCTCCAACACTGTGTAAATATTGTTTGTTGTGGCACACACAGTTCCATTGGTGAACGGTGTATTTATTTCGTGTACAGACTACAGAGCCCAGCTTTGAAAACGTCTGTTGGAACCAAATGATATAATGATTTAGGCACTTCCCGCAGGACTATACCTCTGTGTAACATTCTGGAATAGTAGTAACCTAGCGTATGTAGTTAAAGTCATGAAATATGTACAAAAAATTTCATCCGCGAACGTTCATTCCATTGGAGGTAATTAAATACACATATTTTTCGTAATGAGACCAACAAGAACTAGAGGTACTTAATTGCAGAATATATTTGTAGCCCATAGAAATGAACTGAAATTAAAAAATTCAACGTTTAAAGATTGTATTACTAACTTACGTATTTTTTGGGAACTTGTAAAATCTTTGGTAATCAAGGTGTTTGTTTCCAGCTCTTGTAACAGCAAAAGTTTACTATTTACTTTTAATAGTTTTTCATCTGCTACTACGAAAATCATTCTACTTGTAATCAAATTGTTTTGTATTACAACTAGCATTTTCCTGCTGCTTCGGGGGCGTTTTTTTTTTTTTTTAGTATATATGGAAATTGGCAGTCCTATCATTACCTTAGCACCACAGTCTGATGGTGAATTCTTATTCAACTCGAGGAAACAAATCGAAAATAAAAAATAATTTTTTTTTGATATCTTTCTTGGTTCGGGATATATTGGCTGAAAAATATAATTAGTTAGGCTGATATATTATCTGGACCATAAGAGAAATTGGAAGTGCCATAGCTTTAGTTGCACATAACTAGTTCCAGTGGACCAAGCTTCGATCGCGAAACAGTGAATGTTTTAATCAGGGCCGTATTTAGGCTTTGCGGGCCCCTAGGCTATACTGTACATGTGGTGTCCAAAAAATTAATGGGTGACCTTCTTTTTTTAGCTCTACTACTTGTGGTGCGGGCCCCGTCTTCGTGGTGCGGGCCCCTTCTTCGTGGTGCGGGAACCGTCTTTGTGCTGCGGGCCCCTAGGCTACAGCCTATGTAGCCTATGCTTAAATGCGGCCCTGGTTTTAATGGACATGTGATTTCCGAATTGTCGAAGTTTGTGGTTAGTTTGAAATGCAGCCAAAAATTATTTTTGATTTCTTTTGCTTTCAATGACGCCATATTACTAATGTCATTAAGCACATATAAGTACTCTCAATGGGTCAAGATTCGAACGCGATACAATGAAAGTATTAATGAGCACTTGACAGAAGCTTTAATTTTGGAACGGAAACATTAACGAAGTTTGTAGTTAGGTTGAAGTGCAGCCTCGACCAGAATGACACCTGACACTTTTTGTTATAGCATAAGGCAGGTGGATTCAGTTTTATAATGTACATGGTCTAACATAAAGTTTTAGAATTCCTAGTTACTTTTAAATTTCATTGGTTCCATGTTGCTGTCGTTAAAAACTCAATAGCACGTAAAACATTCCAACTTTATAACAGTAAAAGCTACAAAATTAGAGTTATAAGTGTTATTTAACAAAAAGAACAACAGTCAAAATTTGTACACACGTTCTTTGTGCGATATTATCATAGAGTATTTGCACATAATAAATACCTACTGTTACCTGTTAATGTTTATTCTAGGCACCTTTCTTCGAGAAAAACTGATTTCCGCATCTATATGACATGTAGGGGAGAAATATCACACATTAGCGTTTTTAATTAACATTGTACAGAATTCAGCGATGATTGAAAAAACACGTAGTAGCGGAGACAAAGTTTGTAACTGTCAAAGATGTTAATAAGTTCGGCGACTGTGCTTACAGTAAATTATATACTACTCACGTTTGAAACATATGAGCCATATATTCCGTTAATTTTAATGTTTTAAATTTCGGATAGCAGATTAGGTAAATAACTAAAGTCAAGAAACGAAAAATGATTCTAAAAAATGGTAGTGTGATATTTTTGTGTTTTCCCGAAAGAAGTGACCGTCTCAACTAAAGTGTGATCCGTTGATCATAATTACCTATCTACAAATGTATTTAATTATTTCCTCCATCCTTAGCTATTTCCGTAGCTTTTTAATTCGGACCATTAGCTCTAAAAAATTGAAAAATAAATCCAAATTGCTGCCGTAGTTTTTGCGCAGTTCCTGTTCAAATAACGCAGCTTGCTTACAGATTTATAACAGTATAGATATTAGGACATCAACCAAACTCATCAATTCACGCGCATACAGCACGTTTTGGAATGTATTTTGCACAGTTTATTTACGTTTTAGGACAACATAAAATGTTTGATAATAACTGCAGTATAAAAGAATAAAGATTACAGTAAATACGGATATATTAAAAAATGCAAATTTCAATTTCGTTCATCTGTTTTTTAAATAAATTATGATATATTTCAAAGAAAGTCATGTAAAGATCATAAAAAATTTGGGTTTCATATGTAAAATTGGCCACTTTTTCCTGGGTAATCCAAACATTTTATGTTCTTTGCATGTGTCTCTTTGAAATAAATTATAATTTAGTAGCCCCAATGCCCGTCAGAAATGACGGGTTTAACGGAGTGTTATGGTAATTTATTTCTCTGCATTTGCTTAACTAAATAGGATAGTAAGAAAACAGAGCTCATTGTTATTTATCGTCAGTTGTGCTGTAAAAAAAGGCTTCAGTTTTCAACTTGGTCCAGGGAGCATTTCAGCCTAACCCCAACTCCGCTAATATTGCCGCTAGAGAAGCAAAGCTTCAGTCATACGCAAATTAAAACATACCTTGTATCGCATGTCAGTGTCACCATGCATAGCGATATAAACTTGATCCCAAATCTTCACACGTTCTTACACCTTCCTTTCTTATTACCTGTGATGAAGGTCGATATTTTAACGGCTGACACAGCTTACATCGGCTGAAATAATGACCCCAGTGAAAACGAAGGACGCTAAAAATAAAATCTTAACAACTTACGGTATGCCACGTAATATTTAATTGTGGTTTAGGCCACTTGGATCCTGATCAATTTGGAACTTCTTTCTTTCAAACCAAGTAATGATTTCAGTAAAAAAACTGATAATTAATATGCCAATTTAATCGAAATACATACTTTTTTTAAGTGTTCTGACAGTTATTTTCTTAGCAATTGCTTAACTAAATGGAATTATTATAAAATAAAATTCAATGTAACTCCTCGTGCCTTGCGTGGTAGCAAAAGGTTTCCGTTTCCATCCGGGTCCAGGTTGCATTTCAACCTAACCACGTACTACTATAAACTTGCCCCCAGAAGAACAATACTTCAATCTTACGCATATTAATACTTGAACTGTATCGCGTTTTGGTGGCAATAATGCATAGCGATATAAATTTGATCAAAAATCTTCAAATGTTTTTACACATTTCTGTTTTGTTATCTGTGATTCAGACTGATAGTAAAACGTTTGAAGGCTGATACATTTGCAGAGGCTAAGCAATATTGCACAGTGAAAGCAAAGTAAATAAAAATAAATCTTATAAACTTACATTATGCCACGCTTATATTTGTTTTAAGTGTAGTGTAAGATGCACAGATCGCAATCAGTGTGCAACTATTTCCGTTCAAATGAATTTATAATTTCAATAATAGGACACAGTTTAAATTTTTTTTTTAAAAAAAACTAAATTATTCATGCCCTCTGCCGTAACGTCAACTTCCAGTTGTAATTCTGATCCATGCTAAGTAATAATCCAACCAAAACTTTCGCTACATTGATGCTCGAAATACAAAGCTTTTATCTTACAAATCTATGGACAAAGAATTTAAGGAATACCTCTATGTATGAAAAGAATATTATGTAAATATAAGTATCTAATGATTGACATGTCGATTTTAACGCAATACATACTTTTATTTCAGTGTTCTGTCAGTTAATTTCTTCGTGGATGCTTAGGAATGTTATTAAATAACTCGCATTACCAAGAATAATGGTGTAAAGCGTGACGTTATTGCGTGACGTCATAAAGTTACGTCATGCCGTGACAGACGACATCATAGCAGACACATTTGCTTATTACAATATTAGATTAGATTTTAAAAAAGCAAACGATTTTTTTGAAAAATATTTTATTTTGAAAATTTAATGAAAAATACTTGCGGCCATATTTTGCTAGACAACCCGGGGACTCGTATTCTGCTACGAATAATGATACATAAAAATTGCCTTTCAGTCAAATTATAGATGGATCTAGAAATCTTACATTCGGATCTTAGGCTATGAACTATAGCTGTCGATAGTATTAAAATCTTTACCGACTAAATCGCTGATACCATACGTTTCATTTGATTCTGAACGTTATGTTGAGACTGTAGTGGTACCTATGATACTATGGAATCATTCTTGAATAAATAGTCTGGAGTAGAATCCGAAAATATTCTCAGATCAAGTGAAATGTTGACAAGATGACAAACTCCAACAGAGATTCTAGACTAAATCAATATGTACTGTATACTTATGACTTCTATTAAATGGAAATAATCACGAACTTTCGCGTGTAAAATTAAGAAGATGGATAAATTCTTGAAACACGTGATTTTTAGTATATATGTATTAATTGTTGAGTTAAATTACATTTTTTCAAAAAAATAATATTAATAAAAAAAACAGGAGTTCCCATTTTTTTCTTTTAAAAATAGTCTGTATTGTAAATGTGTTCATGTGTATAGCAGATTTAGTAGAGATGTGTTGTAGGAATATCGTTGATCTGTCAGACAGCACCTAGAAGTAAGTGGTCAATATACCAGATAGTGCACTAATATAGTTGACAGTGATCAGTTGAATTACCAATACGAGACACAAATTTGTATCCAGTGAACTGTTATGCAAGGATTTATTTGTGCTAAAAAACACAGAAACTAGTGAAGATGAGCTCAGATCTAGAGTCGACGTACTTTTAAGAAGTTACTGAATTAAACGCGTCGGCCTAACCATCCATTTTGTGTATTCATATATTTTTCTTAAATAAATGTATCTAAAATGATTTAGATTTTATTTGTGCGCGAGTGTGATTACGAGTTATATGCCATGCTTAGATGTTTTTTTATGTATTTAATTTCAGTGATTTTACGGAGGTAATCAGCTATCGTCAGCGGGCAACCAATGTGCGGACCCAACACGGGCTGACCAGACGATAATTAAACATCTAAAGACTCATTCATAAAGTAATTATCTCATAGACCATACAGCATAAACTTAAACAAACAGTTTTCTTTGATTCAACGAATTTTTAAGAAATGTAGTGAAATCAGCTGTAATCAGCTTGCTGAAAAACATGTAGGAGTAAATGCCCACTGTAAAGCACTTCTAGATATCTGCTATAATACTGTCCTGCAAACTTGGAAGAAATTAGACGGCAAGTAAATATAGATAATGAAAATATGAGCCCCACAGAAGATGGCATCAAAGGTAAGATTATCCAATAATTACGTGTAAGAATCAAATGTTGTGTGTGGAAGAAACACTGTTATACTGGAAATATATGATAATCAGACCATTATACACTCTGGAATACCACTGCTGATTTCCGCGAGGACGATCGACAATGGACCACATATTTGACAGTCGTAAGCACTTTGAAAAAAGGAGAAGAAAGTGTTCGGTGAAGTGTCACGCATCCTTCTCGTCGACTATAAAAAAGTACTGTCTCTACGCCTTGTGAAATGTTCCCGAGAATTCGAATTTTCGAGAAGATAATAAACCTTGCAAAAGTCTGGCACAATATGAGGGGGGGGGGGGTTAAACTAGACCACCAGCTAAAAATGCTTTGATATTACGTTGGGGATAAGGCAGGAAAACACTTTATACTGATTTTGTTCAATTTTGTACTGAAAAATACATACCAAGAAATAAAGGCTATCTGCTCGGGTTACCCCGCTTCAGTAATGGAGTAGACCGTACAGCCAGCGACTCAGCGTCGAGAGTTAGGCGGCGGGAAATAACCTGGCACCCTAAGGGAGCCAACGGCTTAGGACGGACAAGCTCCCATAGGTAAGGTGATGGTCCCTAAAATCCATCAGGCAGCACCTGTCCTCCAGGTTAGGAGCGACCTTCTATTACAAACGCTCCTGAATAAGATTTGGAGTTGCCAACCTTGAAGACCCTGGGTCTTCACTCCTAATAAACTCCTTGACTAGTTCTTTTTACGACGATAAACAACAACACAGATGTCTCTGCCCCAGGGAGTACCCAATCTACCGCCACCAACGGTGGCGCATTCAGGCCTTTCGATTCGGGGGAGCCTGAAATCATCGTGCGAGGAAAGTCGGAGTTTCCTAATACTACCAGCTCGAAACTGAAACCTAAAACCATTACAAACTTCGGTATTATAAACATCCGAACTATCTGTAAGATTGAAAAAATCAAGCTGCTAATGGGTCTGTTGTATAAACCCAAAATTTTAATAGCAGCGATCCAAGAAACCAGATTAACTGATGATGGTAACCTTGGAGTCAGAAGGTTACAGAACAATTAAACGGAAGCCAGCGTCGAAGAACACATATGGCTTCAGCGTCTGTGGAACGGCCTTCTTAGTTAGACGAGATTGAGTAAACACCGTCATTGATTTCACATCATCTAGTGAACACCTATCTGAGTTATCCTTCAGATGTAGAAACAAAGGATACTCTGTTGTAAATGTACATGCTCCTTTAAATGATGACAACAAGAAGAACCTAGAAAAGGCTCAAATGTTCTGGCAGTAGCTCGAAGATGAGATCAGCAAGATCCGAGGTCATTACGACAAGCTCCTTGTAGCTGACTTCAGTGCCCAACTTGGGATAGAACGAAGGTACAGCGACGTTTGGAACCTTATATAGCACATAAAAGCACAAAACCAACGACAAACGCTTGATAGAACTGTGTAAGTTGTATCGGATAAAGATCATGTCCACAGGTTTCCCCAGAAAACCATGATACCAGACCACCTGGTAGTCACCGAACCCGGCTATTATTATTATTACTCCACGATTCACTAAAAGTGTGTGGCGGAGGGTGCATTGCGCCTATCGAAAAGGGTTATGGTTTGGAAGGGTTATAAGGGATATGGTAGGAGGCGCCCACGGGCTATTGTGAGGAACCATCCCCGCATTCGCGTGAAGTGATCTGGGAAAACCATGGAAAACCCAGATCAGGCTATTGGTTCATTTAAATAGATCCCGTCGCAATCAGTGTAAAAAATAGCAAAGAGATCATGAACTTGAGAGTTCGCAAAGGCTGGAACATTGACTCTGATCATTTCATCACTCCAAATCAAGACCAGACTATTTCCCAAGTGCCAGGAATCCTCTAACACGGTTTACAATGAGATTTGATCCTAAGTTCCTCCATGAAAATACGGAGAGCTTGGCAACTGACATTTTGCAAAGAGAAATGAATGACTGGAACCAACTGATATCCGCAGAATGGGAAACCATGAATAAACTAGGCCAACCACGAAGGAAGCCACGTCACAGGTGGTGGAATACCGAGTGTGACCATGCAGTCGACGAGCGAGCTACGGCCTGGACGAAGTGGAACTCAACGAAGCAAAAAGAAGATGGGGAAGATTTCGCAAAGGTACGAAGACAGTCTGCTAAGACCATTAGGCGTCTGAAGGGATCTTACGATAGTTCGAGGTTGGGGAAATTGGATGAAGAATTCAGGTTGTACAACATCAGAAATTTCTACCGGCATTAAATGAGGAGCTCGCAGAGTGTAATTCACTTCAAGCATCCAGAAGGGAAGTTAGTAACCTTCAACCACGGGAAGGTGGAACTTCTAGCACACTACTTCTATCAATTTCTCAATTGCCAAGACCACAAGGAAAGATTACCAGTGGGAGATACAATGCATGTTAATCCCCCAACTGAACTACTTAGTTTGCAGCAAGTCACTCCATCATCAAACGCCTCAAGAATAACGAGGCACCTGGAGAAGATGGTGGCATGGTGGAAGCCCTTAAAGCAGGCGGAAGTACTATCGCAGAGGCCATACGCCGAGTCCTGACTGACTGCTCGGCTACCAGAAGGATAGCTGGCGACTAGAGCACAGCACCCACCGCAGAAAAAAGGAGACGGAGTTGATGTCAACAACTATCGGGGATTATCGCTGTTACCATTAGCCTACAAAGTTCTGTCTAGGATTCTGCAGGAGTGTGGAGGATCAGTGTGGCCACACGATTGGTGAATATCAGGGAGGATTTCGGTGTAGACGCTCTTGCAGCGAGTAGATCTTCAATCTAAAAACAATTCTCTACTTAAAACACATGAGAAGTCTTAATGTCACTGTAGTATCCGTGTAATTCAAGAAGGCTTACGATTTGATTGAACACCAAACATTCTTCACAGTGCTGCGAGAGTGTGGTCTAGATTATAAAACACGCACCATCATCAAATAAACTCTCACAGACACCTCTTCCAAAGTGCAATTCAGAAGAGAACTGTCCCGGAGTTTCAAGATCACAACTGGAATAATACAAGGAAATACACGCATTCTGTTCAGTCTGGTGCTCGACAAAGTCATCAGAACCTGGGAACTTGCAATGAACAAATTTGGAATCAAACCTGCCACCATTTAAGCCGGAACATGAAAGATCGGAATCATGAGCGTGGCTTTCGCAGATGACATCACAGTCCTAACCAATGACTCTAACTAAGGATGCTGCCATTGCTGTTCAAACCCTACGCGGCGTGGCGGAGAATACAGAACTACACATATCGTACGAAAAGACCAGGTACTTCGAGGGTTGGCGTCCCGGGAAAGCCCCGTTGATGACCATCCATGGCAAGATTGGAAAAGTCGATCGATTCCGGTACGTTTCCGGTACGTTGCCAGAATGCGATGTAAGTGGCTGAAGTTTTACGGGCAGCTTCTTAGAATGGACAGCAACAGGCTTACCAAGAAGATCATCTAACTTATCAAAAGCTATAAGACAGGAAACATGTGGCTCAATGAGGTACAAAAAGATTTTGACTCCGCTAGGATTTCCGACTCTGAAGTTGGAGATCGCTCCAAATTTTGTAATGTGGTTAACTACTGGTCGCCTCCACCAAAAGTTAATAAACCTCGGAAACACATTTCACAGGAGAGAAAGGAAAAACTATCATCTGGACTTTAAAAGTATTTGGAGCATCAAGAAAGAAATAGTTATAAGCGCTCCATAGTGGGCTTGAATCAGTAATAATAATAAAGAAATGAAAACCTTTGACTTCACGGTTGAGAAGGGAATTTTGTGCTTTCGTTATACACCGACGATGTTGCTCTATTTATTTTTTCAATCGAAACTAACAAGAATGTAATAAGTTCTGGCAGCAGAAGCGAGGAAGATTGAATTATTAGTGAATTAAAATAAAACAGCCCGCATCTGAAATGGGAACGAGCTAGACTAGAGCATCCTTGAGAAGTTCACATTTAGTATCGATAACAAGGTTTATATAGGAGTGGCAGAGTATTAAATGTCATGGTGCGATATTCGCTACAGATGGGTCTTCTAACTCTTAGATCAATGGCGCCTGTATGGAGGTAAGCTTCTGCTGCCGCAGACCATGCATAAACTTTCTGCAACCAGTCAATAAACATGAAACTCTTACTGTATAAGACTTTCTCTGTTTTGTTTAGGACTTTAGGTCTCGTCGACATTGTGGTCATTAGAAGCGGTAGAGGATAGGGAATAAGCAACTGGAAGGAATTCGGCCATGGCCTTTTAAAGAAACCATGCCAGCATTCGTCTGGAATGCTTTTGAGAATCTATGGATAAACGAAATCAGGATTGCTAGGAAGAGATTGAACCTGTGTCATCCAGAAATCCTGTTCCTAGCGTTACCGCTAACCCACCGTGCTCGGTTCTATAAAAGTGATGTAGCCTGATATCCTGTAATGATCTTAGACATGGCGTATACGTAAGCAGAACATTCACGGATTTTTAGTATTGGAGAGGAAAATAATTAGTAAGATGTTCGTCCCCGTACAAATTAAAATAAAATTATGTGGAAGTGTAGACTGAAATGTTCGTTCCGTTGGTTGAGATGTTCGTTGCACTACACGGCACCTGATACGGTGTTGGCTGATTCGAATCACGCTGATGGAAGATATTTTGATCATCAGGAATTGGCCGGCAGCGTATGAGAGATAGTGGTGCCCAAATCCTAATCACCAGATTGCCCACCAAAGTCATGGTTTAAATTCCAAACCTCTCCAGTGCTCGTAGAGAGAGAGAGAGAGAGAGCTGCTGATGGTGATTCGGTCGTTGGAACGGGACGTTAAGGTTGACGGCCATCTTAATGTATTTCAGAAGAATAGGCCTAAATGGGCCTCTTTTCATTCCTACACCTTTCATTAATATACAACACACTGGCCTCAACTAATATACATCACAGTCATCCACACAAAACAGTAACACGTACAAACACATCTGTAACTGACGAAGACAAGGGAAATCACCCTGGTTAAATATCGAAGGAAAGATGCCAGGGGATGAGTAGCTCCTCCCAGGGGCAAGCCATTCTTAGGTTACCGGGTAATGGAGATGATCACAGCATAGAATAAAAGATAACTGAGATTGAGAGAATCTGCAAAGATGGCCACGAAGTAGGTTGACTGACAGACATTAGTTAAAAATAGTGATGAATGAATACCCACCGTATACCCCTCGTTTTTACACTCTTCGCATGTGGTTGATACAGCCCATATATAAATACAGAACTAGCTACTAGCTATTCGATGGTGAAGATTTAGCGCAACATAGAGATACCTAAATTCAATTATATCTTCAATTAAATGTTTTTATACAGATTTATTTGGTCATAAAAATTAGAGATAATGTTTGAGGAACAAGAGACCATACTGATGGCATTAATTATTTTGTGTTATTAAGTTATTGAATATACAGGGTAATTTCCTTTATTTAGATCCTATGAATGTAGCATAATGCTGAAAATGTAGTTCTGCGAAAGATGATCCTAGTTGTGACTAAGCACAATGTTGGATGTATATTTCTTTTGGTCTGTTGTCACCAAACATAACACCTTGGCATACATACGTAAATGCAAAGATTCTTAGTTGATTCCGAGCACTATTAGTCCAGAACAACACGACACAGAAATATGGGCGCTGTCGCTGTGGGAAGAAACATTGAACATTCCTGGTTGGTGAGATCTGAAGAAACGTTATTACATCTGCCTTTATAAACGTACCCATACTTAGCCTCTCCTTAAGACTACTTACAAAGCGAATTATACCAAATAGCCCCTCACAACATCTTAACCGACAGCGTTTTTGAAGTCGCTCACTACGGAGTAATACTTCCTGAAGGGATTTCGCTGCATTTTAAGTAAGAGTGGGACCCTACCGCAAAAGCGGCCTTTTGGTATAATTACAATCCCTTCGTAACGCCACGCGTCGTTGGATGAGCGGCAAGGTAATTAGGTGCAAAGGTAAGTATGCAAACAGTGCTCTGTGAAGTGTACTGTAGTGGAATACTTTACAATACACCTAATGTTAGAAAGGTGTCTGGAATCCTCAGAATTGTAATATTTCTTTTAACCATTTTATTACTTTCAATCTTAGTGATTTTCTTCTAAAAAACAACAGTGTAATATCATTAACAATGCAGGCAGTAATGTCGTGGTACGAAAACATATTTTCATGCCGGAGAACTTTTCCTTCAGCACCAAAGTGTATCACACGCTTATATTCTGACCATAGTCGTCGAGGAAACATATTTAATTCTTATACAGCTCATTGTTTTAATTGCATTATTTCCGTTGCTCCTAAAATCCCTACTAATCCTTAACAGGATAGTTAGAATGGCGTTTCCGTGTTCAGACCTGTACAATAACTATGCCACTTTAAACTTAAGCGTGTGAGTACTGCAGTTAAACTATTTAATATCTTTAAACTCAATACCAACATTATTTTGCGCTGATGAAATTTTCAAAAAGCGAAACAGAGCGTTATGTGTAAGCGATAACGCTCTGGCCTCGTATCCGGGAGGAAGTAGGTTCGAATGCCCGTCCGGCCTTCCAGATGTGTGTTTTCCACATTTTCCCGATTTAAATCTAGATGAATCTGGGAATGGTTGCTACAGAAGATCATGGCCGAAATCGTTCCCGTTCTGTGCCCCCTGGCCTTTCCAGCATCTAAAGACATCTACGAGGCGTAAATTCATAAAAGCCAAATATTTTATTGCTGCTTTGCATTTGCAGGTAGGCTGGTTCAGAGGAAAAGGAGGCGTATAACATACAAATTAATATCTCACATTAAAATATTATAGTGAAGCTTGTGTTAAGTGTAACATGTGAATAATGTAGTTCACATTCAGAATTACCACTCGTACCTTTTAGAAGGAAGACGCAGCTGAAGATGGAAATGGTAAATATGGAATTATATTTATTGTATGTACACAATATTTTATAGATGCAATATGGAACTAGGAACTGAAGTAAGTTTGCAAGACGATCTTTTGAGAGGTTTTAGGAATGTTGTAAGCGATTCAGTTTTGACCAAGGTCGCAAAAAATTCACCATGTATGTTCAGTTTAGCGGCGAGGTAAGTAATTATTGTTAATCGGATTTTCAATTAATTTTGAGTCATCCACATTTAGAAACGTAAGGTCGAAACTGTTATAGTGAAACTTTGTCAATTTTGTTGTTATTGATAAAAAAAAGGTGTCTTGAAAATTTCGCGTATCTCACGTTAGGGGTTAGTGAAATAAACTAACTACACCGTGAAAGAAGTTACATCTCGGTAACTGGCGAGTGAGAGGACGCTTTCGATATGAGGCGTGGAGATTTTAACTACTCTGTACTAACTTCATTCTGCCTCTCACCAAAACAAAACCTTCTGTGTACAGGTATTAACATTGGTATTGTCTCTACATTGGATAATACATATTCTCTAGTATTTTGTTTTAATGTATCAACATATTTAATATAGAGCGTTAAATTGCGTACTATCAGCTGTATTATTGAGTGATCAAAGATCATTTCACCATCTCTTCAGTTTCCCCTTAACAACAGAAACAAGCGTTTTCACTCTGTCCCAAATATTTTTTTTTAAAGCCAATATGTTGAAGTAAGGATGTTTAAGGCGAAATAAACGCACAGTTCCTCTGACATCTTATTATTGATTTAACTATATATACATTTAATTTTTGTATTTGAATAAAATAGATTAAGTAAATATTGATATGAAACATAAGCGTCCATTCATCTAAGCTCTCAAGTACACTTCTTAAATTCTTGTTTAGGTGATTGGATGTTAGAAATTGAAGAGGAAACTAATTAATATAACTTATTCAATAAGTCGGGCTACGTATTCTTAAGAGTATCTCACACACAAGAAGACGAAACAGGACGTCAATGCGAAAATGTTCAATAGCGTGTCTGAAAATTCAGCGGTGTAGGCATGCTATGAAATGTTGACAAGGAAATTGCCGACAAATATTACATTCGTATTTACTAGTTTATATGGAGGTTATAAGCATAAAACAGACTTACCATTCATATTGTTGCAGTTAAGTGTTGACTGGTGCATGACCTGCCTAATACAAATCAAAACCTTTATTAAAGTGAGTCTCATGAACGTTACAACATTATTACCGGAAAGCGAAAATAATATAAAATGCCTGTACCATGCTCATAATTCCAATTTTGCAATCGTCAGGACAAAAACAGGAGTAGAAATGAATAAACACTAAAACCCATGGTGTATGAATGACTATTGCTGCAGCTGTCATGTTCGAAATAAATTAACATCCGGTGCCATTAAACTTTTAGTTTCGCCATAGGAAACACTGTAGAGAGCGTTTATAATTCAATATTTCGTGTTATTTCTCCTCAAATCTGTTCACTATTTTTGGAGTGTACACAATAACTTCAGTTCTAATAATCAGATTTACACATCTGATATTCAGCACCGCGGTTGTGAGTTACAAGTTTCATTGATTGTTGATGTTTTTGATGAATTTAACTGTTCTCCGTTCATACCTATTTATTTCTATTTTTACTGTTTAATTTCGAAGTAACATAATCCTATTAAGTGCGGATAGCAGTAATCCGTTTTGTTACGATTGGCTTATTGGAAATTATTTCTGTGTGTGGTGTGAAATTTTTTCCCATTTTTTTGACATTTTGCGTTAATCCACTTATTGTGTTATTTTAGTACCAGTTAGAGTTGAGCCTTTGCTGAAATACCAAAACTACAGTTTCCTATTAGAATTTCATTGCTGTTATGTGCTAAATCTTTCTTCTAATCGAATAAATAAGTCAGATTTTATAGACCTGCACCATGAGAGTGTGGCTGATTCAGATATAACGGTTATACGGCGAAAACGTAAACCATTATGAATTTGTTTGTTTGTGGAGCCACAATAGCAAAAAACACAAGACCGTACTGCCGTTATTTACTTAAGTGCTTGCTTTTTAATGATAGATTCGTGTTTGCAATTATTTTATTCATGGTTAACACAGCTTGAAATTTAGACTGAGCATCTCACTTTAAGAAATGATATTTGTGCAGAAGCCATGTTTTATGCGTCTCAAAGCTCATGTTCGTATTGTTACGGAACAGTATGATATGTGCATTTAATTTGTGAAATTTGTAATTTATAAGGCGAAACTTGGGAACCGTCCCAACAACCACCCGGGTTTTTGCGAGAAGTTATCTTGAAACTGCAATTAGGACTCGAAGCTGGTCCCGCTGTACCTCTCCGATCCAGTGCGGTGGCGCCTCAATGCGCGTAGCCATACTGGCGAGTGGTATGCGTATACTAGAAGGTACATAATTGCTATCATACTCAGAGTATTGGTTCAATAGGAATGTTCGATAAACATCAAAACAGTGGAAACGTCAATATTAACAACATAATGCATTGCACTGATTTGACATATCGTCAGTCCTTTAAACAGCGATAGATTTAATTCGATACTAGCATTTATGTGGAACCTAGTATGGACACTTGCGCGTAAGGTGGCTGTTAGCGTCGTTGTACAGAGGTGCAGCCAGGACAAAAATGAGGAATAACTTCCCGTATCACAGAGCAAAAAACGATTAATTTAGTTTTTTTATATATAGTTTTAGCTACCTTCAAGAGTGCCATTCTAATGACCTCATCACTAATGCCCGCAGCTTTGTTAGCGATATTAACGAAGTGTAGAACAAAATATCATGTAAGAAATTCTATGGTCGTGGCTATTTTTATCTGTCTGATAATTCCCCATCTCTGTGAAAGTTTTTTTTTAATGTTTTCCGTGTATCTCAGAAAACTGAAGAAATAAATAACCAAAGCAACGTGCTCAACAAAAATATTAACAGAATTCAAATGGTGGAGCGTTCATCGTTGATGGACTATGATCTCTGGCGCGTATCTATCCCTGTTATGAAAGGATGTGTCTATCTGTAAAATAGTGATTTTTGGCGTCTATCTGTTCAGGTTAGAAAAAGATTATTATTGATTTCTCCGTACACCTTTACGGGAAAGTCATAAGTCACATAACAGGTTTCTAGCTAGAGACCAAGCTTTCTAACTGCAAAAACTACATCCAAATCAGCTCTGTAGTTTTTGCATGATACCTTAACAAAGAAATCCCTAGAAAATAGTGGCTTACCGATATGTATAATTATACAGTACAGTGGAATGAAGTGAAGTGCTAACGGTGTATATGTATCTCGACTGTCTGAAATTAAACATTGATTTCATCCTCTAAATTGGTAATAATAATTATAATGCATAGAAATAGTTCAAATTAATCGGATCAATGTTGGGAGGCGTAGACATTCGAAACAGATTTTTTAATTTAATCTAATTGCAATGGCGCACATGCTCCGGTGGCAATTTCCGTAACACCCATCTTCCCCTTTTCCTGCACCCACCTCCCTTTGCCCTCTACAAATTTTAACTTTAAATTCTTTCAACGTTTTTGGTAAATTATTTATCATTTCCCCTGGTAACCCATTCCAATCCAGATTACTGAAACGGACAAAACATGAAAACCAATGTTACATACACAGCAGCCAACGGAAGGACGTGAAAGCGCACAATGAGACACGACACAAACAAACCAACTGGCCACAACACACGACCCAGTGATGAGAAAGCACCAATTTTACAATTTTGTAAATATGATACAAGCAAAACAAGCTTTGGTTAATAAAACGGAGATGCGCAGCTGCATACCCTAAATAACAAAGGTAAATAGTAAGTAAATATCAGCTATAAAAATATCTCATGTTCACAATTACGTAATAATATGATTAAAATGTTTGTAAAACTGTATATAAAAACTTTAACGCTAATTCGTCGCTGATATGATGCTTCGATGAGAGTTGAAACGCTTACGACCCAGCAATAAATAAATTAAACAGTTACATTGGCGTTAGTTTTCAACTAGTAATTATTATTATTATTATTATTATTACATTTTACACAATTTTTTTAGAAATATTAAAAATTCTGAAAATTAAGAAAACTTTAAAGACATAACATTTCTACTTTACAATTTGAATATAATCTCAAGTTATTATCTTCCTAGATAAAAGAAACTAAGCAATACTTCGATGTACCATATAAAAACATTAATGTTTTCCCGGTTTCAACTTCCTTGTGGGTTTTACATAGCTTTATAAAAACATTTCTCTATCCAAAATTAACGGGTGGTGCTCATTCCATTGTTCTCAATTTTTGAGTCTTCAATAGAACTTCATTTAATGCGTTTTTTCTAATCTGCCTTTGATACCGTCCTTCGATAGCGTATTTGATGCAATTTGGTAGATGACACCGAGTCTGTGGGTGAACAGTATGCTAGGGCCTGGCATTCAGGAGGACGCGGGGGTACCTTCCTGTTCCTTGTCCCCAATCCTATCTGACCTCTAATGACAGAGACGAAGAGTAAAGCAGCAAGAAAAATGTTACTCACTACTTACTGTTTCTCTTATTACTGAACGCATATAAAGCCTATAGTTACTGTTATCATTATTGCTGCTGTTAATGACGTCCCATTTGTTTTTGTTTGAGTCCAAACCCCTTTTTCAAAACTCAAAAATTTTCCTTGTCAGCTAAAAGGATAGTTTGATCAATAAATCGTAGCATACTTATTCTTTTAACTACAATGATTACACCATATAGATATGTTTTGTGACAGCTACCTGATTCATAACTAGATTTAAATAATGATTCCGTTTCGTAACTTTAGCTATAGCTTCTTTAAATTTCTTTAGACTTGTTGCATTTAATATTTCGAAAACCACTTACAAACTACTTACTGGCTAAGTTACTCAATTATCACTAGCGAGTATTACTGTAATTCGAATTGGACGATGGAAACTTCTTCAATGAGACTTTTCGTAGAAATGCTTTGTAAGATTTCTCTCTCGCTTACACACAATAATTACGCGAGATACATCTTGACTGTCCTAAGTTTGTTTCAAGCACATTACACGTATTTTTTTTCAACGTCGTAACAGATTCTTCGGTTAGTTCGAGCCTGTATTGCGAACAACCTCGGTCGGCCTTCAGAATCTCCTTTCATATCAGTTAAAAGAATTGTCCAATCTGTATCAGGTGGAAAAAGCGAGAACGTCTATCTGTAGCTTCCCATTCCACATCTAAAGACTGCTGACTTTTATTCAACCTTCCGTGTATCTCTCATATTACCTATTATTTTATCAAATGCTTTATTATGGCTTTACGCCTCTTCAAGATCGTTGGAGGCATGATAGGACAGGGAGCAACGAACGGGAAGGAATTCGTCCGTGGCCTTTTGAATTAACCATCCCAGTATTCACCTGGAGTGATGTGGAAATTATGTAAAAACCCAAATCTGAATGGCCAGAAGGTGATTAGAACGCGCATCCTGCCGAACGAGAGGCCAGAGCGCTCACCCACCACGCTTGGTCCGAATGATTATATCGGCAGAGCACGTGGTAGAATCACAATGAAAATCGAAACCTGGATGTGCGGCTGGGGATTTGAATCCACGAGCTGCAGAATGTCAGGCCACAGCGTAACCTCCCACCCAGCGGGCTAGGTTGTCTGTCTGTAGCCCCTGTTCAGTTATTGGCATTATGATTTATCGAGGAATCTTATTTGCAAGGCATCGTAGAGCGCTCTGAAATACACAAAGCCAGCTTTGCAGCATGCGAAATAACATCGAGGTGGAGGACAGTGAGATTCCAGCTGGGAACAGCCAGATACCGATCTGTTTCATCAGGGCTCTAGTACTACGAAGTACAATTTTTTAAATTCGTTAAGTGGTCTACAAAAAAGAAAAACTATAGTGTAATGAACAAGGGGAAAGGTGTATTTATTTTACTTTTAAAGGAAGAAGTTTGCTTGAAGTCTCACTGAAAACTGAGAAAATCCCATTGTGTGGCACGTATATATAGCCTATGGACTAACTACCAGTAGCTGAAGGGAAGTTTCGCTTTTGTGCAGTCCCGTGTAGACGCAGCCCGCATAGCAGTGGGCGGCGCAGTTTGACCAGGTGGCGGTGCTGCGGGCTGCGTACGCGCGGCCAGCGGGCGCGTCACGCTAATTACTCGCGCGCACTGAATTAAACTGCGTCGCTTAGTTTAACGCTGCACATTATCTCCACCGCCGTGAGGAAACAATAGCTGCGATTAACAGCGCCGCTTGTAATTTAATGCACATGTCGCGACTAACACGACACTTGACGAGCGGTCGGAGGAGTGGGGATGAGCCGGGGGTGATACAACACCGCAGCGATCACAGTGCCTCGAATCATCGTCGTCATCAGCACGTGTGTCCGACCGAGATCAGATGACTATTGCACTCCTGCAGTAGCAACAAACGATCACCACAAGAAACGCTAAGAGAAAAATATCAACAGGTGTCGTCAACTGCAGTTAGAAGAACGAACACAAATCAGGAGTAAAGAAGTTCTTGTTAATGAACAAGGAAGTTATGAAAATTTATTGTGGGAAATAACTAAGTACAGGTTGTTAAAAAAGTATCAAATATTTTAGGTGGTAATACTATGCATCAAAATAAGACAAAAATGTCTAATTAACATTGGGCCTCAAACACATACTATTGGAATTCATGGCAGGTGCACAATGTAGATTCCAGTTAACGATGTGCATACACTGCAGGATCGCGTTTTCAATGCTTGTCAGCAGGTACAGCGTTAACAGGATACTTTCAGAGTTCGTGATTTTTTTACGCCCAAAGACAGAGCATTAGCCATGGACGGGTACCACATTGAGCACCTGCTACGAACTCCGATAGTATGTGTTTCCAGTCCAATGTTTATCACACATTTTTGTCTTCTTTTGATCCATTCTATCACCTTCTAAAACAGTGGTTACCAATTAGTTTTTCGTGAGTACAACTTCAAGAAAGAGCAGAACTTCGCGTACCCACTGCGTTCATCCCAGTCCAGTGCTTCGCACAATTACACCATTACAGAAACTTAATTTACACACACATAGTTTGACTGTCTTAAAATATATTTTGGTGATACAAATGTTACTTACTTTTTTTCAACTATCTTAGTAATAGTCTTAGCCAAGATATTGACGCGTGTATCGCTTGAAACAGCCTCACGTACCCATGGAGTTATGCGTACCACTAATTGGAAACTGCTATTCTAAAATCTGTGACTGTTATAATCCTTTATAAGAATTTAAGCCAAGAAGGCACAATACAGATAAAAAAAACTGTGCATTTAAATGAACTCAGGAAAAAAGCAGATAAGTTGTATGACAAATAGTTATATCGGGAAGATTGTGCTAGAGGTAGCGAACCTCATGAGAAGCGTTGTAACGTACAGCAAGTGGTCCATTTTGTGCTTTGAAGTAGCATTAATGTGCAGACATTAGGAGTCGCTTGTACGGGATTTCTAGACGCCAAGAATAATTTAATTCTAAAGCGATTTTGACTTTTTTTCAGCTCTCTAACGAAGATAATCACTTAAGAACAGTTTGCGACTTTTGAGAATTTATATATATATATATATATAATTTGGGGCTTAGTTTTCTTTCTTCTGACAGGCTATTAAAGATGTAATGGGAGGTAGTGAAACTTGTATCAGTTCTGTGGATTGGATTAACGTCCACGAAAATCTAGTGTGTGCTATTCCATTCCCGGAACGTGGAGTTTCTAAATTTAAAGTAGGTACAATACCTGAATTCACCAAGCTTAAGTTCCGCAAAGTGGCCGACCTGGGCCACGGTTCGATCCCCACTGCAGGTTGTATCTCATGTTCAGTGAGACGGCACAGTGAAACATTCAGCTACACCACCGGGTGGCTGGTCTGCTCTCTAACGCCTTTTCGAGACTGAAGGGCTCTGTAAGGTTGTCGCACATTAATTGGGTTTCGAGCTATAGACGGATAGAAAGTAAGCTATTGATTTATTGCTGAACAGATAATGTAACTAAACTGTTACATTTTTTCAATTTATTATTCAATTGCGATTATAATTTTAGTTCGATTTTTTTAATTTATTTGAACAAATTTGGAAACATGTTGATTAAAAGATAACGTTCTGTCTGACGTTATACCAAACTAATGAGACTTTGTGTACTGACAGATTTGCTGTTCAAAAAATTACAAGAATTACTAACAAAACGTATGAAGGTTTATGGCAACTGGATTTACAAAATTCACTTGTGCTGATGACACAGTGCTGATTGCTGACATTTTAAATGATCTAAAACACCTTCTCTCTGCAGTAGGCAACTACATTAAAATATTTTTTTGGATATCAGTTTTAATAAAACCGGATTTATGATTGTCAGAACAGAACCAGATATATTCCGAAAAGCAAGCCTGGTAATCAACCAGATACAACAAATATAAAGATTTTTATTGTCAGACATGGAGATAAAATCCCATAGTGCGAACGTCCTCAGTGATTTTACGAAATTCAAAACTGTTTTTACGTGATCAGTTTATAATAGCAGTCTTAAATTGAGATTTGTACGGTGCACGTTTGGTCAGTTTTGCTGTGTGTTGTGGAGCGGCTGACATTACAAAAAGCTGCAATTAATAATATCGAGGTCTTTGAAATGTGGATTTACTGCAGAATTTTAAAAATACCATGTATAATCAAAATGACTGATGAGGAAGTCCTGAAGCGGATAAAAATGAAATAAGGACTATTAATGACAGTAAAAACAAGAAAAGCTGTATACTTGAAACATATTTGAGGAACCTGATGTGCCAATTCTTACAGCTCATCATCGAAGGCCAGAGAGGATGAGGGCAAAGGATGACATCATGGTCACGTAATATACGGGAACGGACCGGGTTATTAAGAGCTGAAAATCTGTAGCACACGGAAGGGACAGAAAAGATGTGCATAATGTGGTCGCAAGTATCAGTTGGTTGATATAGGCCCTACATCAAAAGAAGATGATCTTCCGTTAATGCAAATCATATAATCAGTTGTAAACAATGATTTTCTTTTCTTTTCTACTTTATGCCACTTTGAATTTCTGTTCATTACAGGTTGCAAGGTGTATGAGGGCAAGGTACGGGAAGAGATTCGGCCATGAACTTTTGAAGGAATCGTTCTGGCATTCACCTGGAGTGATTTCTACAAAAACGTGGAAACCGAAATCTAAATGTTCAAACTGGAATTTGAACGCTAGCGAGCGCCAGTTGCTCACTCACCCGGCTCGCTGAGGAGTGTAAATATGGCTGTAATTGTTTTTATCCAATCTGGAAGACATGCTTCAGTGATGAAAGCTCCACAGTCTGTTTGCTTGGAGGTGATGTGGTTATCAACGCTCGAGTGGGTTCTCTAATACAGAGAAAGGCTTTCAGTAATTTAAATTATGGTACCACACACCTATTCCTAAGACTAAAGAAGCAATTTGAAGTTAATGATTAGATCACAGTAACAAATTCTATCTACCACATTTCTCCTAAATTATTAATAAAAAGTTAAGCAACAAAATCGAAGCTGTGGACAGTCAGAAAAGATTTTTTTTTTTTAATTTCTTGAGGAAAATGACAAGAATCTATTTTTTCAAAGATTTACGTAATCTCGAAAAGCGTTCATTTCTTTAATTTAACAGATATATCATGTCATGTACAAGAGAAGCAGATTAATATTATATTTAAATAAGGATTTGTTTGGCCATAACAGTAGGCTATTTGGCTGCGCGCGTTTAAGTGCCAGCACACTGGTACAACGGGACCAGGTTCGCGTCCTGGCCTCCTCGAACCTGCTATCCTGATTGCGGTTTTAGACGGTTTCGCGCAATCATCTAGGTGAATGCTGGTACTGTCCCCAATTCCACCTCATAAACTACACATTTCACAAACAGAAATGCACTTATCATGCGAAACATTAGTTACATGTTTCGCAGACCCATGGCAATACTTAAGCTCTCCATCACCAGAATAGTTTCCTTCCGGCAAGCTGGAGAGCCACCAATCCGTGACATAGTGACTTAAGCCTCGAATCCTGAGTAGTTCATGAGGATCAGTTTCCATGACTCTAAGATTGAAAACGGCTGATTAAAAATATTAATAACCCATACACCCACTCCCAGTGTTTATTTATATAATCACCATTGTATACGCGATCTACTCTACTTTCAGAGTGTAGAACAAATCACGACGAATACAACACTTAATTGAAAACATCCTTGCCCTAGGCCGGACAACAACCAGCACGGGAAGCTAGACTACTAAGGTTCCGGCCCTATAATAGTTATGACCACACATTAACAATCTCATATGGTGCCAAATATTTTTGGCTCTGAGTATTGAGAAAATAGATTAATGCTTCTGCACATTAGAATTAAATGTGATAAAAAAGAAGAAATTTCATAATAGGGAATGCGGAATACAATTTAAAATTAGAATTGTTCGTTCAATTGTTGCCATCATTTCAAAGCACACTGCAAGAATTGAAAGAAACCTTTATAGCCAGTGAGGTATGGTGAGAGCAGAGTGGTGATGGCCAGATGTGCCGGTCCTACTCGGCGGTGTTCTGGCAATGCGTGTGGCGGTGGGCAATTAGCGAGTTTGAGCCGCTCTTATCTGGCCGCTCTTTGACGGCTCAACTCAGACGGCACCCTGGCGAAGCCAACCCAGTTCGACACCATCATTCATTACCACGAATAGGACAGCAGCTCCTAGACTTCAGAATCCACCATTCGTACATATTAATATATGTGAAACCGCGATTTTTTTCCCAAAAGTTCTAGATCCAATTACTCAGATCTATTTAGTACTATTTAATCCTTTTTTACACGAATTTGATAATACAGCTTCGTTATAATATACTTTTCAAATGTCCTCTCTCTCTGTTTTCTATTTGATAGATAGTAGGCGTTCGTATAATTACTCTGAATGAATACTGTTGGTTTTTCAGCTTCGAATAAAATATTATAGTCCTAAGAAACGAGAATAATGTTGTACCTTACCTTAAAATAACCTGCGAAGAACAGCAGCCAATCATACTCGTGACTTAGCGTAAGCGAGGTTTGATAATAATTCTTCAATCTGTTAAAAGAGCTATCTCATAACTACTGTTAAGTGCTCTCGTCAGCATACAAAACCTTGAGTCCGCTTGTGTATCCTAGTCATCCATCCTGTTAGCAGATGACCCGCTGTGCACGTCTGATGGATGCCAACACGAGAGATAACTGGTACCACAGTGGTCTGATGGCTCAGTGGTTAAGGAGTCCGATTGGAAATCGAAAGGACCTCCATTCGACTACTTGTCTCGGCGGGGATTTTCAAAAGCCCTTAACGCGACCTTCACCTCTGGTAAAGCTTGCTGTATAATGTGAAATACGCCAGGACGCCTCGGATTCCATGTCAAACGGTTAGTCCCTTTTACCCTTAGAATTGAAGTGTTTGTTTATGGTAGCCACGATAGAGGCACATGTGCGGCTAATCGGCAGCAGGACACTTCGGGGATATCCGGACCAATATTGCCATATATACCGTTATTAACAGTCCCACATAGGACTAACGTTCTTTGAAAGTGATGACTTAACACTAATGATCAAATCCGTTGCAAAATTCACGGTTGTAAAAATAGTACCATCTAATACATTGTTACCAAGTAAAAACTGTGTGAAACTGAGATATTACAAAGCGAAGTGTTTCATTTATTTCATTGATTCAAACATGCAATAATACTACAGAACTTAACACTTTTCATAAGAAATCACTAATTTGTTAAAATATATTGTTCAAGCATCAGTGACTTCGATTATTTCACTTAATAATTTATTGTGTTTCTATAAGCAGTTGGGTGCCGCCACTGACTAACGTTGGTTTCCATCAGTGTCTTTTTTTTTTGGTTTATTATTTCTTTTACAAAGATTATTCCACACGAAACTCACTTCTTTGACGGTGCTTTCACTGGGACTATATTGAGGAGGGATATTACTTGTGCTTTCCGGCCAGTTATTTGCAAAAGCAACTGCTTCATTTTATTAATTCGTACTTACAAAGTTTATATATGTGGAAAGTGTAAGCAGTTTTTCTATGAAATATGCATTGAGTGCAATTTCATCAGTGGTTCCACAGACACGTCGCCATGCTTCTGTTTGTGTCTGAGGGCAGTAAATTTTGAAGTTTCGAAGAAATCTGCCGGTGTGAGGTTTTTCCTCCGGGGGTGGTGATAAGAGGAGCCGTTGGTGTGTGGCGAGAGATGTGATGTATTGAGCGGCAGGCCGGGTTGATCTGGCGTATAATAGGCGGCCATTACTCGCGTCCCGGCATCTGACTTTCAGCAGGAGCCGAGGGTCAGCGCTGACAAATAAAACACCAGCACTCGCCGCGCCCAGCACTAATGAATTTACGCCTGGAGTGCTCCAAGAGGCAACCATGCTCAGGATATAACAGGTGGATCTAACTTGAAATATATACAGAGAGAATACATTTGACTATTTCTCTCTTATACATTGTCCTAACGTGGGTTCTAATCATCGTCCGGACATCAGGATTTCGCTTTTTTATGCTTTTAGCAGTCACTCCAGGGAAATACTGCGATGATTCCTTCAATCAGGCCGTGGCCAAACTCCTTCCCGTCCCTTGTCGGAAGTCCTTTCCTGCCTCTAATGACCTCGACGTCAACAAGCAAAAAAATTAAATAAATGCGTTATACAACTATCACATATCGTCAATCCACATTTCTTCATTTCAGAACTTTGAAATCAATAACATAAACACCAAACAGCACGAGAATCATTCATAAGAAGTACGAATAGCCATCATACTGACTTTCGGTTTATCGCTAAACAAATGAAAAACTCACATGAATGTTTGAATTTTAGGGTTGATTTGCGTCTTTGTGGAAAGTGATTCCGTACTGACTTATTCTATACTACAGTTTTTGAAATTACAATTTCATTAGATTTGCGGGAAGCATGGCAAACATGCTTTAAGGCAGTGCTGTACTGATCAAAAGCGCTAGATATTAACGGAGTTTCAGCTGTGGTACCAATCTAGCACACTGTGGAAATAGCGTAATTGATGGGACTTCGTGCAATAGGAATGAACTAGGATTTATTAATAACTTTGTTCGTGTTTATCAAGAATTTTAAAAGTTATTATGTTTTTGCACTGATCTTAAATATTTCCGGTACAATAAGTAGCTTATGTTACCCGCTACCAAATCAGCAACCCGCCAGTGAAAGTCCCGTCTATATCGGTTCACTCACGAAATATGTCGAATATAAATTATTTATATCTGTTAATAGCTGAGAAAACTGAAAAATATTTCATATTCTAGAAAATTATTCAAGAACATTGTAGAAAATTTTATTGCATTCAAGAAAATTCTGGTACATTCCAGAAGATTCCAAAGATTTTTCGAAACACTTTGGTCAAAATATGAAAATTCCCCAAGTCTACCACTCTCAATCATTCTATCTCACATTCCCACAGCTACCGACATGCAACCACCGTAGTGCACGATGGGAGGTTCAACGCTACTACCACACAGAAACATCAGGTAGTTGTGGCTGCAGAGTGAAATGTAGGGACACACACTGCTTAGGTAGAAAACGATCTCTGTCGACCACTTTCAACCACAATACTCGTATCTCTCCGTCTCTAAAGTCCTCGCTGTTAAGAGACGTTAAACAGTTTAAAAAAAAAAAAAAACACACAATACTCGTATCTCCAACACCTACACAGCTACTGACATGCAACCACCATAGTGCACGATGAAAAGCTCGAGGCTACTACACACAAACAACAGTGGTATGTGCTAGATAGTTGAGGCTGCAGAGTGAAATATAGGTACATACACGTCTATATATATAAGATTTATTTTTACGCTGATTCAGCTTGGAATATTCTGTTCCTACGGTATCATGATCGACGATGTTTGACGATACCAACGAAAAGATGGCAATATATCCACCCAACTGTGAATTGTATAAGGTTACTATTTATGTACCTTACGGCTTTATTCTACTGTTGAGCTGCGATTTTTTTTTTAACTGCGCCAACGATTTGCTCTAAGCCTCAGGGCATTTATTCGTGAACAAATATTTTGATTGTCAAAGAAAATAAGACATTCAGTCTTAAATCAGAAACATTATATTTAGGGTACAGATCATTGTTGTTTTTTTATTTGTCTGCGTTTTGCATGTTTACACCAAAAACATTTCCGTGCTTCATTCAGTCCGTAGCCTCCGTCGCTGTTTATGTTCGATGGAGGTCTAAATGTTTCTACCGCTTCTAGTCTGTCAACGGAAAATATCCTTCTGGTTTACCTATACCTTTCTCTTATGTCCATAACACAACGTGTTGTTCTTGCAAGATGTGACCTGCAACAGCCAATTTTGTTGGGTGACGTAAGCTTGTATATCGTTGGCGATCTTTTGTTCTTAATTCGACCGGCCGCTTTGTTTACCCTGTGTAAACCTTTCCACATTGACGTGGAATTTTGTATTCTCCTGGGCTTGTTGTTCCTGTACGTAGGTCTTTGACTGATCTGATGGTTTGCTTTCTATTTCTGCTATTAAAAATTGGTCAGATAACATTCCTTATTAGTAATCTGCCTGTTTTATTCGTGACAACTTTTACGTAAGGCAACAGCACTGATTTGAAATAGTGTCTAGTTGCTCTGTATTTTCGATTCGTGTTGTTGTTTGTATAGCACAAGTGAGCCACCATTACTATTTGATATGGGTGATAGCAGAAAATCACATAATCTTCCCACGTCTACTTGTATTAGTAGATAAAGTAATGAACAACAATGCTCGTTTCTCATTCCGTTCTATTTGTGCGTAACTGAGCGGGAAGTGTCATGCAAACTTTTTACATTATAAATTTTTCCAGTTACCTCTGTTTCATTTCAGCCGATGAGATAGCAATGGATACGAGCAACGCAATCACGACCTGTTTACGGTCCTTTGAATCTGTGGACGAGGGCGAAGCGTTGAGCCAAGCTTCCAATGTCTGCTAATGGTGTTGTGCGATAGATACGCCCAGGGCGCTTTTCCATCTGTTTCCTGTAGGGACTGCAGTGATCAGGGGAAGAGCCGGCTCGCTGCCGGACAGGGCCGGAATTTATTTGGGGCCAGCAGGGAGAACCGAGGCGAGGCGTCTGTTGCGAGCGCCTTAGCACGTCGTAAAACCTCGCCTCGCATTTCGTTTTCTGGAAGCAACAAGGCAACAACGTCTGCGGCCAGCGTTCCCTTTGCCGAATCTGCTGTTCTTTGAGTGACCGACTGTTACTAACATACGAGAAATGCTCCGTTTAGTGGTCATCACTACTCACGTAATTCGTATAATGCTATGTAATCAAAAGCTAGCAGCAATTCTTTTACAGGTCTGAACAAAATTCAGGTAAGAAAAACAGAAAGGTAAAGGTGAGTTTTTTTTTTTTTTTTTTTTAAATAATAGTTTATCAGTGCTCACTGCTGCTGCAAATCTAATGAACTCTCAGTAGAGGCTGCGTGGCGCAAACATGTACACAGCTAATACAACAGACGGACACGTTGCGACAGTTAAAAGGCCCATTCACACTAGCGGTCAGCTCAGCTGAGCTCACGATCTAGGATAGCATTCACACTAGCGGTCAGGTCAGCTCAGGTCAGACCAGATCAAGTCGTAGACGATGGCCATTTCATATGAGCTGCTCACAGCAAACGATGCCACTCTCTACGCTAACGTTAATTAAAATCGTACTGATTTTGGATGAAGAGAATAGGATCAAAAAGACGACGGTTCAGGTTGAATCCAGAGTTTGAAAATCGCAAACAGATCAAGAGATAAAAATTTTATCTACTGGCTATGCCGCGCGAGACTAGTGGTGGGAAATGTTTTTGATATTTTAGCTTAAACATTTCGACTTTAATTTAGAAAACATAACCCTCCTCCAATATTAATTGATAACATAATTTTAACAACATATATTTTGCACAATTGTTTATAGAAGAATAAAATTTCATGTCATGGAGTGAATCTCAGGATGAACGAGAGGAACCCTTTTGATACAAAAAATAATGCAATAATATTTGATTTTTTTTTTTAACTGCTTTACGTCTCTCAACTGTGAGGTCTTTAGAGACGGGAAAGGATGGGGGCAAGGAATTGGAAGGAGTTCGGCCATGGCCTTTTTAAGGAAGCATCCCGGCATTTGCCTGGAGTGTTTTGGGAAACCATGGAAAACCCAAATCTGGATGCCCGGACGGGGATTCGAACCGCCTTCCTCCCCAATAATATTTGAATTTATATTAAAATTTTGCCAACTTTCTAATAATCAGAAATAACATACTTTTAAAACATTATTTTTTTTATTTATTACTCTTTTTATTGCTTATGAGCAGAAGTTTTCAGACGTTCTGACCTGATCTGACCATTGCACGTTCCCACTAGCGGTCAGCTCAGGTCTTGACCGTTGTTGATCGGTGGCGGCGCGGATCTTCAGTTTGACCTGCCTTGCCCTGACCTGAGCGGACCGCGTAGTGTGAATGCTCCCATTGGATTACGTGTATAGCGATTTTTGACCTGAGCTGAGCTGACCGCTAGTGTGAACGGGCCTTTAATGTCCTTCAACACTTCTCGCTTATTCATGTGCTTTTTTTTTTGGGTTAATCTAGTTGCAAAGAAGCTAAATTCTACTAAAATATACGTAACGCCTGCAATTACATTAAGCAGTCTGTCATTCCGTAAATCACCTGTACCTTGCAGTTATCTGATTATAATGAAATCCATTAATCTCCACTAAAGGGAGCAGAGGAATGATTGAGTTGTGAGCATAATAAGGGATATAACTGCTACAATGATGAAATTAAAATAAATCTTAAACTACACTTTTAATATTCTAAAACAAGAACAGAATGCACTAAATATAAAATAATAATTCGTTTGCTGTAATTTCAGTTACAGTGCCTGCAATAATCTGTAACATCATGTCAAAAATTAAGATCGCAATAAATTTCGAATTTGAGATTTAGCAGAAATTACTTTATGTGCATGGTTTTATATATATGAAGTAAACAATGACAAACTAGTTTCTCTTTTAAGATCTAAATTACAAACAAATATTTAATCTATGATGTTTTCATACCGCTTTTAGGCTGTATCCTATCTCATATTTAGTTGATTTTAGCATTTAGACAGCTGGGCGAATACTTGGTGACTGTTGTGTAAATAAGTTAAATTACTTACAGTTGTAGCAGGTAATCCCGTGTGTTTTTTTTTAAATTTTGTAATTTATGAAGAGATTGTGATAAATTTATGTGTACTTTTGTGTCCTGATTAAGCTATTTACAGGTTCCTCATATTTGAAATTCTCATAACGGTATCAGTAACACGATCTCACATCAGTTTATATGAAGTATTATGGGAGCGCTTTGTCGGAAACAGCGAAAAATAGTATATTTTATTCGTTTTTGAACCGTTGTTGATTGCCTAAAGAAAATGGTCTGGAAGTTAGAAAGTGGTAATATATTTTATCCATGTAATTGTTAAATCCTGATAATTTTTTCCAATCCTTTAACTTGGTTTAAGGAAAGGTTTAACAATGGCGTCTCTTACTTGCTTGTATAAACTTTATTATCCTTTTCACGAAAAGTTGAACTTCTTTATAAATATTTTCGATAGCTCTTTATCTTACTAGGTCGATTATGTCCTCACCTAGCTAATGTGCAACAAGTAAAAGTGTTTAATACAGCGGTAGACGGCTTTTTTCATTACAGTTCTGATTTCCCGAGAGCGCTAAGAATCTCGTCGTTGACCTACTCTAAACACGAACAACGACGACAGCAACAACAGACAACTTGATTTTCGTATTTAGTTGACTAGTTATTGCTGGCATTTTTTATTTTATCTTTAATATTTTATCCCTTGATTCTTTCATTCTTTTAGTTTAATACTATCTCATTAGAGACGGGAAAAGTCTGGGGGCAAGGAACGGGAATGAATTTGGTCATGGCGCTTTAAAGGAAGCATCCCGGCATTCGTCTGGAGTGATTTGGGGAAACCGTGGTAAACCCAAATCTGGATTGCAGGATGTGGATTCGAACTCGCGTCCTGCCGGTTACGATGGCGAAGCATTACCGCTCACCTACTATGGTCGGTCTGATTTTTTAGATTTTTTTTCTTTTAAGTTAACTATTGACAGATGCTTAACAGCATAAGAATCTCAATTCTTATCTTCCATAAAGTAAATGAAACAGAAATTGAAGAAATTATCGTTAATAATGATCAAAAAGGAACTGCAGCAGAGGAGCTGGAAGAATTGCAACAGCACGGAATGAACGGGCTGTGTTAAAATGTGGAAGCAGAAACTTTAAAGTCAAATTTTTCATTGAAAAGTTAAAGCAGATTCTTTTTCTTTCACAGATAAGCTAACTGATTGTAACATATGATTTATTAATAATTTTAATTACTTTTAATGGGTTATATATTAAAATAAATCTGTTTTATAAGTTTTTATTCCAGCCAATTCCAAAATCGAATAATGTGTCTCTTTAGGCCGAGTCGTATCTGATACCTAAAATTAATTTTGCATAATCATGCGGTGTTTTTATTTTGAAATTCAAAGACGAAAACTCCTTGACCAGTTACACCACAAATTAACCGTCAAAAGTAATAAAATATAAGGAAATAATAAGATTATTAAAAGTAAGAAAAAGAGGATATTACAATAACTAGGTTGGCGGCGCGTCTCAATAACTAGGTAAAAGTTAGTGCAGAATAATATGGTACTACGCAACATATGACTGAAAGATAATTACCATTAATTAAAGTTTGTTAGATTTACTTTAAATAAATCGGAGATTCAATTAGATGAATTACAATAATATTAATTAATGATAAGAGTACTTCATACTCTCCGAAAATAAAAGAATTCAGCAGAATCTATTTTTTAAGTTGCATAAAGGAAACAATTTCATTTACACATTAGTAACAAAAAATTTTTTGTGTTATTGATGGCATTAATTCTTTGACCAAGCGTGGTGGGTGAGTGGTTAGCGCTCTGCCTTGCATTCTGGAAGGAACGTTGGTTCGAATCCCCGTCCGGGCATCCAGATTTGGGTTTTCCAATGGTTTCCCCAATTCACTCCAGGCGAATGCAGGGATGCCTCCTTCAAAAGGCCATGGCCGATTCCTTCCAGTTCCTTGTCTCCAGTCGACGAGGCGTAAAGCCATAAGTAAAAGAAAAAGTAATTCATTAATTCTTGGGAATTATGGAATCGTTACTGCTTCAAACCTAATCACATTCTCTGGTACGTTGAGTATCTTAAGAAAAACGTACATATTCGATGAAAGAAAGGCGCGCATATTGTTAATTTAATTATAAAGTCGGGCGTGTTCTCTGCAGCTGTTCCCCCTGGTGCTTAGGCAACACAGCGATACGACCACTTCTCCCTCCACCGCTCCTATTCTCTTTGACCTGTTAATAGACGGTCCGCGAACAGAGCGTGGATCGCCGGCCAGCCTGGGGTTGGTCGTTGGCCAGCTCTGGTCGTTGGCCAGTTCCATCATAACTGCGCCCATCCAAGCCTGGCGGCAGATGGAGCCCCACGTTAACGATCTTATACCCCCATATTGGCGCCAGATAGCCAGTCCAGCGTGTCGGTTCTGATGGCCATAAACAAGGGACAGCGAAACACTACAGCACAGCAAACACATGGTCGGTGTCGCCTCATAGGCTGTTATACTACTCCAGAGCAACTTATTATTTTTTTACGATAGAATTTTATGGAACTAATCGCATGTCTCAGAGAACGTGCCATAAAATAGAAACTTCTTGATGATTGTTCTAAACATATTTCGTATTAGTTGCATTCGAAAATTCACTGAAACCAATTCATCTTGTTTCCCTGATCTTCAATGATGCATTTCAGGTATGTTGGCTGAGATATCTTACAAATCTCTTACACTTTCGACATGCAATATATCCCTCTTCCAATTCTAAATTGTTGGAGTTCGAGAAAGTTTTAATAATTATGAATAATTTTGACGAATCTTTTTTTTCTTTTAACGCTTAACGTCCTCTCAACAGCGAGGTCTTTAGAGACGGGAAAGGATTGGGGGGGGGGGTGGACAAGGAATGGGAAGGAATTTGACCCATGGCCTTTTGAAGGAAGCATCCCGCCATTTGCCTGGAGTGATTTGGGAAACCATGGAAAACCCAAATCTGGATGCCCGGACGGAGATTCGAACTGCCGTCCTCCCGAATGCGAGGCCAGAACGATAAACCGTAACACCACCACTCTCGGTTTGACGAATCATGGTGAAAGGGTGTACCTTGTCAGAATGTAAAACAGTGTTTAACGGAGAAGTACGCTGTATGGTTCAAATGTTTTAACTGTGTATTATCCATAACTGTTTATTATTTAATGAAATATTTTATAAAAATTCCATCAATCATTTTTTATCAATTCTGTCAGTTAGTATAACTGAATTTACTGAAACATTTTTCTTAATGTTCAATTGAAATTTCACTAAATAATTTATAATTATCATAAATTGTGTAATTTCCGTTTAAATGATATCCTCCAATAAAAAACACTTTAATTGTTAGCTTCCTTGCAACTGACAGAAAAAAATTTCTTCAATTCTCGGCTACCGTGAAGTCCATGATTCATGTCAGTGTGAAGTGAAGAATGAAGTATACTTTTGAAAGAGGAAGATTATTTTGAAATGCAGATATGGAGATTAGAAATTATTGCACTGCCATCATTTATTTCCTCTTCCATTCCTGTTCAGATATCTTTTATAAATGCTCGATACTTAATTCATCGTTCGGTTGTCAGGACGTTTCTTAAGTTCCTGAAAGTGATGGCTCTGCCACTCTGAATTTTCAATGGGTGTACTCTTTATCCTTCATATGGTTAAAGATAAAATGCCATTATTACAGCTTAGTTACGAATAGACTGAGCTACATGATGTAACGGAAATATTCAATTATTAATAATAATCCTCGACAATTTAGCTAAGGTGTTACATGTATTTTATGAAACAGATTGCAAACCATTATACTCTTTAAACGAATTAAACAAGGAAAGGTACTGTAATTTGATAGTAGTGTCATTAAATTCTCTACAGTAAAACGTTGGTTCTATAATTAAAATAGAATTCTAGAACGACGACTAAAGAGAATCGTTCAACGTGACTGATATTAGGCAGAAGTGCAACTCTTCCGCAAATTGCTGCGGATTTCAATGCTAGGCCATCAGCAAGTGTCAGCGTGTGAAACCGTTCAACGAAAATCTCAGTGTGCACCTGCCTAATTTACCAACGAAACATCATCGTTACCTTGCTGAGTGCACGACACAAAAACTTTACGCCTCCCCTGAGCCCGTCAACACCGACATAGGACTGTTGATGATTGGAAACATGTTGCCTGGTATGACGAGTCTCGTTTCCAATTGTATCGAGTGGATGGACGTGTACGAGTTTGGAGACAACCTCATGAATTCATGAACCCTGCATGTCAGCAGAGGAATGTTCAAGCTGGTGGAGGCTCTGTAATGGTGTGGGGCGTGTGCAGTTGGAGTGACATGATACGTCTTGATACGACTCTGACAGGTGACATGTACGAACGCATCTTGGCTGATCACCTGCATCCATTCATGTCCATTGTGTATTCCGACGAATTTTCGCAATTCCAGCAGAACAATGCGACACCCCACAAGTCCAGAATTGCTACAGAGTGGCTCCAGAATCACTCTTCTGAGTTTAAACACATCCGCTGGCAACCGAACTCCCCAGACATGAACATTATTGAGCATATCTGGGATGCCTTGCAACGTGCCGTTAGGAAGAGATCTCCACCCCCTCGTATTCTTACGGATTTGTGGACAGTCTTGCAGGATTCATGGTGTCAATTCCATCCAGCACTACTTCAGACATTAGTCGAGTCCATACCACGTCGTGATGCGGCCCTACACGATATTAGGCAGGTGTACCAATTTCTTTGGATCTTCAGTGTAATTACTATTTGACTAAATAGGGCAGTTTCTCAATTGCTGGAGACTACATTCTGTAATCCAGAGATTACAGTTAAAAGATGACGTTTTACAGAAACTAGCGTAGCAACCATAGAGCCCGGAGAATGTTTCTTTAAGGTTAGACAAGTTTTTATGAGATTACTGGATTGGCGTAGTACTTGACATCCTCTGAAACTATTCACCTTTAGGTTCTCAGATCACGTACCACATTACTTCCGATTAAAAAGTTTTCAGAAAGTAAAATGTTTGACAAAAACTTTTCAAAATTAAATGGCTCTCTATTTCAAATAAAATTTCAAAAGTATTTTGAAAACTGCAAAGCGAAGCGAAAAATCATACAGAGAAGCATCACTGGTGGAACGAAACAGTGGAATACACAATTAAAAAAGTCCGTGTATCATTTCTATTAGCGTTCATCCCAATTAAGAAATCCGAAATACACTGGAGAGCAGGTAGAGCAGGACAAGAAGCAGCTGAAAGTAAAATTCTTAGTTTGATATTTAATGGAAAATGGTCATCAAAAAACTCGCCGCGACGAGGCACAATTCAAAAATCCAAGATGAACAAGTCTTTATAAGTGCGTGCAAGAGTGGAACAAAATTTAACACAACAGATGTTTCATGTACATGTAACTAAAACAATACTACAAAGAAATTCGTTTTTTTGTTTAAAACATACTTTTCCGAACGTATGAGCCATGCCAGATAGACAATATGTTTACGAATTAATTACTCGCCACATGCAACAGGAATCAGATACAAAAAATTATCTTAATGTTTACTGATCAAACAAATAAAGACGAAATTGAGAGAGTGCTTAGAATTCTCCTAAAAAGCAGAAGCTCTAAATAACATAGAATGTACTACGATCTTTATAAGTTTTACCGTGATATAATTGGAACAGACGCACACTAATTTTCTATGCAAGACACAGATATCAACACAAGGTTGGTGAAGATGGCGAAGGGATAATAGTACTCGTTCCCAAATAAGAGCAAGCAAGAGTAACGATAAATCGATTTCTGGGAAATAACGTTGACATAGAAGATCTGTGAAATAAGACAGTCATCTAATCATGATATTCTTCCAATTAATCACTGAACCGGTCATAAGAACTGTTGAGCGTAATGTGACAGGATTGCGAATGCTGAACACAGGTTTCTGACACCTCGGTCACAGTTTCCTTATTTTACATCTGCCATGAAATCAAAATATTGTTAACCATTTTAAATCCAACAATCAGAGAATGACAAAGAAAAAAATGGTAGCAAATTACACATATAGTCATAGTTACACTCTTTGAAGACAGAAAAGTAAATTTAATACCAAAATAAAAATCTCTGACATATTCGTGAAGTTGATCGATGAAAGACATTTTCTTGCGTAAATTGTGGCATTAGTGGTGACACAGTTTATACTGACAGTTTCCAACAAGACTTGCTGAAAAAAAATAGGTACTCGCTTGTATACACTTTCACATGTTTACTATTTTAACTTGAAAGAAAATTACGGCTATGGTTAGAAAATGAATTAGATGCATAGTTTTTTTGATAGTGAAATTTAAAATCAGTTTCATACGATTAGGAATGAAACAATTTGATCAGACTTGAATTATTTTTAATGTTTTTCAGTTACTAAAAATGACGCCATCATTATCAGCGGTGAAGGTCGGGTTAAGAGCCTATGGAAATCACCACCTATATAGGAATTTGAACCGGGTACCTTTCGATCTCCAGTCAGACGCCTTAATCACTGAGCCAGGCTACGTTTATATTCTTTGTGATGTTCTAAAAAGAGACCACGAGTTCTTTGAAGAACTATTCACCTGGGAAACAGAAACACACCCTTAAAAATACATTTTATTTTTACTTATGAATATTTGTCAGATTAAGTCTATTCCGGTTCGTTTAAAGTGGATTACCAATTTAATTCTAGATAAAAAGCTCTCTGACAACTATATTTACGAAATAGTTGTGACCGCAGCAGTTTAAATCGTATTACCGGTCGACCAGAATCAAGATCACCGTTTTTACATGGTTTATGATGCTCATCTAAAGGACCTGTAGGATATTAAATAGTTTTCACATCCTGTACAAGCTGCACTAAAATTCAAAAGTAATAATATCTCCTATTTATCACACTAGATTTTACTGGAACGAAAGTTACAATCATAAGATCTCTACCGTAGATATGACTCCACATTAAAAACAAGACACAGGAAATGTGCTTGCACTGTTACAAGGTTGAACCATTGTACTGTGTGTATTCTGCTGTGAAAGCAACGAGCTGCTTGTTTCGTGTTCCGTATTGTGCCCTTGTATGAGAGTGGTAGCAACACATTTCTTTAGAGTGTAGCAGCTGCCAAGTCATCCTCCTGGTGCGTCCCGCTCGGCCAAATTGAGTCCCGTTATCCAATAAATCGCTCAATATCGCCCGCCAGGCGAGCTCGCGCTCACCAGATGGGATCACCTCACCCCACGGCCCTAGACTCACTAAACAGAATTTATAGTATTTTTTTGTTTTTTTTTTTGAAACATGAGGTTAGCGAGACAAATCTCGTGGCATTTATTTCCCGCTATTAGCGTAAGTTACTTACCAGCTCTAAACCTCATGAAGGATAAATAAAAAGTTGTCGAGAGTCCATCAGCGCCAAGAATCTTGGCTTGAATGAAAGCTTGAAACCTTGTTATGAAAATACTACGACAAGAATCCCTTCTGTCTTACATCATGAAGAGTTATTTCAGCCAGTAACCAGCGAAAGCCGCAACTATGTAAAAACATACATAGACGCGAGAGAACGTCGAAATATCATTTCTCGATTAAAATGGGGATGATTTTAATCTTTGTTTTTTCTCGAGTACAGTGTTCTTGTGAAAGGAAAATGGAAGAAAATAGCAAACAGTGACCAATGTTTGCTTATACTATACTACCGCCACACAAATATTCCTGTGGTGAATTGTTCTAAAAGAAGATTTACTTTTAAATCATCGTCATAGTTTTACCACAAAATGTCTCTGTCAAAACTGCGTGAATGGTAGATTGATATACGTTTCCGAGCAGGTAGATACTACCACGAATATATGATAATCACAGAATCTGTCTGTTGTTTCCACATTACTTTGGCAGCAAAATCTCTCATGTAAATATGCACAAAAACGTATACATAAATTTTGCACATTTATTAAATGCTCGTATCGTTCTGTACAAACACACCACACTTTTTCAAGGATCTTGCATCAAAAACTATGGGCGCAATTGGTGATACATACACAGACGGAAAAAAAAATCCCAACACCAAGAAAGACTTGTGTTAGATAAACGAAATTTGGTAGGCGTGTTTATACATCTGAAAGATGACATCGATTCAAATTTCGCGCTTCGCGCATAAGTGTGGCGCTAGTAGCGCTACTCAGAGCTTGCAAATCAGGTTTGCTTTAAATACGCGCTGTAAAGTTTGTGAACGTTATTTACCGCTGAGATTTGACATAGTGAGTTGATGTTAGCCAAGAATGCCTTTAAGAAGACGAAGAAGCCATTATCAACAGCTCACCGAGTTTGAACGAGGTCGTGTAATAGGGCTACGAGAAGGTGGATTTTCTTTTCGCGATATTGCAGAAAGACTTGGCCGGAATGTATCCACTGTGCATGATTGTTGGGTGCAGTGGTCAAGGGATGGTACTGCCTCAAGAAGACCGGGTTCCGGGAGGCCACGTGGCACTACTGAGAGGGAAGACCGCCGTATTCGGCGTACAGCTGTGGCGCATCGTACTGCGTCTGCGGCAGAAATTCGAGCTGCAGTTGGTACCACAGTGACACAACGAACTGTTAGAAATCGGTTACTTCAAGGACAGCTCCGAGCCAGGCGCCCTGTAGCGTGCATTCCACTGACTACAAGCCATCGCCGTTTGCGACTCCAGTGGTGTCAAGCCAGAGCTCATTGGAGGACGGAGTGGAGATCTGTTGTGTTTTCTGATGAAAGCAGGTTCTGCCTTGGTGCCAGTGATGGCCGAGTGTTGGTCAGAAGGAGGCCAGGGGAACGCCTGCAACCAAACTGTCTGCGGCCTAGACACACTGGACCTACACCTGGAGTCATGGTCTGGGGAGCAATTTCCTATGACAGCAGGAGCACTCTTGTGGTTATACCAAACACACTGACTGCAAATTTGTACGTCAGTCTGGTAATTCAACCTGTAGTGCTGCCATTCATGAACAGCATTCAAGGGGGAGTTTTTCAACAGGATAACGCTCGCCCTCATACCGCTGTTGTCTCGCAACGTGCTCTACAGAGTGTCGACATGTTACCTTGGCCTGCGAGATCACCAGATCTGTCTCCAATTGAACACGTATGGGATATCATTGGACGACAACTCCAGCATCATCCACAGCCAGCACTGACCGTCCCAGTATTGACAGCACAAGTACAACAAGCATGGAACTCCATACCACAAAGTGACATTCGAAACCTGTATGACACAATGCATTCACGTTTGCAGGCTTGCATTCAAAATTCTGGAGGTTACACCGGCTATTAATTTAACAGTATTTCACATTTGAAATGCATTTTCTTGAGCTTAAATTAACCTGTGATCTTGAAAATTTAATCAATTAAACATGTTAACTTGACAAATGCATTGTCCAAATTTCATTACTCTACAATAATTTTTTCTTGGTGTTGGGATTTTTTTTTCCGTCTGTGTAGTTAATACATCTAAAAATCTGTTCTCGCTTTTGTTTATAGTATTATTTTTTTAAATTAAAATCACGAAACACTTGATTATAGACCTTTGGCAGGACAATAAGGTACTAAGATGAACCATTTCTTTTGATAAAGTGTAAGTAGAATTACCATAACTTCTCACATAAATACCTCTTCACGTACGTGTTTTTTCAGAAAGTTGATATCATTGTTACATAACCACTGCAAAACGCTTGTTTAGTAGTTTGTATCCTTTGCTAGAAAAACGTTGACGCGAGACCGACTTGAATTAATGCTACCAACCATTGAGTCTTTCAACTTTGAGAAAAGCCAAAAATCGGTAGGTGAGTTGAGCTGAGGTGAGCGGAGCTCCTGGGTAACCTCTTTCAAGTTGCTGTCCTGAAGAAAGGCCTATGTGATGAATCGGAGCGCTGTCTTGATACCCATCGTGGTGGGTGAGAGGTAATGCTATGGATTCGCATTCGGGAGGACGCCGGTTCGAATCCGTATCTGGGCATCCAGAATTCGCAGCTGATTCAGTTTGAATCATAACAGCCTGTTCAACTTGCAAGATACCAAGAAATTTGAGTACTGTGCTCGACCGCAGTGTGAACGAAATTTGAGCAGTAGTGATTATTTTAGCTTCTAAAATACTCTCTACTCGACTAGGTTACTAGTCTAGTCGGAACTATGCTTAAGCGCTGAGTTTTGAGCAGTGTGATACATACAGACGCGACTGACAGCTCCGCCGTGCCGTCCGGCCGTGCAGTGTAGGCGCAGGACAGTCGGCAGCGGTTTCCTAATTACGTTTCCTGCGCGGTGTCGCTGCAATATGCCACCGCCACACGTCCCACGCTTATCTGCGTCTCCGGCAACGTTTTGTGTCGCCTTGCCTTCCGAAATTAGTTTTACGCGGATATTGCTTCCCGGTTATGTTAAATTAATTTTACAAGAGACTGCGTCCAGAGACATTGCTGCAGTCAACACCAACAAATAGTACACCATGTAGATTCATATGGCAAGTTGTGCCATTATTTATTTTATTTAGCGTTTTGTGGTTACATCACACTTATTGAAACTTGTAAAATGGAATTCAAACAACAATTATAGTGTTGTTATTGATATATAATGAGCGGGCAATACCCACAACTGGCGGTGAAAAGATTGCTGCGTCAGGTTCGCCAACATGACATCAAGACGCTCAATCCTGTTCACTGCCTCAGGCGTTGCCGTGTTGAAATTATCCACACTTCCAGGGAAGGTACGAAGAGGGCAGTCTTGCAGAATGTGCAATACAGTTTGTGCGAGCTTACCGCTGTCTGTCGCATTATATCTTCGTGGATGAGATCCTCGGCCATAGTTGAGTAAGTACCTTCTGACAGCTGAAGGGAGGTAGTGGGATGTGCTGAGCACAGGTGGATATCAGAAACGTGTATACAGGAACGTACCAATTATGTATGATGCGCACGGTTTTAGCGAAGTTGGATGTCCACCATTGAGCCATACACTAGAACAGTATTCAGCTGAGGAGTAAACCAAGACCAAGGATGTTAATGTATGTATCCGCTCCCTCTGAAATTCCAGCCAACCGCTGAAGTAGATTGTTGCGACTTTTAAACACGACAGCTGTATTCTGAAGGGATATTTTAGAAGTGAGGGGCATGTCTAATGTCACTTCTAGATATTTTACGGTACCGATATATTTCAGCATATGGTCTCTGAACATTATAGTTGGCAGGTAGTTTGTTTGTTTGTTGCTTATATCGAACTTAACTATTTCAGTTTTTTGCGGCTTATGTTAACCACGCTGTCTTCGAAATTGGGTATCTATTTGCTGAAAGTCGTAGGTCAAGATTTTTTTCTACCTGTGCGCAGTTAATCTTTGCACTATACCATGAGAAACCTTTACAACTTATCTAATATATAATTTTTTAAGCTCACGCACTCACACACCTCTATAGTTATTGGTTGTAGAACGGTGGCGTCACGAGCTGGCCTTCACTCGGAAATTAACATCAACCAGAGATATTTTTGAAACTGGAGGTTAAGTTATATAGCTAAGCAACTGCAATGAAATTAGTAGCCAGAATACTTTTACTAAGTTTGCCTTTCGTAGTATTTAATTCTTAAAAGAATACGGAAAAATTTTACTGCTGAAAAAACGTGGAATTACTTTTCAGTGACATATCACTAGTAAAAGTAACATAAAAAACTTAAATTACTCATGGTCTCTGCTGTAACCACATTTTTCAACTGTTATTCCGGCATAGGCTAAATTTTAACTCTAGTAAAACATTGGATAATGGTGCTGCTTGACCAAAGTTTATACATTACGGTTTATTAGCTTTATACTTATTTTACTGACCACTTCGTTAATGGGCTTTGTTCATGTTCGCTGTACGTGAGTTTTTAGGATATTTAAAGTGACATCAGACCAAATATGATACCGCATCGAGTATTCTGGCAATTCATTTCTTCGGAGTATCTTAACTATTTAATAATCTGGAATCCGTATTAAGTTCTCTGGTAGTTACGGACACTATGACCAAAGACTGCGTTATGAATGTTTGACCAACCTTAATCAAAAACAACGTGATGATTTCGAAGCAATAGCGCGCTCCCTTTAAATAAAAATTCCTCAAATTTTGCAGAGTGAATTTTAGGGTGAAATACAAATCAAGATTGTACTTCAGCAAGTTCAAGCCTAGTAATGACCTTTGAAACAATTACACGACAGCGCGATAACCTCTGTCTGTGTGTAATACGTCTATTAATAATTCTGAGTTAAAGCTCGAGAGATTTTATTCAACTTAAGGATGAAACACGGGTCAAGTTCGTATGAGGCCATATCAGGTCAACCTGTCATAACCTTTGACCCCCAAAACTGGAACTATTCTAGACCCGTGACGATACGCAAAAAACGGTCACGGGCTTACACTAATCTATAAGTAAAGAGATAAACTGGTTTACTTGCACCAGTTATGTACTTGGTTGCAATGTAGCTAGGGATTCTCGGTTTGTCGATGTCTATGTCATTAGAGCCGGGAGAAGGGCCATTTTTGAAACCATTGAAACCAATATATGTATAGCCTTATATGGCTTAGAACCCGCATTCTTCCGAATTCCAGGCCAGACTGTTAACACTGTAAACCTTCCTCCCTACCCCCACCCCCCGCCCACCCTCCTGAGGCTCGGTCATTACGTCCTTATTATAGAGGAATTTTGCTAATTCACCTTTTCTGTCCGGATAGAGAAAGTTTTTAACTAGTAAATATTGATTATATCTTGTCTAATACCATGTTGATAAGGGTAAACGTGTGAAAATTATTTTTAAATAACAAAAGTCTTGGCCTTTGCTCAAATAGCGAGTACCATAATCAAACGTTTCTGCATGTTAATTGCAATTTTGGATTTGTTGCTGAGTTTTTAAGTTCTTATTCCGTTTTCAACGTTTCATTCTCAGTTACTATTTCTTTCGGCTCCGCGTTAAAATAAAATGTTAACATGCGTCGATAAGCATCAATCCCAATTATGAATCATTACTTAGTTCTAAAATGTAATTGCCGCATTCAGTATAAAATTTCTGTTGTCCTTTAGGTCACCTTGATTTTCTTATCGTTACTGACAAAATTCTTATTTCATTTTGGGCAAAAAAATTGTCCAAATACCAAACACAAAGGCCAGTTATCAGCGTTTATAATGCTCCTAGAACATAAAAAACCTAAATGTGTCTAATTACATCCCGATATTATACTACAAAGCCCTTGATATTTAAATCATCAGAACATAAAACTATCTGATGATCACCAAATATGCTGATTGTTTCGTGTAGAGACGACAGAGTAGGGGGAAAAAAAGGGTTCAATATCGGGTCCAGTTTCTTATAATTTACGCATAGTTCCTGATACAGCAAAATTTAAATTCATCACATTAACTTCATTAAGCTTATAGCAATTAAAAACGAAGCATGTACATTGAATAGGAACATTTATATAATTAATTATATAATCCGATGTACCAAATTATATCAAAATATTACTATTCGTAGCAGATAGATGTGCAACTCAATCAGGTAATGCGGATAGTAACGGGGTGCATTTGGAGTACGAAAACGCTCTGGCTTCCAGTTCTCTGTAACATTTCACCTCCAGCACTAAGATCAGAAGCTCTCCTTAAGGTCTGGATAAACACCCGGAAGAACCCTCAGTTACCCATACATCGAGACAATACACAAGAAAAACACCAACGCTTGAAATCAAGGAAACCTTCGTAGCGCTCAGCAGTCAACCTCACAGTGTCCTCTTTCAACATCTACAAGCTATGAACAACTCAATGGGAGCAGTCATCGGTAACCAATAAACATTTAGATGAAAACTCTTCAGTGTTGTTACAAAAACTAAATGTTCCCAATTACACTAATGGGGCTGGGTCAGTTCTGTAAATTGTAACTGTGGAGCCACCTTTCAGTTAATCCACTACATTATTTCTAATTGTGCTCTTCCAGTCTTCAAAGGGACGATAGCGGGCACACACGATGCATCTATCCGTGCAATGAATCCTGACACTAGATCTAGAGATATAATACTGTACGAGATAGTGACGTGCACACATTAGTGCACGCCCTTTTGTATCTTGTTCATCATCATAAGATAAATAAATATATAGTAGATTTATCAAGTGTATGAAGATATTAAATGTTGTTTATTTATAATTAATCACATAAATTTAGTGTAAATTTTCTGTTTTCTAACATTTACGCATGAGAAGGAAGGTTTAAAGAATCTAGGTCCTAAGGGAGGTAAAAATGAAATGTGATGACCTTGCGTAATGGATAGGAAAATAAGGTGGAGGGAACAGTAGTGGTGGACTGTCGTAACAGCATTCACTCATCCGTACCACAAGCTGACAATTAAACAAATTGATTGCTGTTGTCTCTTCATTTTCACTGATTTACGAACGAAATGTTGTGAATTTTGGACTCGGTAATGGAACCAAGAAAAGAGATGACCTAATTGTGTTTGTTGAACGGCCTACACATGAATGAAAAGTAAGGAAGACAACCGAAACAACGGAAATCTAACTAACTGTAACACTGCTATTGCGACGCGGGCTATCTATTGGTTTGTATTGATGACAACTCTTTGGTAGCAGGTGCTGAAACAGTGCTGTTACGTCAACGATATGAGAAAATTAAATGAAAAGGCTATAACGTGTTGCAGCAAGTTGAATTTACAACGTTCTTAAGAGTTATACCTTGGGAATCATTTTTGAAATCGAAACAAAGAAGAGGGGATAACTAGAGTCCAGTGAATAAACTATTTTCTACGTGATCTGGGTATTAAGTTTACAAATTGATTGCACATGACAGATGCCTCATAAAGACTGTCAGCTTCAAAGTGCACTAATTGGACAGCCACAAACTAACGCCAGCAGCTAGTCAGTATTCCGACGCTAGTTCGAACCTTTTTTTTTTCCTGGTATGGCTATAAGTGCTAAAATCCTATAAACCTAGGAATCTTGAATTTCCTCAAAATTTCTTTTTAATTATTCCTTTATCTTGAGCAAAGAAAAACTGACTGGGTGCCAGGTCAGCTGACCTTGGGCGGTGTTTTAATACAGCTATAAAGTATGTTTACTGACGTGCGCGTTTAAACTCCGCCATACTGGAGTGGGGGAGGTACAGCTGTACTCTGACCTGTCCTACCACACGACAAGATTACGATTCTCACGAAGTTTTGAGAAAACATATTAGGGGAACGTTTGTACGATATCGAATTTCCGTCTCAGTTACACATTTTACGCCAAAAATTGGTCCTTATATTAGAGAAAACAGATTCAGTGCTTTGCAGAAAGAAAGACGATAGTAATTAAGAAATAGGCGGAAGGGGCGCTCTGTCACTAAGCAGTTGGCCCTAGTGGATTTCCAAAGGGAACTTTACTGGATGTAAGTGCTGTGTGAGTTGGAACTTGGTGTGATGTGAGAGCCATGCGTTGTGGCGAAACGTTCGACTTATTTACGTCTGAACCTTATGAATTCTTTAAACAATGAAGTTCGTTTTCTGTATGTTCAGCTGGTAAACATTGACAGTTGACAATGTTTACAATCTCAAGGATTACTAACACCGTTTTAACTCTTAACTTGGAATGATGTAATTTTTTGATCGAGGGGAAATAGCTGACTTTGACACTTTGTTTCAGAATCGTATGGGCACATCTGTGATTCATCATCAACAATAAAGGGGAAAAAATAATAATCTTACATCTCCAAACGTCCATTGTAAAATTAAGTAATAATATTTAAATAGTTATTTAGCATTTACACATGTTATTTTATTTATGTTTTTTTGTGGGTGGTATATTTTATTTTTATATACCTATTTCTATTTATTTATTTATTTATTTTTGCTACTGGCTTTACGCCTCTTCGACGTCGAGGTCATTAGAGGAGGGAAAGGACTGGGAGAAATGAAGGAATTTGGTCATGGTCTTTTGAAGGATTTGGCAAGAGTGATATGGGGACCCATGGAAAACAGAAATCTAGATGGCCGGACGGGGATTAGAACCCACGTTATCCTTAATGCGATGACAGAGCGTTACTGTTCACTACCCACGGTTTCAGAATAATAATTTTCTTGTGATTTTGATAATTGTATGTTGTGATTTGCGTGATAACAGCACAGAGAAATAGTTATGAAAATCATATTGGGTGAAGTCATAAACAGTGGTATTGTTTATGAAACTGTCGTTATAACGTAGCAAAAGCTTTCCAACACGAGAGGTAATGAAGCAAATAAAGATTTTAACGTTGCAGTTAAAGTTGAGAAGCAAAGGAATTGCGTTACAAAACAATGATCGGACTATTGCTTGAATGTGGTGGTCTGGTATGGGATACACATATTGAATATCAAATACAGGAATTTGAGGCGGTGCAAAGAAGGACTGCTAGATTTGTCCCTGGAAATTATCGCAGAAGACAATCAGTAACCGAAATGATAAAAGAGGTGGAATTGGATTCATTGGGACACAAGGCGTATATTGGTGATGAGGCGTGGAAAGATATAGGTGTAAGAATTAAGAGCACGGAAGGGAAAAGATGACCCTGACCTCAAGCTGGCACTCGACTTCAGGCACGAGGCTGTGGGAAGGTTTTCTTTAGTGTGTAAGGGAGTCCGGGACTGGAATAAGTTACCAAAGACGTGGAAAGAATTTAAAGTTTAAATTTGTTGAGTGCATAACTAGGTGGGTATAGAAAAGGGGAGGAATGGGTTTGTAGGGAGGTTGCTCCATCACAATTAAATTGAATTAAGTTAGGAAATCAAACTTAGTATTAAATCAGTTTTCAAACACAAATCGGCGCTGTGCTGTGTAAGGAAGTCAAACCAAAAGTTGAATGCCGAGTGCGACAAACATTTTCATAGACACTATATTTAAATATAAGCATTTTCATATAAGTTTAACAGTCGGAAAATTGTATTTAAGACAGTAATTGGATAAGAAGTTTCATAAATGAAACCAACACGAGGTTAAGCAAGGAAAATCAATTTAGCTGGGTGATGCTTCCAATCAACAACACCTGTGCTAACAAGATAGTTCCAGGAAATAAGAGGGAATCCACTAATTGCATGATCACAAGTAGGTCTTCAGAGGACGACAGTAGAGCCAAAAAGAAACTCCATAATTAAGCGGTCAAATGGACGACCCCTAAACAAAATGTCCTTATTTAAGTAAATAAATGAAAACTAACTATGGTACTATAAACTTAAAAGAAAGTTAATTGAATATGAAACCATAATATGAAAACAGTAGACAAGTAACAATAATGTACTGTACATAGTAAAAAAATGGTTTTCAGACGTCGAAATATAGGTTGCACAGCACCCGCTTTAATACGATATTAAAGATATTCCACAGCGATGATATTAATAAAGAGAAAGGGCCTAAAATTTAAGGGAGGTCAGTGAAAGCACGTTTAAAAACATGATTAAACTAGAAAGATATAGATTTTTAAAGTACAAATGCCACATGTAGGAAGGGGTGAAACTTATTGCGCAGTTAAATGTTTTAAGATATCGCGTCTAAAGAAAAATAGCTAAAAATCTAAATATTATCTCAAATGAAACAGAAAATTAAAACTAATCGTTTAAGGTATAACTTTATGACAAATTAAGTACCTGAAGACAATTTTCAACTTTCCAGCTAAAATTATTAATAACGCATAAATGATTGGAAAATGGATAAAAGTTGTCATAGATAAAAGTTGTCATAGATAAAAGTTGTCATAGATAAAAGTGTTAAGAATACTTCATTCTACATAATATCCAAACCTGGAAGCGAGCTGATGAAAATAAAGAACCGTCAGAATCGGGGGATCTTCGAGCCGCGGTGAAGGACCATTTTTAAAAAAAATGTTTTATTAACTTGCTTTCGGCTTTGTCTGTCCGGGTGCAATTTAGTAATTGATTTTAAACTAACTTCTCGATGAGCTAGAGACTTCAAATTTTGACCATAGCTCAGAACTGGATGGCAATGAATGAAAATGGGAAAAATGGGAAATGTTGTCCGGGAAAATTTGAAAATTCGAGAAAAACTGAGTGTACTCTTTTCTATGGACCGATTAGGCCAATTTTTTTAAATGTTCTTAATAGTCCGAATAAGGTTTTTAGTTAATGAAAAATTGAAAAGTTTCCCGGAAAATTGGAAAATTCGGAGAAAACTGAAAGTCTTTTCTTCTGTGTACCGATTTGGCTAATTTTTTTAAATGTTCGTAATAGTCAAAGTAAGAAGTGAATGAGTTTTTGAAATGATGGGTGAAGAATGAAGTTTGTGGAAGAAGCTTACAGATAGAATATGGGTCATATTTTGAGATATGCTGGATTGGTTAATTTGCTGGTGGAGGGAACAGTCGAAGGTAAGAACTGTGGAGGAAGACGGAGATTAGAATATATGAAGCAGATAATTGAGGACGTGAGTTGTAAGGGATATGTAGAGATGAAGAGGTTAGCATAAGATAGGAAGGGAAGGAGGTTTGCATCAAGCCGGTCGAAAGACTGATGACAAAAAAAAGTCTGAATAAGGTTTTTAGTTAATAAAAAACTGGAAAAGTTTATCGGAAAATTCTTAGGAAACAAAGTCTTTTTTTCTGTGTACCGATTTGGCTATTTTTTTAAAAAAATGATCATAATAGTCCGAATAATGTTTTTAAAGAAAGAAAATTGGTAAAGATGCCTGAAAAATTCTGGAAAACCGAAAAGTTTTTTTTTTTTTGTAGACCAATTTAGTTATTTTTTAAATATCTTTAATAGTCTGTATACGGTTTTCAGAGAAAGAAAAATGGAAAATTCGCCCGGAAAATAGGAAAATTCGTTAACAACTGAAACTACATTTTCTAGGGACCGATTAGGCTATTTTTTATATTTTTTTTATTGTTTGCAGTAGCCTGAATAATGCTTTTAGGGAAAGAAAAATTGGAAATGCTGCCTGAAGATTTCTGGCAGAACTGGAAGTGCTTTTTTCTATTGGATTTTTGTTCGAATTCCAGACCATAACTTATGATTCAAACGATGGATATGCATATTTTTGTTTTGTTTTGTTCCTTATTTCCCCATAATGGAAATAACTCAATTAAATGTTTTCTATTAATAAAAACTAGCATTTATAGCTTATTTCTGTGATTATGTCATCAAATTATTTAAAATCAATTAGTGGCGCTGACCCCGCCATATCCATTCTAGTGCCGAAGGTTGTACAGGGAGTGTGGACCTCTAGCTCCGTGAATCCTACGGGATGCGGCAGGAGCCGTCGGAACCCCGTGAACATTCCTTTACCTTACAAATTTTCACTCACATAATCCTAACAAGCAGAAAATAATAATAATATAAAAAATACTTTTTAATGTACCATATTTTTATAATGGACTAAAAAGTATAAAATAATTTCCCTAATCCTTATGAAGGATAATACCACATAGAGATTTCTAACTTCTTCTAAATTGTTCTGAAAATTTTGTTTGGAAATTTTTGATAGCTATGAAAATACTTTTAAGATTGGTGACGAAAAACATTGGGCGCATGGAATACATATCTATAAGAAGAGTAGAGAGTAGTTATCAATGAAAGAACTTACTTATCAGTTCACATTATTTGCGGTGCAATAACATTGTTATTAGAGCTATTAATGTATCAATTATCTGTTAACCGTAGCAGTGGGATTCCGGGATTTTGGTAGTAATGTCGACTTCGCGTCAGGTTTCGTCATGATGATCCGTTTCCATTCTTAGAAATTTAGCCATAAGGCAGTTTTATATGGTAGAAAATTTTGGAGATGAGTTGGAGCTGTAAATTATTCAGGGACAAGCTTTTGGGGATAGGTTTCGAGAACTTATGCAACTAAGCTTTTAAATTCTTCAAGAAAGTAAACTTTTAATTTGTTTCATCAGTTTTCATCTAACATATTATCCCGGTTTATGAATATTGGAGATTACATAAATTTTAGAATCAGTGAAATCGAGTGACTGTGATTGTCTTGTTGTGGTAACCAGCAATCTTCATATAGGAGACGAAGTTTGATTGAAGCTCACGTATATTTTTTTCCTAATACAAGCATTAGCTCCAAGAGTTAAATTAAAATTCAGTGACTTTTTAATTTTGGTTTGTTGTTTTGAAATAGACCGTTATCATCGGGATCCCTTGCGGTGTGTTTGATTTTAAATAATACAAGGAGATTGGCAACCGATTTAGCCAAGAACATTGCAAGAATAGATTTATCATTTAGTAGTATCAAGAAAATAATACATCACAGTCAGAGTTTATGACATAACTTGCACATAAGCCAACGAAAATTTAATCATAACAATGTGTCACCTCAACATGACGACGATTATGAGCGATCAGTTTCCATGCCTTATTATTTCATCACACAAATTTTAACTGATATTGCAAGCAAATTATTACAGTCGGATGATGTATGGTGCGCACATTTTACCGGCCCTCTTCTACCGTAGCAATCAACGAAATTCCCTTTCCTCTTTCTTTAATTTAGGTTTATAAAATTAATTGAGGATTGGGACAGTCTTAAAGATATTTGATTGAAGCTGATTACTCTCTGCACTGCTGGTGTCCCAGGGGGGCTCGTATACAACTTCTAAATCAATTTTAACGATACTCTGCGAGCGTAAGTACTGATGAAATTTTTTCTCCAATTCCGGTAGGAAGATTAGCTTCGTTACAGCTAATGAACTCTGCTACCGGCCTCCGTAGCTCCTGTTTGGTCTCTCGGGTGACCCAAGCCCTGGTACATTTGTTTCAGGATTTTGTTAAAAAAAATTGTTTGTTGCTGAGGTATATCAAATCCATTTCCAATTTAGGTTCGCTACTGGTGATGACGTATTCCCAAACTACGCTTAAAGCAACCACTTTGAAGGATCAATGTGTCCTCCGACAATTTGACAGCATTTTCAAGGGGCATGTGTCCTTGCTAAAATTGGCTGTGCGTTTTGTTGCACGTGGCTATCATTTGCTTTAATTTCGATGAAGAATAAGTTCCAGCATTCTACGTGCCTTATTCGTATAGGGAGATATTACTTCTAGTAATTCTTTAGTAGAAATGGAATCTAAAGCATCTACACAGCGTATATAAATTTAAAATTGTTTTGCTTGTTAATTTTACGCTGCAGAAAGAGGAATTGAGATGATGCAACGCAAGTTATATTATCATTTTCTTTTCTGCTATCTCAAATAATAAAGTGTTTACTAAGTTCTCTACATACTGTAATATAAAAAGTGACTCGTGTGCTGTACTCTCACTATAACACCCTCCTTATTATCTCTATGAAGTGATACGCTTAATAACAAAGGTAACCAATTACTATTATACTTGAGTGGTTAGTCTGTCAGTGCTGTTAATAATACAAGGAGACAAACTGCGTTTACTGTGATAATCTTAAATGTTCTGTTTTTCACCCTACATTAATAAGTACAGGTAAGAACGAATAAAAACAATGCTAACACACCACATCTGTGGAATTGTTTGCTATTGTATATCTCAACATGTGTTTAAAGCAAAAATCTGGCAAATTATACTTCTTTAATGTTAGCATCTCTGGCCAAGATTTTAGAGTGTTACTTCCACTAGGAAGAAAACTCTCCAGTATTATTTGCCTACTTAATGCTGCTATGTCACATATATCTACACCACTATCGGTATAAAAGGTATATGTAGCTTGTATGCTCAGATATTTTTTTTCCTTACAACCCACGTCCTCAATTATCTGCTTCATATATTCTAATCTCTGTCTTCCGCTACAGTTTTTATCTTCGACCGTTCCCTCCACCAGCAAATTAATCAATCCAGCATGTCTCAGAATATAACCTACCAGCCTGTCTCTTCTTTCTGTAAGCTTCTTCCACAAACTTCTTTCTTCACCCATTATTTCAAAAACTCGTTCATTTCATACTTTGCATGTCCACTTAATTTTCAGCATTCTTCTGTAGCACCACATTTCAAATGCTTCAATTTTCCTTCTTTCCGGTATTCCTAAAGTCCACGTTTCGCTCAATATTTGAAACTAAAAGATTTCTCTTTTTCATGAAGGCTCTTTTTGATAGTCCTATTCTGCTTTTAACATCATTCCTGCTTCCCAAATAACAGAATTCACTTACTTTTCCAATTGCATTCGATCCTATTTTTATATTTAATCTGCTAGTATTTGTATAATTTCTGCTTAATTTCATCACTTTAGTCTTGCTTTAATTTATATTCAAGCCAAAATCTTCCTTCAGTATTTTGTTCATGCCATTCAGTAATTTCTCAATATCCTCAGCTCTTTCTGTTAGCAATACAATATCATCAGCAAATAGTAGCCTACTGATGTTTTCTCCCTGAACACATTTGCCACATGGAAATTTTCTTTTACTTTCTTTATTGCTTCCACTACATACAAGTTGAATATTAACGGGGATAGACTAAAACCTTCTCTCACGCCCTTTTTAACTGATGCTTGTCTCTCATGGTTCTCTACTTTTATTACAGCCACTTGATTCTTATATAGTTTATAAAGTATTCTTCTATCTCGATACTTTAGGCCTGACTTCTTTAAAATTTTGAACATCTTGTCCTACGTAACATTATCAACACCTTTTTCTAAATAAAAAAATGCCATAAAAGTATCTTTGTTTTTATTGATCCGCCCTTCAAGTATTAATCTTAAAGCCAGAATTGCTTCCCTTGTACCGCGATTTTTCCTAAACCCAAACTGATCTTCACCTACTATGTCTTCTACTACCCTTTCCGTTCTTCAGTATATTATTCTGGTCAGTAATTTTGAAGCATGTGATGTTAGACTAATAGTTCGATAATTATCACATTTGTCGCATTGTGCTTTCTTCGGAAGTGTGACCATGATATTTTTATTAAAATCAGTTGGAATTTCTTTTGTTTCATAACTTTTTGATATCTCAGATAATATATTTTTTTTAAATTTGGTATGGCTTTACGACTTGTCGCTGTCATTAGAGGCGGGAAAGAACTGCGGGCGAGGAACGGGGATTAATTTAGCCATAGCATTTTAAAGGAACCATCTAGGCATTAGCCCGGAGTGTTTTGGCGAAATAATGGAAAACCCAAATCTGGATAGTCGGATGGGGATTCATATCCGCGCTCTCCCAAATGCGAGGCCAGAGCGTTACTCTCAACCACAACGCTCGCTTTGATAACACCTTTGATAAGTTTTATAATTTCCCTCCATATCACCAGTAATTAATAACAGCGCGTTTATAGCACTCACCGTAGCTAATACACTGAAATTTCGCATGCTGTGTCACTGCCAACTAACATAGCTGGATGAACCTTGAACCATACAAAGAAATAATTGCTACAGTAAGGTACAAATTGCAACTGAAGTGCGATGAGACGAAGAGAAATTCAATTTTTACTCAGAGAAAATAAGAGCGACATGGTTCTTAAAAGGGCGTGTGATCATCACGGACAGTGATGCAAGCTCTGCGACGTGCTCGCATGTTGGTAACAAGGCTGGTAAGGAGTTCTAGTGGTAGGACATTCCATTCTATCACCAGTGTGGTTGACAACTGCTGGACGTTCGTTGGTGCATGGGGCGTGCTGCAATACGTCTCCCTAACTCATCCCACATATTATCGATGGGATTTAAGCCGAGGGGACAGGCAGGACAGTCCAAACTCAGAAATTCCTCTCGTTCCAAGAGCTCCTTCTCCTTCGCAGTTCTACACGGTTGCGCATTGATAGATAAAAATAAAGTCAAGGCCTAATGCTCCTATCAAAAAACGCAAATAGGGAAGGAGCACACTGTTACAATAACGGTCACCGTTCAAAGATTTGGAAGTCGGTACGCCTACGGAACATAATGCCTCCACACACCACAACATTTGGAGCGACAAAACGATCGTGTTCGATAAAGTTTTTGAGTGCATTCCGTGTTCCTACCCCTCTTCAGACGAAGGAACATCCAGAATCACTACTCGGACTGAATCTGCTCTCATGTGAATAGGGCACATGACCCAAATCCTCGTCTGTCCAGTACTGATGCTCTTGGCACCATCGCAAACGGTGCTGCCAACGTGCGGGTGTCATCGGAACATAACGTAATCATCTTCGGACAAAGAGACAACCCCATGCAGTCACCATGCCACTGTGGAGTACGAGATTGCATGACTTACAGTCCTTTTAAATATCGTTACAACTGCACCCACTGTTTGTCGTAGGCCCCTTCTTGTCTGTTGCAAAATAGAGCTGTAATCTGCTGCTGTAGTTGACCATAGTTGACGACCTCCTCTCCTACCGGCAACAGTGCCTGTGGTTCGGAACTCGTCACACTTCGTCCTTCTTTTCCGATGATTCTTCCTAGTGTGAAGTCATCCAAACGTTGTCTTTGGGCCATGTTGTGATGGATAACACCACCTCAGCGCACCGTAACAGCTCGCTGATTGACACGCGCGGTCTTGTCCCTTTCCTTCAACTACCTTGCGTTGAGGGCCAGACACATTTGGCGCTGACCTCACGACATGTAACGTCCATTTTTCTGCACAGGTGTGAGAGAGCTGTAGCAACATGCCCCATCACTTACATTCATTTCCATTGAGTATTTAATATGTTATGTTGCTTTATCTATCTCGTTCTTAAGTTTTGTACATCAGTGTATGAATAAACTCAGATGGATATAACTGGTGCGTGTAAAGACTCGTGCGCAGATCACAAATTCAATAATGAAACATTAGGGACTATGCGGTTCCATCCCCAGTTATGAGCTGTCCTGACATGTTCGCCCAAATTTTATCTATCCATTTATCCTGGAAATGGTCAGCCAATTGTGAGCTACCCATTTCGTTAGTGGATGACAGCGTGTTATTTAGAGGAGAAGGGCCCAATTCTCATCTCTCAACACGTGCAAGCTGTTAGCTCGGATAGTTTTAATTACGAGTTTCTGGCATATAGACAAATTGAGAGGTATTATTATCTACAAATCAAAAACTCATTGTTCCGGTCAAAATACTACTGAATTTAATCATTACCGTTCCTTGAAACAACTTTTAAAACACAATCTATTTTAGCTTGTGTACAGAGAGCACGAACTTCTCCAAGCGGCGTGACTAGTGATGTTCCTATACCATCAAAGTATCGATACCTCTCAAATGAGTACTACTCAAATTGTCTTACGATACTTACTCATATGAGTACAGCAAAAGTATCGATACTTACTCATATCGATACGTGACATTTTGCTAAATTATTTATTTTATTTGCCTAGTGTAATAAAATCAAATAACACGCAGTAAACATTTTTATTTATTTATTAAAATTATAATAAAGTGCACATTGTAAGCAAACTTTGAAGGTTTTGTCTCATATTTACATTTTTATTTATTATAATTTTAACACTTTTAAACAAAAAAGTACCCTTTTGAAAGCTTTCCCAAAAAAGCAATTGTTCCAAATATTTTGGGGACAGGTTGTTTCTTTCGCTTGTCATTGTTTCACCTGCCTTAGAAATCAAACATTCACTCGATACTATCGTTGCTACAACAATAAGATATTATTGTGCGTATTTATTTAGATAAGGAAATATAAGTTTCATTTCTTCCCATTCTGTAAATGGATTGCTTTTTAGAGACGTTACAGTGTTTAACAAGTAGAGAGAGACTTTGTCACTACGGTGCATTTTCTTTGTTAGGCCGTAGGCTATCTCTTTGTGATGTTTCCAGAAGTCATATTCTTGTGAAACGTTAGCTGAAGCAGCTTCTTCTTCCGATTCACATGGGCTACTTAGTTGCTCATGAACCCTTTAGCTTTTGTGTGGGGCCGCGCGGTAGTGATCATAGCGAAAAGCGCGCCGCGTACGACTTGATTACAATGATATAGGAACCTAAAACAAACTCTTTGAGATTAGATTGCCTATTCTTAGACTGATTTTGTTTGATTTTCAATGCTACCAACTTGACGACAGCGGGAAGTTAAATTGGCAGCCGCGGCTGAGTGGCGGAGCAGAGATGATGCGTTCAGAATTTAACACCGGATGCGTTTCGAAACTTTCGATTCGACACAAGTACTTTTCTTCCGATAACGAGTATGTATCGAATTAAATAATTCGAATACGAAAAGTACATGGTATCGAAACAAAATATCGAGTACTTACTCGTATTTACTTGTATCGAATCATCACTAGGCGTGACACACACTGCCCCTACCCTGCCATACTACCATGCAGGCGCCAATCAAGTATCACTGTCTGTCCAACTGTGCTGGCTAACATCAAAGATTATTATTTAAATATAACAACACTATGCTACCCCGTTTACTAACAAACTACGGAGTGTGGAAACCCAACAGTATTACAAATCAAGTTACAAACATTAATACAATTCAGGATATTTACAATTAATAATTACAACATAATTCAATATTAATAATAACAGTAATAGCAAATAAATAATAAAAATGATTGTGGGGTTAAGGATAATGTTACACAGTACGACCATCGAGATTTTGGTTTCAAATGGTTTCCCGCAATCACTTTAGGACAATTTCTGTAATGGTTCTTTCAAAGATTCATTGCCGAATTCATTATATACAGTGACCTCTATGATAAAGTCGAAGAGCCATTAATACTTAATTATAATAGCTGTCTGTCAACCCTCACAATAGCATTTTTAATTCAAAACTATGTAAATAGTTTTACTTATTTATTAGAATGAATGTTTGTAACGTTTTAAGCATTTTCAAAACACTCACTTTCTACAATAAATATTCAATTTCACGAAAGATTTTGCAGAGGTTGGTGAATTATAGCTATGTGGCTGGAAGGTTATGATTTATGACAAACGACTGTAAAGATCAGCAATTCCAATAAATCGAATATTGCGTTATGAAACTACATCTTGCCAACTCAGCAATCTGTTTTCAAGCAAAATTTAGTGAAGTGTCAAAAACTATACATAAATTCATTCAATTTTGTTCTGATGTAACACCTCATTACTCAACTTTGTTCTATCGCCACACAGAGAACAGAACTTCCTGAATAACATACGCTTGTATCATCTGAACTATTTTATTTTTCTTTCATATATGCAAATAGTATTGCTCCAAATTCCAAATACTGAATTAGTTTCAAATTACGTCATGCTTAACACTAAATGAAAAGCTTACTCGACATTTCTTGAACAAGTGGTAAAGCACTATAATTACCTTATTTCGATACGTGTATTTTATACACTATACATACATTTGTAAACATACGATTTGAGTAATTGTCCGGGGTTGTGGTGTACAGTAAAACGGTATTATTAAGGTTGTTTGTAACATATTCTCCTCTCGAAAGAGAGCAAATTATGCACCTACAAACATGTCGCTTGGTACGTTGAATTTGCTGACTGCCGGGGAAAAGAAAAAATTATTTGCATAAATTATACATCCGATATTATTTACCATCTTATTCTGTTCGACACATGGGAAAGAAAAGATATCCAACAATTTTAGACGATGCAAAATGTTAGAATAATTTTTCCTCTAAAGTTTACTGTTGTATCCTACGTTTATCATATACATCACGGCAACAGCCCAGTTACTTTACGAATAATTTTCTCATATCTCCGAGACTGGCTTTAAATTTGCTTAAAACATCAGGTCAATGCCTTCTGACGAGTTTCCGAAGAAATACCTTATTGTTGTAATGAAGGACGTACGACGATTGTGTAGGCTGCCCTCTCTATGCAATGGCCGCAATTATGTAAAACATATGTGCTGAAATAAGTCTCCATACAGTGGTACTAATAGCATAATTTCTTCTTAAAATTTTTATATAATCTTACATTAGGTCTTGAATAGTTTTAAGTTGTCTGATTTCATGAAATCATTAGTTGATGAACAGGGTCTTACATTTTTTTATAGTTTAAGTGGAAATACGGAATGAAATTTAAATTTTGAATCATTTCTATATAGTCGTTCCCTTACCTCATTTTGCAGTAAAGTGTTTCTAATTATACCAGTGCTAATATCATCAGTAAAAAGCAGAAATAGTACAGATCTGTTAACATTCTAAACCCAAGATGAAACTACTTTAGGGTGAATTTAAAATACAGCGAATCTTGGAAAGAATGTATCGGCAATGTGTATTTCATTTGTAACTTCTAGAAGAACGCATTTTTTTATCTCAATTTTTGATAGTTTGCAGGAAGTGTCTACAAATTCGGAGGTGAAAAACAAACAAACTTGGCTACCAGATTTTGATCCTCACTACTGATTTTGTGAGAGCAAGTGTTAGTTTCCAAGGATCATCCTAAAAGTTTGTTACTTACGTAATAGTATGGGGTTTCAAGATGTTATTTAGATAGTCTATGTTTCTCCAGATTCGTATTGTACTCACCAGGAGGGAAATTATTCAAACGCAGGAAACAAATTATTATTATTATTAGGACGTAGCTTAAGCCCATTGGTAATTTTTCTAAACACCTACTATTTATTTAAGCGAAGTTTTACTAAAAATTCTCTCACTATTTCGGGTAAACTGTTTATCGTGTCCCTTGATAATTAATTAATTACCTACAAATAAAAATATTCCCTTGCGCGTGAAATCATAAACACATAACTAGCCATGGTAATCTCTTTCCCTCCACATACTGCTCCCAATTTTTGTACTAATATATATCGATGCCTCGATGCCTTATGCATTTCAAACAGAGTGACAAGCTGGCGAAAAAATATTCAACAAGAAGAAAAATGATCTGCAATAGTAAAGCTAAACTACAATCGTAGACGCCGGTGGTAGTTTCTATTTGTATGAAGATGAAAGATATTGAAAAATTCAAGCAGATGATAACTTATAGCGTACATTCGTCCACGTGGAATTCCTGCTGAAAATTTACAATTAAATTATTAAAACAATGTTGTCTGGATAAGAAAAAGTGTAAAAGCTGCTCTCCTTTATTTCTTTTCCTTATACTTCCTCATCCATTATTGAATTTAGGTTGTACATGTGATTTAAACTCGTTTTTTCACATCAATTGTTTCTTGAACTCCTTGAAACTGTAATTGATTCGGTTGATTTTATGGTTGTGGATCACCCAATACCATACTAAGTATTGTTTACGAAGCTACTCTGCAAGTAATAGGAAGAGATCCGGCGTATAGGAATTACATGCTATTTTTGTCTGTATATAAACTACCATAAAATCTCTAGCTGGCTAGTAAATTCATTCTATTATAGTTTGTATACACATAAATTTCAAAACAACCACTACATTTTTCTTTGTTCTAAAGACTTTACGATAATTACTTTGGGAACTCACCCTGTGCTACAAACACTGTATTGAGGTACGTATACATGGAGTTCTTAAGGTTCTTTTTATTTTAAGGCAGCTATGTAACTTATTGGCATAGAAAGTTTCATTTATGTTAATCTTTGCTATCTGATCGTTAATTTTTCTTGCCCTTTGCACATTCAGACCAAAACACCAAAATGTACAGTTTTTGGCTCTGCAACATGGGTAAGTAAGTAATTTAGCGAAGTAAAAAGTATCCACGGCTGAATAACGATATCTATGTTTAGTTTCGTTGAAAACCGTGCTATAGTTTTTGTTGGATGCTCGACAATACTAATTTACGGTTTAATTTAATTTAATTGCAATGGAGCACAGGCTCCGGTGGCAATTTCCCTACACACCCATCTTCCCCCTATCCTGCACCCACCTACATTTGCCCTCTACAAATTTTATATTTAAATTCTTTCAAAGTTTTGGGTAAATTATTCATCATTTCTCTTGGTGACTCATTCCAATCCCTGACACCCTTACCTAAAAAAGAGAATCTTCCCACGCCCTTGTGCCTGAAATTAAGTGCCAGCTTGTGGTCATGGTCATCTTTTCCCTTCCATGCACTACTTTTCATACCTATTGCAATATCTTTCCATTCCTCATCGCCAGTATATGCCCTGTACACTCCCATGACCCTCCTGATCCTCCTCCTGTCTTGCAATGAATCCCATTCCAGCTCCTTTATCATATCCGTCACTGATTCCATTCTGCGATAATTTCCAGAAACAAATCAAGTAGCCCTTTTTTGCACCCTCTCCAACTCCTGTATTTGATACGTAAAATGAGGGTCCCATACTACACTACCATATTCGAGCAATAGTCTGACCAAAGTTTCGTGACCCAATTCCTTGACTTCTCTCGTACATCCCCTCATCACTCTCTCCAACAAGTGCAGAACTTTGAAACCTTTTCCTACCACCTGACCTATGTGTCCTGCCCAGTTAAGTTTGTTATCAAAAGTAATTTCAAGATATTTACATTTCAAGTCTTCAGCAAGCAATTCTTTCCCCACCTTATATTCATAATTGACCTTTTGTTTTTTATTTGTGTATCTAATAAGCTGACTCTTCTTTGCATTTATCTTCATTCCATGTTTACCAACCCAATTAGATATCCTGTCCAGATCACCCTGCAACTGTTTACAATCCTCTATCGTTTTGATTCTTTTATACAGCATTATGTCATCTGCAAACAATCTAATTTCAGATAGTAAACAATCAACACAATTATTCATTAGAATAATGAATAGCAATGGTCCCAATACGCTACCCTATGGCACACCCATTTTTACTTCCACTTCTTTTGATAATACATTTCGTACCCTAACTTCCTGTTTTCTACCTTTTAAAAATTCTTCTACCCAGCAAATTACTTTCTTATCCACTCAGATGGTTTTTACCTTATTTACTACTATTTTATGGCTTACTCTGTCAAACGCCTTAGACAGATCTAGTGCTACACTATCAATTTGGCCTCCCTTGTCCATTTCATCTGAAATATCTTGCATATATCCCACCAACTGAGATTCGCATGAATATCCTTGCCTGAACCCATGTTGCCTGCTTGAAAACCACTTACGTTCCTCACATATATTTCTGATGTGGTTGCATATCAATCTTTCTGTTAATTTACCTACCACTGATGTCAAACTGATTGGCCTGTAATTCTCAACTCTATTTCTCACCCCTCCTTTATGTACCGGTACTAGTATTACACTTTTCCAGTCCTGTGGTAAGCAGCAAATATCCAGACTCAATTTAAATAATATTTCAACATAAGGTACAATGTCACATCCGGCTATCTTTAAGATATCTGTAGTAATATTATCTTCACCAGCCCCTTTATTTTTTTCAGCTTTATTATTTCCTTCATGATTTCCTCAGGATGAATTTCAAATTTTTTACTATCGTCATTTCTAATTGTGTTGTTAAGCTCTTTCTCCGAATTAGACCCTCCTGTTTCTGATTCATTGTCCCTAATGCTTTCACTGAACCAGTTACCTAAAATCTCTGCCTTTTTCAAATCGTCAGTAACTTCTTCTCCATCCTTATCTATAAGTGTCTCTACACCATCCCTTCCCCTCAGTTTCCTGATATAGCCATAGAAATTTCTAGATGCATCAGTCAATGGTCCTTCTGCACTGACAATACTCTTCATAAACCCATCTTTAGCCTTTTTCTTTGCTGTTATTAAGTCCTTGTTTAGTTGTTTTAAATATTCCCTGCTACCCTTCTGTCTCGTAACTCTGTTATGTTCTTTTCTTACTAACCTCTTTAACCTCCTCACTTCCCTATTATAGTACATAGGTTCTCTTTATTTTCTGCTTTGGAATTTGTAAATGAGAAAGTTTGGTTGGATGGATGATCGGAAGTTATTTGCCTCAATCATGCCTTAATTGTACAACAGATTTAAATGAAATTTGGCACGGAGTTAGTATATTCTCTGGGTAGTGATATAGGATAGTTTTTATCCCGTAAAAACTAATAGTTCTTTAGGAAATTTTAATTCGCATTTTGCCAACACTAAAGAGAATTCTACATCGTAGACTGTAGTACTGCCACGCTTACACTTTGTTTCTTACGTAAATCGCAAACAACTCTTTCCTGTCATCAAATCAAGAACTTTACGACAAATTCAATGGTGTGTTCAGTTGAAAACTGCAAAAATGGAATCCTTTTGATTAACTAATATTTCCGGACTGGGAAATATAAATCAGTTACCAACCCTAAATTTTTTTTAAAACCATATATTTGAACGTAGACATACAATTCTGTTGGAATATTGTGGAACGGAAAATAAAATATTATACTTACGTTTCCTCAACATTATTAAATAAATAAAAAATAACGTAATTACAGCTGTTGGCAGATTACAGTACTAAAAATATGGATAAAACAGAAATTTAAATGTTAAAGTAGAAATTTTTTGTTGTTTTTAATTAAGTTGTAATTATGTTACTGCTTTCATTTCTTTTATGTAGTTTTGTGGTTTCTTGAAACATCAAAGTTTCACTCCTCAGCTGATTTTCAAGGAGCTGTTTAAGAGAAAGTTGTGGTTAGGTTGAAATGCAGCCTGGACGAGAATGACAACTATATTCCATTAAGTATAGTGGATCTTGAGGGAAGAAGGTGACTACCATGCCGAATTTTGTGAATACTTCAGGATCGGCTCGAGGCGTCGGTTACCTCTGAGTGAGTAATGTGCCTAACCGTATCTTTCAGCGCGCGTTACACCTTCGTTACCTATTTCCCGGCTTTGTGGTACACTTTTCTTTGAGCCAAGGAAGCAGTTAACCATATTTTCAAACTCCCAAAGGAGAAATTTTTCTGTTGGCCTTGAACACAAACCGAAACTCTTTTACTATAACACACCTTCAAGCGGGTATTACTGCTAGTGTTTCATATTTTATTTGATAGCGTAGGATATTGCTGTGTACCGTCTTGTTGAAATCTGCTCATTAGTTTTTACGTTAAACGTAGACAGACAGACAAAAAATACAGTTTTGGACTCTGTATTATCGGAAATCTTGTTAATAATCTGGATAAAAAGCATCGTATTACTTGTTCGGTGACATAACTTATCACTAAGTGGATTTTAGTTAAAATCTTTTGGTTAGTTTTGCGTTATGCACGGGCAGATAGACAAAAAATTCAAAATTTTTAGAATCTTAATTTTTTAACTGCATTTGGCCGATTAAGCAATATAACCAGTTTCAGTATTTTTAATTGATGTTATTATCATGTGTGTTTCATTCGTTAAACGTGTCTGACACCCAAACAGTTGGATAAAGGAATAAACACAATATTTTAAACCGCACATAGCGCAAGCGCTGCTCAAATCGACCCTCTTCAGCAACTATTGAGTCTATGACTTCTCCAGTAAGTGCACCGTTAGAGACTACATGCCCCCTGTTGGGTAGGCCTACGTATGCCTTCATAATACCAGCTTTAATTAAAAATAAATCAAATATGTTTCATAAAATTGCAAAAAAAAAAGAACTTTCATGACATTTTGCTAATTCCGTGAAGCTGGAATTCCCACCGAAATAGTCTCAGTTGCGTTTCTCGAGTCGGAATTAATGTGTCGTTTTTCAGAAACGGATTTGGTGATATTAAATCACTGCTAAGAAAACCGAGAACGAATCGAAAGTATATCATCTTGTGCGATAAACGCTGGTCTCGCCGCGTCGTTTTGAGTAAAAATATTTAAATTTCAGGAATTGACACATGCAGTCGCGTGCGGAGTCCGTCTTGTGAGACGCGATTACGGTTACACAATGCGGAGCCGACACCAACTTAAAACTAATTACGACCCGGGCCGGGCCCCAATCTGCCAGAATAAACGTGCTGCTAATTGCTCGTCTCACTCCCTGATAATCTTAATTAAGTAATTTAGTTCGCATGTGCGAGCAAGAGCGGGCTCACTTCGTTCAAGTGGACTCTCTTTCATTCCCACTCCATGCCAGGCGACTCACTTTAATTATCCAACGCAACGCTCGAAACCTGTGTGTTCTTTGCGACAAAACGAAACACGAAATATTTTCTTAACCTATTAACATAATTAAAGACACTAATTTCGAGGAGATTTAGCGCCTGCATGGCTCAAAGAAAATTGTTTTAGAAATCTCCAGCGTTTTCAATTAATTTTCCTTCCTCTACGGTTTTTATTTCTTTTCTTCTTAAAAAGTAATTTATTTCTTCGGATTGATGTTCATCCGTACAGCATATTCGTGCACGATTTTTATCTTGTCGCTTCAACTTAAATTTAGTAGCCTTGCATAGAATGGTTTATAATCTGGTATTTGTTGGCAGTCAAAATAGTGCTTGAAATGGAAGATGTGCAAGTTATTCAAAATCTTAAGAGAATAATAATAAAGGATATATAAAATGCAAAGCCATGTTGTCGATCTGGTAGATCGTGAAATGAAGCTGTATTTATAATCCGAATAGTGAAAAAATAGGATTTGAGTTTAACGTCTCAGTTTTCAGTTGCTTTGTCGATATGCATAAATAAATTTTTCATAACAAGTAATGCAGATATTACATGAAAGAAGGAACCCCCACCAATTGAGAATATAGACTTAAAGTTTCAGCAGACCTCAGGCAAATTGAAAAAGGACTATCTATATAATACTCACATCGATGAGTTCTCAGGGAATCTGCCATAAACGCGTAGTTTGAAAACTGGATATGAACATTGAAAAAATTAAATTAATTTTCTATGCAGACGATGTTATAAACATCAATAATAAAGAAAACCTACAACGTTTCTAGCATCATTTTAAGTTTTGAGTAAAAATAATGATTATGAAGATTTCAACAGAAAAAATGCCAAAATTTAAAAGTTGTGGAAAACCAATAAATGAATTTTTAAACTAATAAAACAGAATAACTAGACACTTAAATTTATCAGTATGGAATGATCGACATCGAAGACCGGAAACAAAAATGAGCATATATAAATCAAGTACGGTATAAGTTTCAAGAATGAATGGTAACAGAATAGTGAAAACACTAGTGAAAAATATTAATTTGAAAGCAGATGTTTTGGAAGATGACGTTCTAAACACTAAGAGCGCTTTTAAATATTGGCAGAAAAAGGTCTAAGTTGTATAAATAAAAAGAAGATTATACCAATCAATGGAAGAATCTTGCGAAATAATGTCAAATAAATTCGAAAGCAGGCAAAGGTATTTCGTATCGTTAAATATAGGCGATATCTCCGAAATGGAGTCAGTTTAGGAAATGAATGAAAAAGATCCATTGCAGAAGTGATTCAAAGGGGGAAAAAATACTTTATGAATTGCACTTTGTTACGTATTTGTGGTTCTTTGGGGCTGTAATTATATACGAAATTGTAGCAGTAATGAAGACAAGTGATGTTCCACATCTTTTAGTTCCTTCACCTATAACTTCTTAATTTTAGTAAAAGATTCGAAGGTAGTCAGGCCGCCAGTGTAGTTAGCTTTGCTATATGGATAATTGAATCAATCACAGTCAAAGGACACATGCATGCAGTCTACAGCAGATCATGTTCTTTAAAGCCAGCATACAAACCATGTCCACCAGTACACAGAATACTGTTTCACTGTCCATACAATATTTTATTTAGCGTAACAACAATAATACCGCGATAGTGAACCATTACAGCGCACAGGTTAATCACACGCGATCGCCGACCATCTTAGCTAACCTTGCGACTCGCGTGACTGTATCACTCCGCGCTCAACTCCAGAGACATTGTAAGCATATCTGCGATCTCATGTGTATCTACCAACTTATAAAATATACATAATCCTCACAGTTTCGTTACAACTTGTTACTGTCCTTTCACTTGGCGTATGGAGAGAAATTAGTGACAGATGTCAAAAATTCAGAGGTGACTTTTGTCTAATTATAATTGATGGAATATAATAATGCAATGCAGTATAAATAACACCACAATTCTAAATGCCAAGATTGGATTAGTTGCAGCAAAAGCAGCAAGTGAATTTTGTAATATCTAGTCGAGTACATAACAGATACTTGAGGAGAGGGTGATATATATATATATATATATATATATATATATATCCATAAAAAGAACTTCTTAAAATGTGCCCGATGTTGTCCTGAGTTTGCAGCCGGATGGTGTTACAAAAACACAACGTTTCTACAACGTGTTCTGCCGTCTTCATCGGGTTCTGCGGTTCGAAAAGTCTAGAGGTATTCTCTTATACACCGGGGCATATTTAACGTCCTCGTTGTCGCCACCGGGTTTTTGCAAACGCCTTCTGCTGCCAGCAGACCAACAGGCGCCGTAGCTCTGTATGCGGTACGCTCCACCGTTACGCTCAGTTATGCTCATACTCGTTTCGTTGTCTCTGTTGGTCTTCCCGATGAAGACGACACAGCACTTCGTCGAAAAGTTGTGTTTCATCACATTGAAACGCGGGATGATGGATCATCAAAGTAGATAATGCTCACATTCTGGAGTGATCGTTGAATAAACTCAGTTTGTGCAAAATTTTTGCAACATCTGATAGTAAGTCACATTTTAAGTCGTATAATATTTGTTAATAGATGGTGAAATGGATGGTAACAACTCCCGACGAAGGCACAAATTATAATATGTTAAAGATGTGAATAATCATGTAAAATGTAAACGGTATGTGGAAATTAAGATATTGAGCTTCGTTCACTGCGCATGATATTTCCTACATGATAATTACCAAGCAACACAAGATCGCTATGTCGTACGCATTTGATATGTCACTAAGTAAATATCACTGGAACTGATGTACGGTTTCTTGAAATCACTCCAGGCCAGTGACAGGATGGTTCCGTTCCTTGTCCCAATCCTCTCTCCAATCTGCCATATCATGGTAACATACAGCAGGAATCAACAAGAGCTATTGAGTTGAAGCCATGTGGTGATGAAATCAGTTATAGACATGTACTCGCCAGTAAATGGGAGTGCCATAGACTCACTGAAACGGAGAAATGCTTTTGATAGCTAGCTGGTACGATTACCAGTATGAAAGAGGAGGCGCGGCGCGGCCTCTGTGACGGTGATCAAAGAGGCGCTGGTAATAGGGGCTGTCTGGGCCAGGCCACCGAGCCATTGTGCCGCTCCGGTCTTGAAGCCACTTTGCCGACTTGATATCGTCATGCAGCACAGTGTCTCCTGCAGTGAGCACCATTCTGCTAGCAAACCGTTAACTTCAACTTTGGTCAGTACCTTAGGGCCCTGACCACTATCCAAATGTAAGTAACTCATATTGGCTGAAAACCTCCACCATCGATATTTTATTGTTTTTCAACTATCCCTCTTACGTCGCGTAATATATACAGTAATAACTCTTTTATTTGATGCATAGGCAACTATATGAATTAAATTACCCTATGGAGAGGAATCAACAACAAGAAAAATAAACGCTAGTGGAATCGAAGGCGGATTGTGGTAATTGGTGGTGGTAATAGTAGTAACAGTGGTGTTAGTAGTAATAGAAATATTAGTAGAAATAGGAGTAGGAGTAGAAGTAGCAGTGTGATAACCACTCTGTTAATACCTGAAGAATTAGTAGTAGTAAAGTAGTCTAACATCAGAACTTTAATTATTTGCATTCATTATTCTTAAAATGGATACTTTAAGTATAAAAGATGTAAATGTGTATGCTCTCAGTATAGTGGAAATAAGGGGCCATATTAGATTCTAGGTGCTGGATTATGTTGTATATAAATAAATAAATGCATGAATTAAATATACAAAATAATTTTCTATTGCAATGGTTTCCAGTTCTCATGCTATGTAAAGCAATTTTATACTGCAGCAACTACAACAAAAGGTAAATTTGTTTGTATGCGACATGTTCACACAGTAAATTTGAAAATGCTTCTGAATCTTCATGTGAGGTTTCAAGAAATGTTTCATAGGTTGTGTACTGGTTTTCGTATTTCAGTTTTCTTTTCGGGCTCTTATTTTCGAAATATGAGAAATATACAAGAAACGTGGCAGATGACTTAAAGTACAAATGGGAGTATTAAGTTGTGTAAAATCGATTGCTATGACGAAACTACAATAAAGACAGCCGTTTTAAACATTGTAACTTGGAAGACAAAGATGGACTTTCTTAAATTTATCATCCTTGATAACAGCTGATTACTCCTTTCTGTTTATGAAAGTATTTTAAAGCTCACTTTTCCAGCACCGCTGTAAGTTATTGATTAAAAAAATACATTAAATTTATTATTTAAACAATCGACATTTCAGTAGCACAGTACAGTAGCGATGATAGCTTGGCAATCAGAAATCGTAGTTTCCCCGTTAAAATTCTACAAGAGGTAACGGACTATGTGGGAGGAATTTAACATACAGATAAATATGATGTGCTTCTGTATTCTTTGAATTCCCAAAGTCTCCTCTTTTTTGAAGTAATACTTCTGGTCTTTTATCGTTTGGCCATGCTGAACTATTAGTTCTAACTGCTGTATAACCTTGATCTTCCTCCATACAGCAGGCTTTCTACAGAATAACCCGTAAACATCAACCCGTTGTAAATCTTTCACCAGATTCTTTGACTCTTTGTCACGCTACCTCCAGAGAGGCTAAAATTTCTGATGAGTGTAACCATTCGACTAGGAGACTTGCAGATCGCTCTTTATGATAATGATAATAAATTAACGTGAATCATTTAGATAATCAACTATAATCAGTTGCTAAAATTTCAAAACATATACTTGTAAATTATTGATGTGTCAGGTTTCTACACTTTTGAAATTGTTTACGGGATTAGATTCTAATCTCCATTTAAAATGTTGCCTATCTGGTTATACGTTTTAGTTTCGAATATGTCCTACGTCCAACAGAAATGCCATCGAGCTGTTACTACTAAAACCACAGATAACTTCTTTATGGTTTAGAGTAATTGCCTCAGAAAAATGTCTAGTTCACAAATTAATGTTATCACAAGTAAACCATATTCATTGCTAAGAAGGAATATAAGCAGTAATATAAAAATGCCTAAGCGTGTCATTTCACTGACGTCATAGATTTGGATTTAAAAAAAAAATACTTTCACATCTGGATCATGCTGCTGAAGGAATAATAATTTTCATGATGCCAGAAAGGCTGAATTTTGCACCCTGTACTACAGTACAAGGTCTGACAGAAAAAAATGTAAATCCATTAAAACTAGAAGGTGAGGATAACGGAGTAACAATTTCTCTTCTGGTTGCTACATTCAAATGAAGACTTGTTGGTTCCTCCACACTTGATGATAAAAAGCTCTGCTTGTTATTAGAATATATTTTATTTTATTAATAATACAAATAACATCATTAGAAACTTCGCTAAACTGTTTTGTAACTAGCACGCTGTTTAGCACGGGTATAATTTCTTACAGTTTACGTTTGGTTAGAGAAAGTTAGGTTTCAGGTCACTTCATTGTCGGTTTGGGTATTCAGATCAAATTAAGTTGTTTTTGTCACAAACCAATATGAAAACAAAATTTTTCTCATATTCACTGGCAAAGTAACTTTTTTCTGTTGGCATTAATCGACTTTGTAATAATATTAACTTCAACTTGTGCAATATTTAAGTTATCACGAAACAGATAATTGAGGACGTAGGAGGTAATGAATATGTTGAGGTGAATCTATTGTCTCAGAATGGAAAGAGATGAGAAGATTGTACAAAACCAGTCTGGAGACTGACTGCAGAAAATAAAATTTTATACGAGAATCAGAAGTAATTATATCCATATATATTTGTCTACTGTGCATCATGGGCGTGGTAATTTGTCGCGAAACTGGTGATCCGCTTTATAGATACTGAGCGGGAGTGTGAAGTAGGGTCAAGTTTGGTGTTTACGCCTCTGCCGGAGGTGAAGCCAAGGCCTTGGCTAATTGGCACCGGAACAGCATTAGCAGCTCCCGCCACCTGCTGCCGGCCCGACCAATCGCAGTCCTTCCCTCAGCTGCCAGGGTAACGTTGTTAGTGACGAGAACAAGAGCCCGGGGCTGGCGCCAAGACTGCTTGCTCCCTCTCCGCTGTCTCTACTCAGAATTGATCCTTAAAACAACTTAGTCAACCGCTCTGATTATACAGTAGCACAGAACAGACGCCAACATGAATGTAAGGCAGAGCGCCCCAACGTTTTTCCGTGCAACGCCGAATCCACTACGCAATATCATTTAGAACAGGGGTTCTTAACCTGGAAGCCACGCAACCCTGTGTGGGGGTGTAGTAGATTTTGAGGGAAGACGTGATCTTTTAAGAAGGGAAACGTACATATGCTTACTAAACATATAAATATTTGAGAAAAAAGAAAATAATGAAATCGTGTTTCTTCACTAATATATAGTAGGCCTATATAATAAAATCGTAGAGAAGCTGTGTCTGCGCATTAAATTAATTTCACAAAGACTAAGTGCAATGTAAACTACTTATAATAAAGATGCCAAAACCTTAGTAATTAAGAATTTTTGTCTGTCGGTACGTCCGACTGTCTGTTAGCGCATTACGCATAAACTAATGGGTGGATTTTAAGTAAAATACACATAGTGCTAGCTTAAATCGTCAATCACGATATAGCACTTTTTATTTCTGCAGGTGAAAAATTTCCGATGATACAGAGTGCAAAACAATAAATTAAAAAGAAAATTGGCTGCCCACGCATCACTATGTAACTAATAAATGAACAACGATACTTCACATAGAAATAGCTTATACCATCGGCTAGGATTTGGACATGCTTTCCCACCGTAACTTTTCAATTTTTGTCTATTTGTGCGCTCTTCCCGCAAAAACTATTGAACGAATTTCAAGGAAATTTAGCATGATGATATGTCGTTTGTTAACATATAATATAATTTAACTCATGATTATTTCGTCTATGGTACAAAAGGAAAAACTGTATATTTTGTAATTTCCTTAAATCCGTTTAACTGTAGGTCTACTTAATATCGCTGTGGTGGTTCAGTTCGTTAATGTCTGGGATATGGAAAGTGACAGCTGATATTTTTACAGTCCTCAAAATTTGACGGTCATTTGTAATATGAAAATGCCAGTATGCTCCGTGGTTCGGATTCCACGTTAAACTGTAGGTCCCCTTTACCTGTTACGATAGTCAGGAGGCTACAATTGAGGCTGTAAAAAACTCTGTCACCAAATCTTTGAGACCATACGTAAGTATACGGCGGGTGATCAGAAACTAAGGTTACAAAGTTTCAAGCGAAACATGTACATTTTGTTTCCTACAGTCAATACAGCCAAATGATAGTACATACATTAGGTTATTTTTTGACTTAGTCTCCATATAGGTTTACGTATTTATCGTTTCATGGTATGAGTTTGAATACTCTCTTTTGGTATAAATCTCGTCGTTGCGTGTTCAGCCACGTTGTCACGAAATGTTCCATATCCTCGTCTGAAGCAAATCGTTGGCCTCCTGGGAGCTCCTTCAAGAGAGGAAACAGGTGAGGGTCGATTAGAGCGAGGTCCGGGCTGTAGGCAGACTGGAAAATGACGTCCCAACGAAACAGCTGTATGAGGTCGCGCGTTGTCATGAAGGACGATGACGCGAAGGGTGAGAAGTCTTGGCCATTTCCTCCTGATTGCTCCGCGCAATCCTGTCAAGATCTCGCAGTATCGTTCAGCGGTCACTGTGTGCCATCTTTCCATAGTCTCCAAGAGTATGACACCCGAACTGTCCCAAAACACTGTGGCCATCAACTTCCCGCCCATCACTTAAAACTTCTTTGTCTTTGGAGAGGAGAAAATCGTAAACAATGTCGAAGAACGCTTCCTAACGATATTCCAAATCCTAGCATCATATGCCGTATCGTGATCCTGCTGTCATAAATCAGCTCTTCGATGGGAGTTCTGTTCAAATCTGTTAAATCCGTGGCTGGTCGGCCACTGCGATCCTAGTGGTTAAAGTTTTCTCTACCGACTGAAAACTTTCGATTTGAATCTGCGAGAAGCTGACGAGACACTTGAGTCTCTACCAGCTACCAGTGAATTTCAGCCGCGGTTACATGTTTCGCTCGCATAAGTCGAATAATGGAGCGGGTTTCTTCGCGAGACCAGTTCTCCAAACGAGTCGCATTTTGTGTGTGCCTACTACTAGAGTTTCAAGTGGCAGGTGGCTAACTCTGCACAGTCGCCAACCGCATGTGCCATAATTACCGCACACTGTTAATTTCCCTATAACGGATACCCCGCCTCTTTTCTGCCAGGAATGAAATGGCAGTGAAGATACCATATTAATTTTATTAGGGAGTTTATAGCACAGTACATATGCACATAAATACAGACCCCAGCGACCACCATTTCAAATATTGCTTCCAGAAAAGCTGTGTGTGCCTATTGGTCATCAACAAACATATACCTTCCCAAGTAGTTTCAAACAGAGATAGAAGAAAATGATGTTCTCGAACGTGACTAAAGCATTGATAGTTTATCTGTGAAATAACGGCATGAAACTCAAATCCCGCGTGATAAAATCTAGGTACAGCTAGTATGTTTGATAAGTCCTTATAAAACACATATTAAGATGTTTTCTAATTTAGATACATCTTTTCTCTATTTCAACATACACTGAAGCACCAAATGTAATGCGATAAGAAGATGCAAATATGCAGGTGACGGTAGCAGCGCGGAAGAAACGTATGAATGTGTCAAGCAGTAGCGTCTTGTGTTGGCGTTTAGCAATTTTTTTTTTCTTATTTTTTTTTTTTTTGGCATTCGGCTATTGGGCCATACAGCCAGCTCAATCTGATTTGTTGCTATCAAGTATTGACACAAGGACACTACAACACGGACAAGACATTCACAGACACAACAACACTAAACACCCATGCCCTCGGCCGGACTCGAACCGGCGACCTTCGGTACGCGGAGCTAGCACTCTAGCCCCTACGCTACCGAGGCCGGCGTTTAGCAATCTTCTGGAAACATCAGTCACACAGTGTATTCACGCAAAATAAATAAATAAATCAAACAGCACCAGTATAAAACGATGAGAGAGATCGCCAGCATATGAATAACCACAAACTTGTTCTGCTTTTGGCCAATGGTAGCAAATGAGAGTACGGCAGTCTCATTTAAAAAACTGCAACATTTATTTTTAATGGTAATCCGCTGCCAAGTGGTCAATCGAACCATACCCGTGAATTAGTTTGGCTTTTTAAAAAAATATTGTATATGTTCTTATGTTTTATTGATAAGTTCCTAATCTCATTTTTACTATTTATATTTTACCTTGCCTTTTTATTTCTTACTGTTATATAAATGCGGAAAATTTTCAAACAGTGTGTTCTAGTAATGAAATAACAACTTTAAAATATTTTTAATGTTTAAATGCTACCAAAAAATTGTAACCCCTGTGCACTATGACCTTACTGCATGACTTAATAGACAGATTATTTATACTTCTCGTTGAGTGAATCCATACGATACACAATGAATACATTATAGCACACCATATAGAAACTTTCCAAATGCAAGCGCTATCATTTAGTTTTAAAAAATGTGCATATTTTAACAAACTACGGTAAGTAAAAAATTCATATATTTCACTGATGTTATACCTGTTTTAAAATGCAAGCCTTGTATTTGAAAGGAAACAAATAAAAATTAAAAATTAGGCGCAACAATATTCGATGTGAATTCGTCGTTCGACTATTCATAATATTTTTGTCAGGTGGACGAAATATTTCATAGTAAATAAAAAATACGTTGTTTTCACAAGTTCTGAAGTAGAGGAAATAGTAACTTATACTTTCATATTATTATTAAATGTTGAGAAATATTTTTGGATGGTGTCTACATGAATCAAGTGACAGAAGAAAAAGTGGTGAACTGGTGATCTTAAGTATATAAGACATGCTTATAAGAATAATAGTTTCCGAAGCGATAATATTAAGAAAAATTGATTCTGTGCCGAGTAGTGACAGCAGTCACTCTTAAAAGGGGTGCAATAATTGTCAGTCCCATGAAATGTTACATTAGTGCTATCTGTCAAACAGCTTGTATGTACAGCATACGACAATATGCTGCACATATGACGCAGAGTTGTTTTTCTGGTGGCAAAATTTCTGGAACCTATGTAAGTTTCTTGTGTGTTATGTTAACAAAAAAACTGTCTTCCTATACTAACACAATTGTTTTAATGTCCCTGCTCTAGGGATAGTTTCATTTAGCCGAGAATGCAAGGAACCAAACATCTCCGTGTCTTTGATCGATCCTAGGTTCGACCTTGGCTCCTCTTTATTGCAGCTTCTGTGTACTTCTGACACCTCCGACTAGAAGAGAAAATGTGACTATTACCATAACAGCATTTTGCATAAGGGAGAAGTATCGTGTAGACGAGTCTCCTATATTTTCACATTTCTCGATACCTTATCCATTACTTGACGATAAAATGAATTGGAAGAAAGTGTTACCGCCAAGCCATGTTCTAAGACAAAACTTAATACCAAGTATGGGTCTGAACGAGGAACCGTATTTTATACGGTTATCGGCATCTTATCTGATGGAGGGCGCAAGAGAAACCATTTTAGGTCATGTCGGTGGTCGCGCCGACCTTTCTAGGTAACGCTTGAAGCTCATTACCGAATGGAGTCACGCCAGAGGTGTGAGGCGAGTATGTAGGCCGATCGAGTCGTCGGGGAGGGATTAGTCGATCAGTGAATCAGTGAACTAGTCAGTCAGCCAGTCGACGAGTCAGGCTTCTTCTCGACCCGGCCAGAGGGCCGGGGTCGAACCCAGGAACCGGCCAGCCTCTGCACCCTCTGCCACCAAATGTAAGAATACCATCCAGTTCTAATGAGTCGTAATCTACTGTGAGGATCTGTCTAGTGACCTTTTCTGTTCATGTACTATTGCTCTCTATGAGAAATTCTGTAAATATACTTCCTTACGCTTAGCCCTGTGTCATTAATAGTTCAAGCATAAACTCCACCGAAGCGCTAAACCCTCTCTTGGTACTATCCCTCTCGGATAAACATATCATAGTAAGCCAGTCTGATATATCAACCCATCATCCTATAACCGCTCGGGGATCTTGGGTCTATGTTAGCCTGCTAGCTTCTAGTCTCGGGACGTTAGTTAGGCGCGTCTTTCGGGGTTGGATCGCTATGGTTACCATACTGCCATTGGAGTGACTGCATAGTCTGTATATGTGGCCTGAGTTCTTATGTTGGAACAGGACCACAACAAAAGCATTCGAAGGTTTTATTCAGTACCTCAGGCCTACGAGAATGAGGTAACAGAGTCATACCGGTAAATTCAGAGCTCTGTGTTTCGAAGCAAACCGTCTTGGCGATGAATAGCTGAGACAAAAGTACAAACAGTTTCAACTTACCAAGTGACACCAAACTGCACCTCGCAGTGGATGATGATTGCTGCTGACATTCTAAATTTACGACGGGGCTGAAATGCAAGCCATCAACGACTTCTCCGAAAGTTCGATTGACCTTTGCCCATGCCAAGTTAAGATGAATTATTTTCGCCATTGATATCAACCTTCTCCCAGACTAAAGTCTATGCACTCTTTTTTTCATTGTTGGGGACATTGGTGATGTGAACTAAAGCCACCATGTCATCTGCCATTGTGATTAATTCAGTGATCATTACAAAATCATCTCTCCCAGTACTGACAGACGAAAATTTCCTGTAGAACTTCCCACTAAATCAAGACATTGTCCCCTTGAAATATTGCCACTATACAGTATTCTTGGATATGGATACGGCTACCTAATAGAGTTTTAGTTTTACGATGTTGCGAATCTGAAAGGTTACTCATAGAAATGAATAGAAGCGCTGATTACACAATGCTTAATTTTGTAGATGCGGTTGTTCGACTTATTCCTTTATAAAAAGGAATATGAGTTACTCTGGAAAAGTCTAATCTTTCTAAGAATGGTTCTTGGAATACCTTGTTCGTCTTATACACCATTGATATGGAGCCGCTGTTTTTGATAAGATTGCATTAAGTTTCTCTTTCAAGTACTCATAAGGCGTGGCAAATATTTGAATTTAGTACTTCATCTTTTAAACTAGTAATCGAGATTACTAAGGCTTGCCTCCTCTCGTTGAGGAGTGTATTTTGAGATGAATTTCTGCTGTCAATTATCGTGGTGAGTTAAAATCGAAAACTCACTCTTAATTTCTTTACTTGTGTTGTATTAATTTTACCGAGTATGCAAAATAATCGATGACCAGGTTAAGCTACAACTGAAGGTGGATTGGCAGGGGGCGCCGGACTCCAAAGACGGGAGGGAGACAATTTGCGAAAGTTTCGAGTCTGGTAATTGGTCCTGCCGTTCCGTTCCGGCAGAGTTTGGTGCGGTCCAGGGAGGAGCTGGCAGACTGCGCAGGAAGGACGTCGTTAGGGCCGCCAGCAACAGGTTGCTGCAGCCAGCCAGCCCGCACTGTGCAGCAACAGGCGGCCTCACCACGTCCGCAATCCCAAGGTCGCCAATTCCATACGCCTCTCAATAAAAATGTTGCAACAATTACATGAGGACCCAGAGCTGTTCTCTTTTTTTAAAAAAAGAAAAAAAAAATCATTCACAAATTCCTTGCGCAGTGTTGATATTTTCTTGCTTAGGGTTTTACGCCTCGTTGACGTCGGTGTAACTAGAGACAGGATTGGATTGGGTATATCTTTTGAAGGAACCATCCTGGAATGGGAGTGATTTGGAGGAACCATAGAAAGCCGAAATCTGGATGGCCAGGTTTGAACTGACGCACTCCCGAATCACTGGCCTGACAGTTTCAGCTCACCCTTCCTGCTCGGTGGTAGTGATCCTACTCAATACTAACCTAAAATTTCTCTGACTTAAAAATCATTTCATGTCCCCGCCCCCTAAAAGAATATTTTATAACTTCAGATTAAGACTTCAAAATACCTTTGCCTCATGAAGAAAATCTATTTAAAACTTGTTTACATTTAAAGGAAACATTCTGTTTACCAACTAGCTCGGGTTAAGATTCGAAAGAAATGTTTTAAGATTTCTACAAACGCTTGTTCTGAAGACCGGTCAAATAATACCTTTTTGTGCGTATTGTTAACAGTGAACATTATAACAATAGGCACTCCACTTCTCTTCGACTTTTGTAAGTGGTGTTCGGGGAGAGGGGAGGATAACTGTCAAATTTAATTATTACTACAGATAAAATGAAATATAGCATTAGGTATTGAATACGGAAGTCAAGTCTTCTTTATGGAGTTGGTTTGCGCTGCAATGGATGTATGCCATCGTTTTTTGAGCTTCCGCAACCAATCAGAATGATGTCATCTGTGTCGTGATTGTCGAGGTGGAGCTTAGGACTACGTCGTGACAGTCAAAAACATCTAATAGCATGATCTTCCTTACAGATTTCTGCAACCTAGGCTTTTCGGGTAAGGGGTGTTAGATAATCATTGTTACGTTACTGCTCGGGATAATGTGCAGCATAATAACTTCGAAGCAGCGTGCTTCAAACTCACAAAAAAATAAAATAAAATAAAAAGCTTTTACATAACTGAGGGATTAGTTAGAGATCAGAGCGGAAAGTAAAATTCTAAAATAGAATAAAAACATCTATGGATGCCCTTTCTGTCTTCTTAATCCTTATCACAAGCATCCACTCAAGGTGTCACTGAAAGGATTCTCTTTATTCTGCACAAGAGAAACGAATTACGCTTCAAGTCTTTCGGATAGGCTGAAAAAGTGGGGGAGGCATCGAGCAACCACTTCAGACATTCGCAGTTGATATTTTGCCACTCGTCTGGAGGAACTTGTTGACATTACACATTTCTATTTTTTGTCTATGGTAAAGGCTTTCGAAACAAATAGTTTTGCTTTAAATAGAGTCAGTACAGAAAACGCTAAATAAGTATCAGCGCTTATTTTGAAATAATAGGTTAGTTAACTATGTATGAGAAAAAAAATTGTATAAATAAGGTACTCATCGTCATAAGCATTCGAAATATGTTAACTTTAATTTATAAAAACATAAAAAAAACATAAAAATTATTTCATTTGTAAGATTTAATAGTTTTTGTCTGTCGCGAAACGGTATCCACCATAATGGATTCATAAGTGACATCATCTTATAATATATGCGCTGATTAGCCAGAACATTATGACCACCTACCTAATAGCAGGTATGTCCGCCTTTGGTAGGGATAACAGCGGTGACGCGTCTTGGCATGGAAGAAATGAGGCCTAGGTAGGAGGGCATCCATAAATTACGTGAGGTATTTTTCCGGTTTTCCGGACCCCCTCCTCTCCCCCCCCCCCCCTTGTGGTGAGACTTCGTGATATCTGAATAATATTTCCCTACTCCTATATGCATTTCGTAAGAGCAACCTAGAAAACGAAGAAAAAGATACTCGGTAATAGTACTTACTTATGGCATTGACTCAGATAGGGAATAATAGCAGATTATAAATGCTGCGAAGTCAACCGTTGATGGAACTCTCTTTGTAATATTTTTGGTGCATTTTAAATTACAAAATACTTAGATTATCTAGTTCCTTTTTAAAATCACTCTTTTCTTTGTTTTACGGTTGACAGTAACTGTGTTGTTGACTATCTAGTGACGTCACGTACCAAAGCTGTATTGCGGCTGTCGATTTCTCGTGGAAGTTTAAAATGTAAAATTTAAATGCACTTTTGGAGCACTTCATAAAATAAAAATTCTAGTGGCTTATTATTAACAAGGGATTAAATTAAGCCACTTTTCAAAAAATGATGTAATACTCTATTACTCTATTATGTTCGCACATATCAATAAATAACACGAGGGAACTAAGCGCTAATAAGGGCTTATCGTTTCACGTCTGTTCAAAAAACATTAAATTGTTGTACGGGGAGGGGGGGGGGGAAGTTTCGAGGATTTTCTCACACATACACCGTTCCAGAACCGAATCTGTAAGAGATTGAATACAGTGAACGCACGCAGGATTTTCATGAGTCCTAAAAGAGCAAACCCTCAAATGATTGCAACTATGGTCATACAACACCTTTGTGGTTGCTTAGGCTCTCTATTGGTCCCACACAACTCTTTGAGAATATTTATTTTCCATGAAGTCAAATGTCTCTGAAAGGGTACAATTTGAGCCTCTGTAGTACGTGAGTAACCATACATTAGATCGAATTTTCTGGCCGCCTTGAGAATTAATATAGTCTTCTCGGGTGGCTAGCCAAATGAGCAGGGTGTTTTCACACGTTTTTTTTTTTTTTTATTTTTTTTTAAGTGTTTAACGTCTCTTAACAGCGAGGTCTTTAGAGACGGGAAAGGATGGGGGGCAAGGAATGGGAAGGAACTCGGCCATGGCCTTTTGAGGGAAGCACCCCGGCATTTGCCTAGAGTGATTTGGAAAACCATGGAAAACCCAAATCTGGATGCCCAGACGGGGATTCGAACCGCCGTCCTCCCGAATGCTTTCAGACGATATTTCGGCGATCCGGCACTTCACCAGAAGATGGCGACAGAGGTGTGTGAAAACACCCTAGCTAGCCACCCGAGAAGACTATATTCAGTTACACTTAATTAAAAATGACATATTCCTATAAAATCTCTACCAACGGCTTTACAGATGGAAAGCTGAACCAATAGAGCGTGGTATAAACCGTTTAGATGACAATTTCGCAAAATGCATAATATATTTGGTTTAAAAATGACTTATTATCTTCCCTTTCTTAGCATTAATCCTGCATTGCAGGGTCTGCTTTGCTGGACCTTTTCTTTCATTTGTGCCTATCTTGTGCATCTTCGGGTGAGGCATTGACCAGTTGCACGAAATGACTTATAATCAACATTTTATATTCTTTTAAGAATTAATTTTTTAATGAATTTAATTCAATATAAAAACAGATTAGGGTGCCCTCACTAACCGAAATTAAGTCTCATTTGTCAGATATATTCGATTCAAGTATTACAGACAAATATAAGAAGAATTTTGGAACTCTGACTTACATCGTCTTGAATTTATCTACTTTACAGTTAAATCTAGCACTCAAAACTTGTTATCTCCACATCACCTTGTGGAATATTAATTAGAGTTTTCAAAATGTTCGAACTTTATGACATAAAATCAGAACAAAGTAATGAAAAAAAACAATACTCCTATCTCTTTCTTTCATATTAGATGAGTTTAAAGAAGGCACCCGTAAATATAAACTCTGCAAAACAGAAGATCAAGAACTTTTGACCAAAAACAATGTTCTGGATAGAGAAATTCCAGATTTACAGCATATCGAGAAGAGTATCAATGAATAAGCCGGGTAAAAATGATTTGATCCCCAAGAGCTATAAGGCTATCTTCCTCATTTCTTCGCTAGAGCCACGTAGCATCGACTAAACGTAGCCACAGGACGAAACCTGCCACCAAGCAGACTGCCTCCAAACAACTTAAATGGGTGAGGCATTTTAAAACTGTTTTGGAAACAAAGGAAATTATCGCAGATTTAACTGCTACATATTGTACTTATTGTTTATCAGCTACATTTTTATTAATAATAATTTAATGATGTGGAGTTGTCAAGTTCAGTTTAAGTATGTACACTGCGGTGCAAACATTTTTGGGACGCGTGGTTTTCCGGGTGTACTCTTATGATGAGATAGTGGAGTGAGGGCAGGTATGATACTTGAGATACTGGGGCCTGACCACACAATTCCAAGGGACAAAATAATGTCTTTATTCCCAAGGGTACGAACAATGACCTAGTGTGGTTCTGTTGGGTGGCTCTCAGTAAATTTGTTTATTGTATTAAGACAGCGACAAGGTTCACCCAAGGCTTTCTATAAAGGAAGATGTTAGCGACTGGAGACACAAGTTGGGATTTGAATGACGGTGAGTATGCTCACAGAATAATTCGTGAACGTAGGACAATAATAAATCAAACTTAAGGGAGGAACTAAGTTTTCCCAAAAGCAATGACGAGGGGACTTCCGAAGTTGATCCCGTTTCCCAGAACGATGAGTTAGAGGGAGAATCTGTGCACCTGATGCAAAAGCAGAATTAATATGAAATAGACCACGAGTGTCATGTGGCGAATAATGTGAAAGTTAATTATAAACAATGACGCTATTGGCTTATAACTTCGATAGGCGCGTAAAGGATGTTTGGACGGGGGTAAATCTATGAGTTTTCGACATTCTGTCTCCGACATGCTATGATGCGCTGCGCGTATGATATGCGCATTGGACGCTTTTTGGGCGGGTAAAATCTTACGAGTTCGCGTCACCAACATGCTGTAATTACAGTATACCCGTAGCTATAAGTACTACGTGTTGCGCATGGAAAGCAATGAAAGAGTAGAATGTTTGTTTGTTTATTTGCCAATGTTCTTCATACAAACACACAAAACAAGACGACCTGGTAGCTCAGTGGTGCCGGCCCTGGTAGCGTAGTGGCTAGCGAGCTTGCCTCGCGTCGCCAGGGTCGCCCTTTCGAGTCCGGACGAGGGCAGGTGTGTTGTGTCCGTCCTGTGTTGTCCCCACTGAAAAAACGATAATATAGTACAGAAAAATTCGAATAACAGAATGAAACTTACAGATGGCTGAGGTGGCAAAAAAAAAAAAAAAAAAAGGAAGCAGTGAAGGCGCTTGCTTCAGAAGTTTCTCTCTTAGGTCCCGAGTTCAAATCCCGTGATAAGCTGGAATTTTTAGGAGCTTCATTTGATTATATGATCTACGTCGGGAAGTTCCGTGGTCCTGATTCAACGTTAAACTGTAATCCCCTGAGGAAAGGAACTGGCCTTCCTGCCCATGACACAATAGGTTGGTACATCTCCTTCGGAAAGATTCGTTCAACCTTCGGGTTGTGGACTAATTTAGATTTTTAGTTTTTGCAGTGAAAACTTCATTAGACGCGTTGGGTGATTTTGGATGGGAAACATCTTATGAGTTCGCGTCACCGACAAGCTAATGTGTGTAGCGGTGAGATGGCTCAGTGCTTAACGGGAACGAGATGTCACTTCTTCGAATCCCTGTTTCAGTGGGGATTTTCATAAACCCTTAAGACGACCTTCACCTCTGGCACAGCTTCCTGTGTAATGTGAAATACGCCAGAACGCTTCCGTGGTTCGGATTTCACGTTAAACTGTAGGTCCCCTGTACCCGCTATCACTACCGGGTTAGGTTAAGGCGGCTAAGACAGGAGCAGAATGCGCAGCCAATAGAAACCCTGTCACCAAGTCATTACGACCACACGGAACTATGAATAATTAGTATATCTATAGTTATAAGTATGACGTATTGCGCGTATATTCATAGTTTTAAGTTTTAACTTTTGTCGACAGTGCCTAATGACTGCCAACTGGTTATTTTTTTCGTACGGTTGACCACCAGGCACGGGGATTAGTTGCAAGACTCCGGTTGGTTCTCTAACGTTCACACCGAGAAGTGGGAGCTCTGGTGTACGAAAAAACGGGGAGTAATAGAAACGGAAAGGACTCTGCGACTTGGCCTCACGACAGCAGAGGTATAATACAGCTCCAGCTTCAGCCAAGACCGATAGCGAATGATTCGTGATGAAATGTTGTAAGTCAGGCAGATGGCTTTGTTTTCTAACGCTAACTGCTAACACAGTGATTGAGCTCACATTTGAGTATCGTGCGAGATCAGTGGTTCGTTTCATTTTTGATAAACCCTTCTGGTTCTACCATAAATTTTCGCTGATGTCACTTAGAGTCCACACCTCAACGAAGATGCACAGATGTAGGCAATAAACAAATTGGTAAAGTGATCTACGATCCAGGGCATTAAATTTCTCTGATAACCTGTAGCAGCCCTGTTATTAATTTTATGCAGATAAGTGTCTTACGATCATTCATGTCTCGTTTTCTTTTAATGTCGATTCATAATCATATAACTTCAGTTTTGCTAAAGTTCATGTCTCAAACAAAATTATTCCATTTCAGTACTTGTCATTGCCATAGTAATAATAATTCCGTATGGTCGCAATGGCCTGGTGACAGGGTTTCTATTGGATGCGCATTCCTCCCCTGTCGTAGGCGCGTTACCCCACCCCGGCAATCCTATTGAGTAAAGGGTACCTACAATTTAATCTGGAATCCGAAGCACGGAAGTGTTCTGGCATACTTCACATTACACATAAAACTGTGCCAGAAATGAAGGTCGTGTTAAGGGCCTATGAAAATCCCCGTCGAGACAGTGATTCGAACAAAGGACCTTTCAGTCTCCAGTCAGACACCTTACCCACTGAGCCACCAGACCGTTCTTGTGGTTGCTGTCAAAGTAATTGTCCATTTCATGTTGTTTCTTTTTTCTGTTTGTTGTCATATTCACACTCAATAAACGTAATGGTTTTTTTTTTTTTTAATAAAGTTAACATTAATATTTGTTAACGTAATCAATGTTCGTAGTAAAAATTATCCCGTTTCAGTTTCCTTTGGGAAATTCGTTATTCAAAATTGACTTCTAAAATTAATAATTCACAATTAAAGAGCAGAGAAACTTCAGAAAGTCTTAAGCTATTAAACGAAACATATCTACAAAACGAAGAGTTCAGGACCAGCAACGTGATAGGCAATATGAACCCAATGTGGCATATTTTCTGATGCAATTAAGCGCATCTCAGGATATGAAGTAAACAGTTCTTCAGCTCGTTAAACTTCAACCGTTGCCAGAAGGCACTAAGTACTGCATTTACGTCGACAATCGTGTCATTACAATCTGCGGTGAAGTGTTTAAGGGGGCTGAATGGACTTTATCTCTTGCCTTGAAGCAATTGGGCTTTGACTTGTAGCAACACCGTATTAATATAATATAATGATTACTATTGTCGAGAATTTGTTTATTTAACCACAAGAATTAGTAAACAAATTAAAACAGAACACATGACAATGTCCAACTCTTAGATTACTAGTACCAAAGAACACGTATCTTCAATAGATTTGAAATGTAGTAGTTCCATTTAATTCGTTGTGGCCGTTTAAGCTAACGCCGAAAACAGATACTGTTTAACTAACTCTTATCCTTTAAGACGCTGTATTATTACATTAAACATCGATTTTTGATATACTGTATATTACTCCGGTGACCATCTATTGGGGGAAAACTAGGATTGTCGAGAAAATCGGCATTGAAATATTCTGTTGCGTTCAAATGCTTCCTACCTTAACATGTGGTCAAGGCGAGTGTGGCGTAACCGACAAGCCCTCTGCCTCGTAAGCTAGCCGTCAACAGATCGAATCCCACTCCCGGCAATTTTTTTTATTTTTTATTGCTATGAGATGCTGAGATGCTTCAAGACGGTAAAAAGTTACCATCGTGCACTATGAGTCATTCCTTCAAAGTGCACTACTCTCGTTCAGTCTAGAGACGTGTACTTTTACCAGATTATTTAATTGGGTAAGACCGTGAGATCACTCCCAGACAAGACCGAATAAAAATCCAATCGATCGTCCACCAACAGTTGTTTTCTCAGATTTTTCCTATAAGATACGTGTGGTTTCTATCACTCCTGACGGACCATAGAATAAGCCTTCAAAGTTTAGCTGTGATGGCAACAAATTTGTTGATACATAGTTTAGATTGGTGAATATAATTTCCTTCCAGTACTAAGCATACTACAGGAGACAGTTGTGATCTGTATAACAAACGTTCATTAAATGATTTATGCGATTTGACCGAAAATGGTAGACATTTTATGATCAAAAAGTTTATCGGTTCTGACTATAATTTTGCCTTTAACGTCACATAGGCCTGTACAATGAACACAGTACAACCATTTCTTCTGATAATAGGAGGTCTGAATAGAATTTTGAATCAATACTGCTAAACAAACTAGTTCCATCATATCGAAACTTTGGGTGGCCTTTATTTGTTAAAATTAAGCCTTGGAAGCTGTACTTCTTTTCATGAAATCGTTGAAATTTTTACCAGTTCTGCTGGTACTGACATTTTGGATGTCCACTTTCAAGTATATTTGCCAGTAATGTTGTGTATGCCATGGTCAACGAAACTCAGGTTTTGGTTTTTAGAGGATTAACGAAATAATTTCAGGCTAACAGAGAACTAGTTAATATTTAAATACCGTGGATGGATACCTTTCCAATCCTTGGGAAATAATATTTCCGTGACAGTTCAAAATATATAAAATAAACCAAGAAAGCATTTACCTTAATTTATCGATACGTGCATCCTCTCCATTCGTTTAGCTTCTTAATTGGAGTATGATGTGACTTTAGTGATCCACAGTACAGTCAACACAAGAAGAACGTATCAGTTAAGGAAAATCACTCATGTCTGTGGCTGGACTCGAACCGTCTACTCCAGGAACTACCCGAGCACTAGCCACCATGTTTTCAGGTCGGTATGTGCACCCGCGGCGCCTGCAGTGCCAGCGGTTGAGACCTACCCAGACGGATCAGAGGGGGCAACAACTCTTATATACGTGATGACCAGCATTACAAAGTCTCCGCTCACACACTACGTTTCCTCGTTCCAAGTTTCCTATGTATTCCTCTGAAGTCTCATAAACAACAGTTACAAAATATGGAAACAATTGTTCATGAATAATAATCTGTATCAGCATTAGCTTGTAAAATTTTCGTACTTGTGTAACTATTTGTTGTATTCTGGGTTACCAGTTGACACATAACAATTATACCCCTTAAATCAGTGTCAGTTCTCTACGGACTACTGTCGGAAGAACTAACCGCAGTGTTAAGATCAGTATGGGGTGCAAAGTTTGTCTACATTAATAATTTCAAGTATCACAAAGTGTATAAATCGCAGAACTGAAGGAATGATTTCGTAAGTGTCCACTATCAAATGCAGCAGTATGTTAATTAGCAAATGTTTTCAGTGTACTTCCTTGGATATTTAAGAATAGATTCTTTATTTTTTGGTTAGAACAGCCAACCAACGTTTCACCTGTAGTTTGAGTTTTAACAGCAGCACCCACAGAATATTGCAATCGCGAAAAAGCCGTATTAGTGTTCTTTGCCTGCTTACAAAACACCACCAAAACCACCAAGGTGACAAGACTATGTGAAATTATGTCTTCATCTATTGAACCCTCATTGTGCTTTGTTTTTGTTTTAAAAGGAGTATTCAGTGTGCTTTAAGCAGGTTTCGATATTAATGGTAGGTAAAAATAAGTTTTTTGACGCTAAAATATTGTCAACTCAGACTGCGTTGACGACGTCTCATATCTCCGAGAACAGTAATTTAGTTATAAGTTTTTCCGTATGTTCCTAAAGTAAGTTCAAATGTAGTAGTAAAAGAACAACATGCCTTAATAGCACACAGCCAAATTAACTAACTTCAAAACTCTGTAATTATCTGTCAACGCACTCACTTAAAACTATTTTTACCCAGAATAGTTATACATCGTAAATATTGATAATATATAGTTATTTTAAGTAATAGATGATCGGTATAACGTCTTACTTTCTTTTGAACCTAGCGTTTGTTCAAAATTAAGGTTTTGTTTGATAACTGTAACTTTTTATGTTGTGTATGGACACTAACTTCTCTTAATTTTTTAATAAAAACTAGAATGAAGTTCGCTCAATATCTGCACAACTCTTTTATTAAAGAAATACAATCCATATTTCGTTTGTATAACGAATATATTAAAATATATCATTTTTGTGAGGTACTTGAGTCTCAATTTTGGATATTCACGTTAGTATACCACCTAAAGGGTATAGGACTGTGTAAGCAGATGTGTAGGATGGGTTTAGTAAGATTTTGGAGGAAATATAGCGATCAGCGATTCAGATCGTTCGGATACATATGAGCATGGTACGAGTACATTCCTATACCTCTTAACTGCCAGTTCTTCGAACTCGCGATATGTACAATGTCATAGGTAGAGTATATCATTAATGATACTATTATTACAACACTCATAACCAGAAAAATGGTAAGAAATCATCCTTCAATAGGAATAAAGAAAATTACATCCGCCTACGTAAATTTATAACGCATTTGTGCTATCACGGTAAGAGATTTTGCTAAAGGAGAAATGAATTCTGTAAGCGTGCGACAGTGGCACCAGAGCAGGTGGACGTGCGTTGTGATTCTTAATTAAAGCGCGGAGTTGTGTTTCCTGTTCACTTTTCTAATTAAACGGAAGGCGTCTTATAATCGAAATCGCGCCAGTGTTTGCAGCTGTATAATTCGTACGTCACTTAATTCCCTTACACAAATCAAGCACTAGGAGGTATAGTAGCCAAATTACTCCTTGTAAAATTTCTTTATAAATAAGGCTTTGCTAAACTGTTATTCTCTGTTGTTATCTTTAGTTTCTGAATAAACGAATTATCTCTTAAGCAGTTCAGTAATATTTGATTATTAGAATTTACTGCATAATTAACAATCTCTGAAAAAATGGTTTTAACATTTTTTTAAAGGATTTTGGCAATCCGATTCTCCAGGAATGTTTGGCTTGGATTTACTATGCTGTTAAGTCCAATGCAACATACAGTACAATTCTATTTTCTGAAGATGGTTTCTCATTCGAGACATTTCTTTGCAACTAAGAATCGATACTTGAATTGCAAGTGACTCGTATATTCGTTATTCACCAAACAAAATAATCTAAACCAAACCACTTGCTTATTAATTATTAATTGCAACCGTATCATTACTTAAAGGAATTTATGATACACCTTTCAGAATAATAATAAAAAGAATTTCTCAGCACTGAATTGTGGCTAAGTTCGTTAAACTACGTAATCAGATTTGGGCTGTCTGGTGAGATTGACTTCTGCCATTCTCTTATCGTTAATAGGTCACCATACTCCACCCTAAAAACACACCTAGCGTGGTGGATGAGCGGTAACTCTCTGGCTTCGCTTTCGGGACGTCGTGGGTTCGAATCCCCGTCCGGGCATCCAGATTTGGATTTTGCATGGTTTCCCAAAATCACTCCAGGCGAATACAGGGATGCTTCTTTCAAAAGGCGATGACCGAATTCCTTCCCGTTACTTGCCCCCAGACCTCTCCCGCCTCTAATGACCCCTACCAGGCGTAAAACCATAAGCAAAAAAAAGGCCCAAAATCACATATTTTGCATATACGTTTGGAAAACAAGGCCAGTTTCGGTGGGGAAGGTTACAAACTGGGATATGTATACAAATTGGGTATGGATTGTATGAATGAACAATTTTCTTAACTTATTTAAATTTACCAAGTGTTTGTCATTGTTTACGATTATTTTTATTAATGGAAGATAAGGTGAGCAATAGTCATCACACCGAGACACAAGCGACAAATTCTGACTATCATGAAATGAAAAAGTTACTTGCTGGATAGGGGCATTCTTAAAATACAGATAGCAAAGTGATAGAGTAGGAAATGCATTATCAAAAGGGGTGGAAGTAAATATGTGAGTGCCCGTTGCTGTCCATTATTCAGTACCTGGGTGAGCGATCTTCGTTCGGCATCTTTCGATTTCTGTTCAATATATGGTACATGATTTTGAGTAAAGTTACATTAAAGTAAAAGGCTTGAAGGTTTCCTAGGCATTTTGAGGTGCACAGTTCGAACCAAAGAAAAGCTTAACTAACATCAATAGGCTTGTTCTACGAAACCAAATACAAGAATTGCTATTTTTTTCTAAAATCGTGTTACAAACTTGAAAAGTAAAACGTATTCTACATATGAAATTTCATCCAAATTGGTAGAACAATTTCGGAGATCGCCTGGTTTATCACCTCATAAAATGCTTTTAAAGAAAAATGCTATTATTATGTTAAATACAAATCTTAATGCTAATCGGGGGTTAATTAATGGTGCAAGATTTTTGGTAATTCAGGGAATTATACAATAACGGTGGCACCGCAATTTGATGGTGGATTCTTGTGTATCTCGACGAGACAAATTTAAATTAAAGAATAAAATTGTTACTCGCTTAGTTCTCGATATATCGTATCTCAAAATTGAAGTGGTTAGGTTGAAATGCGGCCTGGACAAGAAGAAAAATTTCGCCGCAACACAATTTAATAATGAATTCGTATGTAACTCGACGAGAGAAATCGAAAATAAAGAATATATTTTCTTCATACCTCGCTTAGTTCTAGATATATTTTATCTCAAATGTGAGGAGATTAGGGTGGGATCTGGCCTTAACCAGAAAAAAAGAAAGAAAAAAAGTCCTCCAAAACCTTTATGTCCACACGGTGGAAATGCACTATAAATGTTTTATTTTCTTTCTAGTGGTTGTTGTTAAATTGAAATACGGCCTGGACTAGAAGAAACGCCACCAATAGCACAAGGAACTATTCCTATAACTAATTTTTGGCATGACATACCTCGAAATATCAAAAGATTTTATTCTTTATTTTCGATTTGTATCGTCGAGTTCTGTAAGACTGCATCATCAGATTGTGACGTGACGTTAATGATAGAACTGTCGTAATTCACATAGACGAGAACATCAGTGCTAAATTCATTCACTCCGATAAAACTATGCTCATACCTCACAGTAACCTTCTGATCGACCGTGCCTTTGCAAATGATAAGAAAACAATTACCAAAATTCGTTATGAACATTAATAAATCACAAGGTCAGACGCTTCAAAAGGCAGGATTTTATTTATCTAACCTGTTTTTTTTCGTATGTACATTGTACACCCGTAAGCGGCTTTTCAGGTTTTTGTAGATTTATTAATATTTACTTTTATGTTAATGACACATACGGTCAAAAAGTCAACGATGATCACATTATAAATGATAATATTGTTTTCAAAGAAGATTGAAAAAAGGGCAGCTGACAAATCCAATATTTTTTAAAAATCTACTTTTTAAATGTTTTACAATTAAACGTTTAGTTTTTAATGATAACGACTTTTTGTAGTAAAAGTGAAATTTATTACTACTCTTCAAAATAATAAATAATAGTAAATAATTGAATTTATTTACTTTCACATTATTATATTACCATTCCGTGACTTACCACGATACTATTCGCACAGTTCAGCTTGTGCACAAAAATTATTTGTTTAAAGTTATAAGAGTTCTTTACTGTAATCCAAGAGAACTTAACTAACATCAGCCCAGCTTACTGGTACTTGAAACGTCTACAAGATGGCGTCAACGCCGTTTCTGAGATTCCAAATAAAGAATTGCAAATTTTTTGTAAAATCGCGTTTTTGCAGTGAAGACATCTATTTAGATAAACTTAAAAAACAAAACGTTAACCAAACAGGACATTTCATCCAAATCGTTAGAGCCGTTTCCGGGATCCAATATATATACAAGAATTGCTCGTTTAAAGATATAAGATTGTGTTGATGATTTTAGGTTGTTTGCAGATAACGTAATGTTATATAATAGGATCAAAACAGGAGAAGAATGTGAACAGCAGCAGGTTGACCTGGATAGAAGCAACCAGCATCGAATACAGTATATGCCAAGAAGAGTCCGCTTATTAGGCACACAGATAAAAAAACTAAAGGTTTATAGGGTGGGGTCAGAATTGCTTGTTGAAGGCTTGAAGGGTGAATATCTTGGTATAATGTTTGATAATAAATTCAGCTAAGCAGAGTACGTTGGGCAGTTGGTAGGAACCAAGCATTGTGAGTGAGTGGTTAAAGCTCAGGCCTCACATTCGTGAGGACGTGGGTTCGAATCCCTGTCCAAATATCCAGATTTTGGTTTTCCATGGTTTCCCCAAATCACTCCAGGCGAATTCCTGGATGCTCCCCACAAAAGGCCATGGCCGAATTCCTTCCCGTTCCTTGTCTCTCACGCTTTCCTGCATCTAATGACGTTGGCATCAACGAGGCGTAAAGCCATAATAACAAAATAAAAGTGGTAGGAAAAGGTTACAAAGTCCTTCATTTACTGGAGAGAGGATGTACCAGAGAAGTTAGGGAATCAGGTTACAAGACTTTGGTCAGACCATTGATTGAAGGTGGTGGTGTAGGTTGGGACTCAAATTTTGGATTTCAAATACAAGAGTTGGAGGGCGTGCAATGAAGAACAGCTAGATTTATTTGTAGAAATTATAGCAGGACCCAGTCAGTAACAGATATAATAAAGGAGCTGGTTTGCGAGTCATTGGAAGAGGGTGAAGAGAGTGCTGGGAGTGAACAAGGCCCTGCTGTAACACTCAGGAAGGCAGGGCCGTGGGTAGAAAAAGCAAATCCATCGCGTTAACCGCACTGATTAATGGGAGGCTTGAGGCAGCTTTAAATAAACATATCTGCAGATCTTAAATCGACGGGTAAGTGTGAGCTGAATGATACGTGAACTGCTTTCTAACTGTTAATTGATGGCACAAAAACGGTTTAGTGTAAATGCGATAACCGCAATAATCTTCATTATTAAAAAAATCGGCTTGATTTTTTTAAAAAAGAAAATAATAACATGAAAAACAGTGTTTAATATTTTTTTTTGTCATCAAGTTTTAGGCTAAGTAGTTTTCAAAAAGACAGAGCGGAACGCCATGGTGATATGTTTTAAATGAATGCACAACCAGAATTATTAGACAGAAGTTAAGTCATACTTCCTCTATTAACTCAATCGTGACGCGAAGTCATGTTTTTTTTTTTTTTTTTTTTTTTTTTTTTTTTTTTTTTTTTTTTTTTTTTTTGCAACAGACTGAACTGGAGTTGAGTTAAACCCCCGACAAAGGTTGATAGTGTGGGATAATGAGGAATGGTACGCGCGAACCATCTATGCTTCTCATGGTGTCTGCGATCTTATTGTGGTTTAATAACGAGAAGTCCTGTTACACAAACTGGTGATTATTCCAGTGTTACTTTATACCAGAGCGTAAAATATATTAAAACCAATCATTTTTTATGGTTAGGGGAGGAAAGTTCGAATTCGTGTTTCAATGATTTTAAAGAAATATCTTTATTATGTTTACAAACCCGAAGAGATAAACTCATAATACGTTAAGGTTAATCTTACGTAAATAAGAAATCTATTTGAAGGAAAAAAACCTTCTCGGAGAACAGAAAAATGGATGGGGTACTCAAAAATACAAATATACTAATTCCTGCTTACGGTTACTTTTGTGGCTGGTATTAAATATCTGGAAGCGGATCTGTTGGAGGGAAAGCTCCGCCACGTTGCGAAGCTGTGGCAGGCAGCAGAGCCAGAAAGCAGTGCAAGCCGATCACGGGCAAATCCCCTCGAGCCGCCGCAGGGCTGCCAACTCCCTCTAGGTGGATGTCTCAAGTCTGAAACATTGTTTTCGCTTCAGTCGCTTTAATGCTGACACTTACATGTAGCTTCGGTAGACAGTAGATATGTTTATTACGGCCAAGTAATTCGTTATCGTAGTGACAAAAACAACAGATCACTACCTCACATGAACGGGAGAGACCTCGGTGTGAATCCCCAGGTCCTCAACCTGACTTCCAGCTCTGGGAAAGCTTGAATTGTGTATGTGATGTGAACGTCCTGCGATTAGCATACCATGTTAAACTGTAGATACTGCTGGAGAGGAACAAACCGTCAAAGCTTTGGCTAAGTACGTCTCATGTGTGAGTATTTAACCAATCTTCGGTTCGTGTTTTTAAGCAATACTATTTAGCATTTATCAGCAAGGCAAGAGGTCATGATGTTGAGTGAAAATTGCAGTAGGAATAGTCTCAATCACTCTAAAATTGGAGGACATGAAGAACATCGGAACGATAGGTCATTAGGATTGCAGAGAGGTGACGTGCATGTAGGTACAGCAGTACACTCTTCTGTGCGATCGTGCAGTTCAATGTTATGCCAAGCTCAGTCGGTGCGGATCTATAAAGGGAAGTGGAAACCTGGAAGTAATAACCGGTATGCATCGTCGATGTCAAAGCACGCAAATGGCCTCCCGGAAACGGTTTGTCGTACCGTGACATTGCGGCTCGTTCAGGGCACACTGCAACGAGTGATGCGTGTGTTGAATCGATGGATAGAAGAGGGTCGTTCCACGTCGACGGTTTGACGCCGTTTGCTGAGTATTGTACTCGGTGGCACGCTTGCTATTGTATTGACTTCCATTGACTATAACTGTAGCAAACCGTATGTATTCGTTACTGAGTAACGGGTTCGTCGCCTGACTCGAAGTACCGAATCGTTACTCACAAATTCATTTCGTTACTCGCATGTTTCGTTACTCGCATTTGTCGCACAGATGTCAGTTTGATTCGATAAACGAACGAACTCGACGTATCATGCGTCATGCTGGAGCTGGAACGGTTCGCCCAGCGATTGAATGAGCAGATGTTTGTTATGAAATCAGTTGTTTTAAGTGTGCTGCGATTGTGATATTATTCTGAAGTAAGTAATATTCAGTGCAGTGAATCAAATGTGCGAACAATTTACCTAAATTTACTTTATTCAATGAACAATTTACTTGAACTTTACAAAGTACTAACGAAGTCATCCATGCGATGCTTCATGCTAGTGCTCAATTGTATCAGAAGTAATGTGACATAGCAATCTATGAATTTTAATTACCGGAGTATCCATGTAATCAATGCGATACTGGCTTTGAAGTTGAATGTTTGTTGTAACCGTGACGCAACAACAATTACGAATCTAATCACAAAAAGATAAAGAATTTACAAAAATAAATGAAAACAGTAAAGGAAGACAATGGTGAAACCTCTTATTTAAAAACGAAATACTTTGATGAGATTATAATATTTGTTAAATACATCTTCCATTATCAAATCAGGCTTGTATGCAGGGTTTTGAGTAGGTTAGATTAAAAAATAACCGTCGTTAGTAATTGTCACTAGATATGCCACAGTCGGGAGAAAGGTCAGGTCTGTGTTTTTTTTTTTTTTTTTTTATGCAAAGAGGTGTCTGTTTTGAAATTAGATTATTATTTCGTATATAATATTCATTACAGTAAATCAAGTGTACATTCATAGGTTTTCAGTAAGATCCGTACGATAATTAAACTTATTTCACTAAATAAACAATCTAATTAAACTTACCAAGTACGAACGAAGTCGTCCCGTATGCGACGCGAATCAATGCCATGTTTCATGTTAGTGTTCGATTGTGTCAAAAGTACCGAGTAACGATTCGATAGTAATAGATAATGATTGGTTTAGTAACGAGTACATGCGGGTACAGAATTTCTCTTTATTTTTTCAGCTCTACCAATGACTATGAACCTCAGACTGCAATGGGTACATGAACGCCCTCACTAGCGTATTTAAAAAAAAAAAAAAAAAAAAAAAAAAAAAATTGGCAAAATGTAGTGTTTACGGACGTGTCCGTCTTCAACTGGGTCTAAAGTGGTGGTCGCGTACGTGTTGGACGCTATTTTGGTGAACGCAATCAGATATACTGTGTTATCGAGTGACCGCCACAGCTAAGCTCCGGCAGTTAAACAACGGTCATCGTGGTGAGCACTTGGATGGGCGACCGCCGCCTCGACCAATGCCAGTGAAGCGGGACTGCGAGCGTCATGAGGTTGCTAAGCGACACCAGTAAACGCCTGGTATCCATCAAGGCAAGATCGCCGATACATAATCGACCTGAAGATGGCTACTGAGCTAGTAACCGAAAGCTTGTCGCTTTATAATAAAATCCGGCTGCAAACCCTAGAAGATTTGTTCACAATAAACCTGTTAGTATTGTGTGTATCATTGGTATCAAGACAGTTGTTTGCAATATTAGTTATTCAAATGTCTACCACCGAATTCATTAGTCCAATAAAAGATAATACACTTTCAAACGATGCAAAATATTTAGTTTCATGTTTGATACTACTGCATCCTAATTCTTCAGTAGTTTAACGGAAAAGTTTGTTGTAATTGCTCTGCTCCAAGTTCTGGAGTCTGATATAGCAAATGCTAGCTTGTGTGCTGATACGCCTAGTGTAGAAGCTAGTAAACTGAGTTGATGTGCTGAACTGAGATGCTTGTTGTCCTGTTGCAGCGATGTCCACAAGCGTCCAGCACAGCGCCCTCCGTTGCTGCTCCACTCCAGCTCCGTGGTGAGTGCAGTCTAAAGTAAGCTACTGCAACGAATTCGAGTAATAATCTTTGAAAATAAATCCACTTAGTGGTTAACAGATTTTCAGGAAACATATATTTGCTTTTCTATAAGATGATAATGGTTTTTGATACGTGATTTGATTCTTTGGTTTCTTGATCTTCTATCTATGTTCCTCCACAGCAGACATGTCATAGCTTGAACTGATTATCTCTAAATACTACTTAAATAACAAAAGATTTTGGAAAATAGATGATACATTAATGATCGATCCATAGTGAAAACCAACTCCTAGAATTTCTCCATTCCCTTAATAATAGCCACTCCATCAACTTCACATCGAACCACTCCCATACACAAGCCAGGTTCCCAGCTTTGTCATTTACAAGAGTTGGAACTTAAATAGTGGCAACAGTGCTGTGGAGACACTATGAAATGGAATCTACTACTGTCGCTGATAGCACACGTTGTTGACAAACCTATCTTACCTCCGAACAAATGGACTCGCACGTCCCACGTCCCGGCGTGCGCACAATCGAGGGAAACGCAGTCACTTGTGAGCGAGCGGTCTAACGTAACGGTGTCACTATGTTTTCGAAACAAGATGGATCAAGATTGAATGTACCAGAGGTCTTACAGCACGACAGTGTCATCAGGGTCTTCAAGAGGCGTGCGGGGAATCGGCATTGCCGTCCAGAACAGTGTCACGTTGGGTAAAAGCATTCAACGAAGCTCGGCAAACGGTGGCAGTCATGTATCGGGCAGGTCGTCCTAGCGTGACTGAAGAAGAAGTGCATACTGTGCCACTTTAGTGGACAATGATCGACGCCAGACGATTCGTGAGCTCGCCTACGAAACCGGATTAGTGCATACGACTGTGCTTCGCATCCTGAAGGAACGCCTGGGCATGTGAAAAATTGCATCACGATGGGTTCCACATGAATTGACGGAAATGCAAAAATGGATGCGTTACGACGCTGCTCAGACGCACTTGGAGCGCTATGAGCGCGAAGGAGAGGCTTTCTTACGCCGTATCGTAACACTGGATGAGACATGGGCCACATTGTACGAGCCAAAACTGAAACGCCAATCCAACGGATGGCGTCATTATGGGTGATGGTGTTATCCTAACGCATTACGTTCCTCCACGGCAGACACTCCAAATACCTTCTGCGCAATCCACCCATCACTTTCCACTACAATGCGCGGGCGCATACAGCGCAAGCTGTGGCTGCTCTGTTCGGTCGATGGGACTGGGAAGTACTGTACCATCCACCATACTCCCCGGACTTAAGTCCTTGTGACTTTGATTTTATTCCGAAGATGAAGTAACCACTTCGTGGCATTCGCTTCAGAACTGTTCCAGAGATTCGACAGGCAGTAGACCGCTCCATTCGCACCATCACCAGAACAGGCTCTGCTAACGGTATACTACGCCTTCCACATCGCTGGAAACGGGTTCTACACAACGCTAGTGACTATTTTGAAGAACAGTAACACGTGAAAACATGAAATGCTTTTGTATCGGTTGTGAATAAATAGTTGTCACTATTTAAGTTCCAACCCTCGTAAATTGCCTAAAAGACGTTTCGTTTTCCTGATTGTCGTTAAATATCAATTAATTTCGATTTAATTTTACAGACATTTTCTCTGCTCAAAAGTGATATTGGCTGGCCAATCAAACTATTTATGCAAAAATTCACCTCTATTAAGTTCTGAATACGAATAAAAACAAATACTAAATTTGATAATCTGAACGTTTTGCCTATAGACAAAAAGCATTAGTATAAAATTAACAGAAATTTTAGAAAAGATTTTAAAAACTTCTTGATCATTAAACACGAGTTTTGGTATTTTACAGGCTTAAATCTGTCAGACTGTAACGTTGCATTGTGTGAGTTGCAATATTTCACCACGTTAGTGAAGAAAGAACACCTACTTACATAAATAACGCAGCTTATTTCTCGGGACTTATCTGTCACTATGATCCTAAAAATAGATAATGAAGAATTCCTTTGCAGCCCTAAATGAAAGGTTGGGGAATTAGAAAGTAAATTTAAGTAGAACATGTTTCATTTCTGTCAGACTATTCCAGAGCGGTATTTGTTCTTAAGGAGAAGCGTCTGGCTTCTATTCACAAGTTCATTACCTTGCACTTTGTGGAGCGTAAATCGCCATTTGTGATGCCACTTTTAAATAACGTTATGATCACTTTGATGTTCTAAACTATCATCAAATCTGTTTATCCCCTGTAGATAACATCATCAGCGAAAAATTTTAAATTGCTGTCTCCTAATCCCCAAGATTGTTGTTGAAAGTTAAAAAAAAAAGATGCATTACTGTTACACTTCCTTCCGGATGTCCGATATGACAAGGAAATTACAACAGATTTCACCTTGTACGACGAACTCGTAACGTCCATTTACTAAGCGACCAATCCATTTATAAATCTGTTAAAGCTGTTGAGAAATTGCGTATGCTTGGATCTTTGATCAAAGGTGATTTGTTAGTACTGTACCAAACGTAATTTTTTTTTTTTTATCAAAGTAAATGCATCATCTCCAATGTCTGTATCAGTTTTGATTATGGCATAACAGAACAAAGCTAGTTCACTTTATACTTTCCATTCCTCCTAAAACAGTTTTTGGTTAGGATTAGTAATTTTGTTTCGTTTAGGTTCTTGCGAACTGGCAGCTTTCGCCAAATGCGAACTGCTCCCATTTAAATGTGGATCTTACGTAATTTAATCAATAGTGGAATCCCTGTGTTAGCTTTCTTGAATATTTGTACATGTTTTAAACCAGTGGCTTTACCATTAGAATTTCACTCCACGTTTATACTAAGATACGGCGTGTTGTTGGTGGTTTTGCCCTTTGACCACCGCTACACTGCAAGCCGACAGTTCTTTTTTAATTATTTTAATTACCATCATATCGGTAAACATATCCATGCAGTAATCAGAAGGATTTCTTATAGTATCTTTAAAGAGAAAACACACAGCTCGGTCCACATTCACGTTAAATTTAATGTTTTTAAAAACAATCACGTATTTACACAATATCAATTTACTTTATTCGGCGCAAAAGTTACTAACCTTTTCGCGCGAACGCTAACACACGACTGTCCTTTACCAAAGATACTCTGAATCTAAGCTTACAGACTAAGATACTATAGTACCCCGCTCACTATTCACATCAATTATATTTAAAACAACAATTAACACATAGTAGTAACACCAATAGCAGAAATAATATACAGAGATCAGGAATAAATGTCACATTGTTCATAATTTTTGAGCAAATAATATGGTGCACTGTTCTTTTTTTTTTTTTTTGCTGTTATCAGTCTTTCAACTGGTTTGATGCAATCCTCCATCTCCTCCTATCCTGTGCTAACCTTTTCATCTCTACATACCCCTTACAACCCATGTCCTCAATTATCTGCTTCATATATTATTCCAATCTCTGTCTTCCTCTACAGTTCTTACCCTCGACTGTTCCCTCCACTAACAAATTAACCAATACAGCATGTCTCAAAATATGACCTACCTGCCTGTCTCATTTTTCTGAAAGCTTCTTCCACAAACTTCTTTCTTCACCCATTATTTCCAAAACTCGTTCATTTCATACTTTGTCAGTCCACTTAAATTTCAGCATTCTTCTGTAGCACCACATTTGAAGTGCTTCAATTTTCTTTCTTTCCGGTATTCCTAAAGTCCCTATTTCGCTATCATAAAGGGCTGTGCTCCACAAAAAGAGTTTTAAAAAGTTTTTTCTAATTCCTAGATCAATATTTGAAACTAAAAGGTTTCTCTTTTTCATGAAGGCACTTTTTGCTAGTGCTATTCTGCTTTTAACGTCATTCCTGCTTCGGCCATCGGTTGTAATTTTGCTTCCCAAGTAGCAGAATTCACTTACTTCTCCTATTGCATCCTATTTTTTTATTTAACCTACTATTATTGGTATCATTTCTGCTACATTTCATCACTTATGTCTTGCTTTGATTTATATTCAGTCAAAAATCTTCCTTCAGTATTTTGTTCATGCCATTCAGTAATTTCTCAATTTCCTCAGCCCTTTCTGCTATCAAGACGATGTCATCAGCAAATCGTAGCAAACTGATTTTTTCTCCCTGAAAACTAATGCCACATGAAAATTTTGCTTTGACTTTCTTTATTGCTTCTTCTACATGTTGAGTATTGACGGGGATAGACTACAATTTTGTCTCACACCCTTTGTAACTGATGAATGTCTCTCGTGATTGTCTACTTTTATTATAGCCCCTTGATTCTTATATAGTTTGTATTCTCCTATCTCGATATTTTAGACTTCTTTACAATTTTGAACATCTTATCACACCCAACATTATCAAAAGCTTTTTCTAAATCAATGTTCTATTGCTGATTAAAGATAGAGTTGTCACAAGATCTCTTTAATGGATTTTTTTTATTGTTACTATCAAAAATGAGACTTAACTGTCAGATTTCCAGTCAGATAGTCAGAATTTAATTTCTCTCTTCAGTTAGGACAAGCTGCAGTGTTTCAAGTCGGTAAATGGGAGTTTTAATGAAATAATTGCTGGTTGCTAAACTTCACGATAAATGATCGAGAAGAGCACTAAGGCAACATTTCTACTTGAAATAGGTGCTGAGTTCTTATCACTAGTAAAGTAATCTCAGATAAATATCATTGAATATTATTTTAATATGCAATCGCGATGCTAAAGGAATTTACTGATTAGAGACAGTTAGCGTAGGTGTCTTAACTAGTCCAATTTCATGATCAATGAAGGAAACATGAGACTATAACCTGCGAGTAAGAGGGCGGATGTTACTCAGTAACACTATACACTGAAGTTAGCTGTCTATGAGTCAGTAATATCATGGCTAGCGTAGCACAACCACCACGCGATTATAGATACTCGCGCATCAGAATATCGGAGAAACAGAAAAAAACTCTTTCAGAACAGCACCGTAATCAACGATTTTGCGTTGCGTCCGACTGCAATTTATACATGTGAGTGGACTCAGGGCCGCTTTCAGGAGGGAACACACGATTGGAGTGATCGCTGAATAGAATGTTTATGTAACCGGCGCGACAGAGCTAAATGGTGGGCGTAGGTCCGGTGTCCTGGCTTGATAAGCCCAATGCGCCACGGAGGACAAGCAAAAAGTGCTAGATTTTAGTTCTCTACCACCACAGACAGAGATAAGCTTAATACGAACCAAACTGCTGTAACACGAGGGCTAAGTTGCTGTGGCGAAGGCGTCGGTGCCGTGGCGACGCCCCAGGTGTCGGCTGATTGCAGCCCTCGCGTCCTGTCTCGGCGGCCCAGGCAACTGCCGTCTCGTGGTCGTAGCGACAGGCTCCCTTTCTTCCCTGTGTTAGATCTTGGAGACTCCGTCATAGAATAACAGACACACCAGCTACTCACGCAACTTGCACCCATTGGCCATCCATTGAAACCCACAAGCGCGCGAAGCTTTCGGCGCTCCGAAAAGGCCGAGATATGACGCGGACGGAAGTCTTTGTTTTACGCGGGCTCCTTCCTTGCCGTCTGTATTTTAAGTCTATGCCGAGAATAACTTCCTTAACCGTGGCACGAGTAATGTAATTGGGTACTACTCAGCACAAGCTCGATATTTTTTTTTTTTTTTTTTAGTGTGCAAACACGTACGATATTTTGCTTTAAAATACCCTCATGTTGGGTTTATTATTTTGAATCCTTCTGTAGCTCTACAAAATATGGAAAAACAGCACGAAATCTGCAATATTTTCGTGAATGAAAATTTAAATTTAATGTGAAGTACTTTAACTTTGTCGTACTTATCATTAATCTCATATATCTGTATTAACGACAGTGAACCGCTAAACTTTTTTGCTGTATTGTTCTTAGTCAAAGCTGTTTTTACTGTCACTCTTAACATTCAGTCATCTAAAAATGATAAAAAATATACGTATGCTGTTAGTACTGTATGGTACAAGTGTAATTTGTTTAGATGCTTGTAAATGTTCCAAAATATTAGAGGATGAGGTTTGGTTTAATAATTTTAATAGAATTTTTATGTCAACATTGTATTTATTTTCGTTCATTCATATTCTAAAAACGAAATAATAGTTGGTAACTTAAATAAGAAATAAACATTCGTGATCATAATTACTTGTTGAATCAACAGAATATTTAGTCGAGTGTAGCCCTTAATCTCTTAGTCGTTTCCTTCGATCGCATATCTTAAACACATGGTATACACGCGGTTAATTCTCCTTTCAGATAAGCTTGGCAGGTATGAACAGATTGTTACGCAGCAGGTAGCAGGAGAGAAGTCTTGTTTTAATACGAGCTGTTCTTTTTTTTCCGCAGAGCTGGAGGCGATCTTTTCATTGTCTCATAACGACAGACGCGGTAGTCGCGACGTAACTGCCTTTGTTATGTAACATTTCCAATTGCCCGTTGGCTTCAGCTTTCAAGAACTATCAAAATATTAGTGGAAGTAATTTTTTTTTTTTTTTTTTATTTTTTTTTTTTTTTTTTGTCCTTCGGTCTTTGCGACCATTTAGCCAGCTCCGATTTGTTTATGTTCCAAATGCTGTATTAGGCTTTCATTATGATATTGTTGACACTACAGTGAGAACAGCACAAGACGAACACAACACTTAATTAAAACCACCCATGCCCGAGGCCGGACTCGAACCGGCGGCCCTTGCAAAGCGAGGCCAGCGCGCTAGCCACTATACTGCCAGGACCGGCGAAGTACGGTTTATCATGTGTTCACATCTAGTCTTGCTACTCCCTCTGCTACCATGTTAAATTCCAGAGGAAACCGTTAAATAAACATGCATTGAAGTTTCTGCTCATCTTCTTAATTTATCTGTTACTCTGTTCTTCTCGAACGTGGGTATATTTTCTGCTTTTGGGCAATCTTTTCGCTCCACGCGCGTAATACAATCGATCTTTCTCGCAGCGATTGTCAGACCTTCGATAGCTTCCGTCAGCACTGAATGAAGATATTTGGACTAAATCGCTCTAAAAATTTAGGTATGTTCTAAAATATTCGTTCAAAGTTTCACCCAGTTTGTAAAAAAATCTTTGTTTTCTCATTCGTCGCTAAGGAATTGATTTTACGGCATCCATTATCGCTTATTGTTGCAGTCATTGAAACATCTTCTAGTAAGCCTAACCTGTTAGTGACAATGGCATCTACTGTATTTTTTTTAATCATCTTTAAAATACAGTGGTGAGGTATTATCAAGAATAAGGTTTATAGATGAAATCGCTGTTTCGTAGAACAGGAAAGTTTAACAGCAAAAGCCAATATGAGGATTAAAAAAAAAAAAAAGCAATAATATCAACGTCAAAGTTTTGTGCCATACCCGATTTCTGGGCGTAGCTGTTCACTTCTACATATAAACGTTTCAGGGAGATTTAACTATCACATCCCAGTGCCTTCTATGGTATGAAAGTGGTCGTAAATATTATGGTAAATTTGGATGTCTATGATGTGTATGTATTTAGAGTAGTTTGTGTTGTTGATGAGAGAATGGAGAGGTTTAAGCCAGGTGCATACCTACTCTTCTAAAAGACTCCAACGGATCTGCCGAACTCCACTTTCCCATCTGCTAACATGCGGATACGTTTAAGTTTTAACCAAGGACTTAAAAAAAAAAAAAAAAAAAAAAAAAAAAAAAAAAAAAAAAAAAAAAAAAAAAAAAAAAAATTAATGATTAAGAATCGTGGTTCTACTCCTGTCTTACCCTGACGGCCAAGTCCCGATGATGAAAATTTATTTCAGCATCGGAGCTGGAACCAGCTAATCCTGACACTAACGGGACACCATAGAAAGGCCTGAGTAACCGTGGCGGGTTGGTAATAATATACTAGTCTCTAAATATCACGACTTATTTCATGCACGAAGTTGATTTATTAGTTTATTTCACAGCACGAGGACAAACTCTGAGTCCCCGGTATTAGTAAGGCCCGGCAGCAATAACAACCGGTGAATGAAGTATCTTGAGTGCAGCACCCGAGATCTGAGGCGGTCCAAATAACCCCCCGCAGCCAGCCAGCGGCCGATATAGCTGTTAATTTCCGCCTCCGCAGTGCGCCCGGCAAATACAGGCGTCATTTACACTCCAGCCGCACACGCTGTGTTTATTAAACTCTAAGAGTTGCTCAAACACTGCATGAGTACAGTCAGCGAAATGTTAATAACAACACGGGAGCACTGCGTGTCAGCGTTCACTCGGCGTGTGAACCGAAGCTGACAACAAGCCATACGAGACCCGATCACGATCAACCTGCATGTAGCGCCTGTACTGAAATGTTCTAGCCAATGCTGTGCCATTATATGTGGGATATTTTCATGAATTCTAAATTAAGACTAGTAGGTAGAAAATATTTTCTATTAAAATGCAGAAGTATTTGTCTTTACAGACTTTATAGCACCAAGTGTTGTTAATCATTAGGTGGATTCTATTGGGAAGATACAATGATGTTTCATTGACGGTTTTAAGTCAATCTGGGTGCTCAGAGCCACGAGATGAAAACAGCAAAATGTCTCAACATTAATAAAAAATATTACCATATTACCAAACTCATGTTTGCACTTCCTAATATTGGAAGGTTTGTTCATGAATTTCATTTGCCATTCCTTAATTCCTTAATGTAACACTGTTTTGTTTCTTTCGATTTTGTCCTACTTTGGACGAAGGGAAACAACTGGTTTACTCGTTCGTCTTTTCTTCTCCTCCAAGAACTTTTCACTGAAGTTCAACTTTATTTCTTCAGACCAAGTGCTATTTTACATTGTTCGTAGAACCCCTGGAATTTATCAATTTTAGTTTGAAACTTCGTTTCTCTATCTCATCTGGATGGATCCGTATGTTTCTCTTCTCCTCAACCCATTTGGTTATAATCTTTAATTTAGTGATGTAGTTGAAAATTATGTCTGTCTACCTGGTCTCATTCATGCTCACTGATTTTGCAGCATTACGTAATTTTCTCAGTAGAATATATGTTGTTTTCAAAATGCAGTGAATGTCGTGGTAAATAAGCACCACGATGGACGCCTGCGTAATGCCGTGCATCGAAAGATAACCACCTCGCACGATCATGCAGTATGTAGAGGGGCGTACTGACGTCACTAAGCAGAAGGGTGTAAATAGTACGTGACCCCGAGAGTCGCTGGAGGAAATGACGACACTCACAAGAATATTCAGCGCTGACGACTAAAATGAAAACGACATCACAAGGGTTTTAAGAACTACCAAATCATTTGAGGACGTCAACGTATCCCACGTTACAATCTCTAGCCATGACACTAATTTGTCTCTCTTCCGCACAGACCTAACTGGAAAATTGTTGTAGCGGTGGAGGTGCCAACAGTTTTAGGCACACTGCCATCTTGGCCAGTCATTGATTAGGGCGAAACATTGTTTATTAAATTCCCTGCAGTTGTGGCGGTATTTACATTGGTGGGACGGTGTCGGATAGACTTAGAAAACATTTTTGCTATTATAAGCAAAACAACAGCGTCAGATTCGCCGTAGTTCGCCATACAGTCAATAAGGAGCGCACGATTAAATTTGAACACAAAACGCTGTTGTGGAGAGAAGACCAGTGTCGACCTAGAAGAGTCAAGGAGGCTTTGCAAAGTTCAAAGAATAGGAAAAATTTCAACGAGGACCCTGGAGGCTTGACTCTTTTTATCTGAAAAAAATATAATGAAAATATAATAACTCTGATGAAGGCTGCAGAATGGCAGCTGAATGCCTTGTCAACGAAATAAATACAGGTCATTACCCGTAAAAACTAGGTAGCATAGAATAATTAGTACACGAGCTGTCTGTGGAATTACTGGCGTTAGATCTTTATCGAAAAAGAAACTATAAAAACGCATTTGTTATTATAAAACTTAATAGTGAATAGTAGCTAAGCCTGCGCCAATCATGTTAGTACAAATGTTTATGTCAATGTCACAAGAGGATAATGACGAAGGAGAGAAAATATATGATGACTTTGAAGAATTAAGTAAATTTGTGATGGTCGAGAAAAATGTATTAATCATGGGTGATTGTAATGTGCTAGTTTTAGAGGAAAAAGAAGGGAACACTCTAGGAGAAAGAAATGAGCGAGAAAGTAGGTAGTTAGAATGTTGTGAAAAATATGAACTGATTCTGCGAAAGGTTGAACAGCTCGAAAGAGAAGACAGTGATGACAATGATGATTTGGGAGGCCCTGTTATGAGGGTAGAATATGGCAGAGTATTGAAAGAAATGAACTTAAATACGAGAGTAGGGACTGATGAAATTCCTTTAGAGCTTTTAAAATCTTTAGTATAAGAAGAAATCCAATGTTTGTTTTAACTGATACCGAAAATTTACAAAACAGGACAGATCCCACAGGTTTTAATAAGAGTATAATTTTCTTACAAGCTGAAAAATAAGTAAAATTGTCGTGTTATTAGTCTAATTTCACATGCTTTGAAATTGGTGACTGGGATAATACACAGTAAAATAGAATGAAGAGTGGAAGAGACACAAGCTGAAGATCGGTTTGGTCTTAGGAAAAACGGGGCTACTAGAGAATCAGTTCTGACCTTGACATTAACACTGACCACGCGGATCAAGAAAAATAAACATACTTTGCTTGTATTTGAGCTCTTAGAAAAAGATTTTGACTGTGGTAAATTGGAAACATGTTGAATATTTCAATGAATACAAGGAAATAGAAGAGAAATTTACAATTCACATAGCAGTATGATGGCTATAATAAAACTAGGGAATCGTGAGAGACAAGCAACAGATAGGTGTGAGATAAGCTTGAAATCAATTACCATTAATATTCAACTTGTGTATAGAGGAACCAATATAGAAGTAAAAGAAAATTTTGAATGTGGTATAAGTGTTCAAGGAAAATAGTTAGCATGCTGCGATTTACTGATAATATTGTCCTGTTAGTAAAACAAAGTGAGGATATTGAAAAAATGATCTAATGACTTGAAAAAAATCTGAAAGATGTTTTTGGACTAAATATAAACCAAATGAAGACAAAAGTGATGAAATGTAGCAGAAGTAATAGTAGATTAAATATAAAGAAGCAGATGTAATAGGAGGTTAAGTGAATTTTGTTACTTAGGAATGAAAGTTACAACTGATGAAAGCAGAATAGGACTAGCGAAAAGAGCCTTTAATGAAGGAGGAAAGAATTTTGTGAAAGTCTTGCAGAAAGAAGAAACATCTTGGCTGGTCACATTTTATGTTACTTGGAATTTGTTGGTTGAGGAATCAGTTGAAGGAAAAACTTTAGAGGAAGACAAAGATCAAATATACATGAAGCAGATATTTGTGGACGTAGGTGGAGTACGTTCAGATGAACAGATTAGTGCAAGATAGGAAGAGAGTCGAGAGACAGAAAAGTAATTTTATCGCGGATATCTTGAAGAGATATTTTTGCTGTCTGCACGTGTTTCACACTACTATCGTTGTGAACATTATGAATCAAGTAACAATAAAACGCGATTTAAGAAAAAATGGAACCAATCCTATAACCGACATGCATATGTGCACACTATAAGACATGTGATTGACTGATATTTGTTTTCAGGTTATAATACACGTTAAATCGTTACTGTTGTCAACATACCATGTGTAACCAGTGATGCGATAATTAGCAGCTGATATATTCTGAGTTATCTCAAGCGTTAGTATGAGAACAGGCTGAGCACTAATCATGATGTGCTTAATATTGTATTCAACGTCGGTATGTATCAAGCGATAACTGCTCGACAACGATGAGCAGTATTGTGAAGTCCAGACGGAGTGCCTAGTTACTGCACCCAAGGCAGTATGTTGTCACTAAACATTTGCTCCTTCGTCGGTTTTAACTGTGCAATAATTTTCTCTTGGTTCGTTTTTTTGGTTGCCTGGTTTGATGTCTTAATTGCTGTTTTCTCAGAGTTCACGAGCGAAACTCGTGGTTAGAAAGGAGAGTTGCATGGTAGACTGCGTGAGCAGTTCGATATTGTTGCTGTACTTGACGTCCCGTTGATTCGCATTTAATCATGATTAAAGCGGATTTCAAAGGGCTCACTGTCGCTGGGAAAAATGCACCGATTACTTGGTGGCCGAGTAACATATTCACCTGAGATGTCATCACTATCACATTGTGGAAATTTCTTACGCTCTAAACGCATCTCCCTGTAGATAAATGAATGGTTGTCTCAATGTATGTGTGGAGTTGCTGGATTTGTCAAATCCGGTTTTCTAACTTTAGCAGTTGACATTTGTCATCACCGTAATTTTCCACTAAGCAGCTATATTAGGGTGTTGATCTGATGTATTGTAAGTTTTACGTAGTCAAAGAAATGTTTAACGTCGCCGTCACTGGAGTTTTTTCATCCGAGTTTGGTTGGAGAGAGTTTTGGTGAGCTGGGCTAATAGTTCGATAGCCATGATGAACTGAAATGCTATTTGACATACTGACTTTTCATTTTGGCTGCAGTGTAGATTTTGCCCACGACTGTGCTCCAGACACCAGCTGTTGGCTGGTGAGGAGCTAAGGATCTCGTTTAACTCCGCCCGACTTCTTGCTGCTTCTTCTACTTGTTGCTGCACTCGCCAAGCAGGATGACACGTGGTTGTTAATTTCTGGGAGCAGGCACTAGCAGCAGCAGTACCCTTCACTTCTTTTGACTGCTGTGTATCGATGGTTTTTCTACGGGCTAATCCCCATAGCAGGAGGGGTGTGGGCAACCAGAATTACAGCACTCTGTTTCTTTCCTTGGCCTTGGGCAAACAGCAGTTTTGTGACCAAACCCGCATCGAACACACATATTTAGTTCGTTTCATTCGTGTGCAAAATTTACGTTTTTTTTTACACTGGTAATATAGCACACACCGTTAACATGGTAGTGTCGTTATGGAGGCTTTATTTTTTGTTCCAAGTCTATGAACTCGGTTTATTAGTGCTTGGAAGTAGTTATTTAAAGGGAATGCCTTTTTCTTGGAGCTGCAAGGTCACAGTGATGGTCTCAATCCTTGCTGCGTTTGGCCAGCAGAACAAGGGCAGCTCGATGCTGAGCTGAAGCTGGAAGAACATACTGATCCAGTTAACACTGCTAAGTGTCACGACTAGAGGCTCAGTGGGGTATCTGCATCCCTTAGACTCTGTGTATGTGGCGTGTCTGATGACTCGGCGAGTCAGGTAAGACAGTTGTAGCAAGTGGAGACAGAAGGAATTCACTTTCTCGGTTGACGACATGGCACTTTCTGCTTGTGTTAGGTGAACTTCAACCATTTTGGGAAAACGATCATGGTCAAGTGCAGGTGATGGTTTCAGCATGCATTCGGCCATGGCTTCTTGTTACAAATTCTTTTGATACCAATCGCCGAGACACTTTGTTTATAAGAACCTTAAGCACAATGGTGGGAATGGACATTTGCCTAGTTATCAAGCGTTTGGAACATGCATTGCCTCCAAAGTGTTATCAGAGCAAGTTATTTTCAAGTTCCAATACGTGCTTCATCTACATCTACATCTACATATATACTCTGCAATTCACAAAATTGTGGGTGGCAGAGGGTGCTCAGCACCAAAGCTAATCTCTTTGTTGTGCATTCCAATCCCTAATGGTACGAGGGAAAAAGAATTAATATAAGAATCATTGCGGCACCTTATTTCTCTAATCTTATCTATCCTGTCATTCCGGCTCAAATAGGTTGGTGGACGAAGTATTTCACTACACTCGTGAGTGAAAGTGGGAGTACGCATGTTTACCAATAAGTTTAAACGAATCGTGCGTCGTCTATCTACCAGAGACTCCCAGCCTAGTCTACTAATCACTTCTGTGACGCTTTCATAAGGACTGTAGCAAGCGGTCACGAATCGAGCGGCTCTTCTCTGTACTTTCTCTATACTTTCGATCAACCCCTTACGAAACGGATCCCAAATGGCACAACAATAGTCCAAATGTGGACGCACAAGAGATTTGTACGCTATCTCCTTTGTTTGTTCATTACAATTTTTCAATATTCGACCTATGAATCGCAGCCTAGAATTAGCTCTAGCTACCAACGAATTAATGTGTAAGTCCCATTTCATGTTCCTTTGTACTGTTAGTCCCAAATATTTCATAGAATCGACCATATCAATAACTGAATTGTTTAACTCGTATTTCTGAACAATTGGATTCTTTTTGTTAGTTATGCTCATTGTCTTGCACTTTTTACAATTTAGCGTAAGTTGCCACTCAGCGCACCATGCCAAAATAATATCCAGATCACGCTGAATTTCTAAGCAATCGGCCAAATTCCTTACTTCCCTATAAATAACCGCATCATCAGCAAACAATCTAAAAAGGCTTTTCACTTTGTCTCCGAGATCGTTTATAAAAATTTTTATAAAAGGAGTGGTCCTATTACACTTCCTTGAGGTACCCCCGATGTAACATCTAGACTAGAAGAACTTTCTCCTTCGACGACGACATACTGCGACCGACCAGTTAGAAAATCCTTTATCCATTCACAAAGTTGTTCCGATATACCGTACGCTCGTAGCTTCGCTAAAAGGCGGTTGTGTGGCACAGAGTCAAAGGCTTTCTGAAAATCTAAAAAAATGGCATCTACTTGTGAACCTGCATCAATAACTTTCATTACGTCGTGTGTAAATAGGGCCAGCTGTGTTTCACATGATCTTTTCTTCCGAAATCCGTGTTGATTTGTTGTAAGCAAATTATTATCGTCTAGAAATTTCATAATGTTCGAGCATATAATATGCTCCATAACTCTACTACAAACAGATGTTATAGATATTGGACGATAGTTTCCAGGATCACTTCGATCACCTTTTTTGAAAATCGGAGTTACTTGCGCGATTTTCCAGTCTGAAGGTACTTTTCGCTCTTCTAATGATTTACTGAATATATCAGACAGAAATGGGCCGACATCCGTCGCATATTCTGAAAATATTCTTACTGGAATTCCATCTGGGCCGGGTGCTTTCCCCCACTTCAGGAGCTCTAATTGCTTTATGATACCTGCAGTATCTATCCGTAATGATTCCATCACCAACTCGACATGGCGTGGGAAAACGGGAACACTATCCTTATTTTCATCAGTAAATGAATTTTTGAATACAGTATTTAGTACGTTAGCTTTATCGCGGCTTTCGTTAACCTCTGAACTTTCACGAATTAGTACTGGTATATTGCTATTGGTACAATTGACTTTTCGTACATACGACCAGAATTTCTTTGGGTTTTCTGTGAGACTCTTAGAGAGAGAGTTGGAATGAAAATCATTGAAGGCCTCACGCATTACATTCTTAATACGTCCTCTTAACTCAGCTAAGGTTTCTAAATCACTGCGACACCCCTTCCTTCTTGAGCGTGCGTGTATCCTCCTTTGTTTTTTGAGTAATCTTTTGACTTCGCATGTGTACCGCGGTGGATCATCCTCCCCATTTATTATCCGCTTCGGTATATGTATATCCATACCTTCCCTGACTATTCGTATAAATCGATGCCACATCTCTTCAATGGTGTCATTTTTTGACTTGAAGTTATGGTAATTATTCCTCAGGTAGGTTCTAAAACACTCCTTAGAGGCCTTACTGAATTTGTATACAATCCGCCGTTTTCTCCTTTTTCGCTTGGCCATTAGTCTGATAGTTGCAATTACCGCTTTGTGATCGCTTATACCTGTGGTCGTTGAAATTTCGGTAAATAATTCTGGCCTGTTGGTAACCAGCAGATCTAAAATATTTTCGCTACCGTTATGACACCGCGTAGGTTCATTAACTAGCTGCTCGAGATGATTATTTGAGAACAATTCGAGAATTACTTCAGAAGCTGCCTTATCCCTGCTACCTGTAATGTGAACGTAATTACGCCAGTCAATATAAGGCAGATTGAAGTCGCCTCCTAGAATCATAGCATGATCCTGAAAACGGCTAGCTATACTGTTTACATTATTTCTTAACTCCTCGGCGATAGCTATGTCGGAATCGGGTGGACGGTAGAAGGCGCCTATGATGAGTTTTGACCCAGCAACTTTGAGTTTAATCCATATGATTTCACAGATCGTATCGACTTCTATTTCATTACATGGGAGAGATTTACTCACAAGCTATAAATACCCCACCTCCATGAGAATGTAACCTGTCTTTACGAAAAACATTCATGCTATCTTTAAAAATTTGGGCGGAACTTATTTCCGGTTTAAGCCAACTTTCTGTACCGATAACGATATCCGCCTCTGTGCTACAAATAATGCTATCAAGTTCCGGTTGTTTGTTACAAACGCTTTTACAGTTAATTACGAGAACTTTTAACTGTCGAGATTCTTTTACGCTCCTCGTACATTCCGGTGTTACATCTGATTGGGTTGCCCGTAACTGTATTTCGTGTTTCGGGTCTTCCTCCGTCAGCCTAAAAAACCACCCAGTGCATTCCACACGGCCCCAGCCACCCGTGTAGCCGATTCACGTGTGTAGCGCACACCTGACCTATTAAGGGGAACCCTACATGACTCGACCCTATGGCGAAGATCGAGGAATCTGCAGCCAATATCATCACAGAAACGTCGTAGTCTCTGGTTCAGCCCCTCAATGCGGCTCTGAACCGGAGGTCCACAATCAACTCTGTCTACAATGCTACAGATTGTTAGCTCTGCCGATATCTTGCGGCCACTGGCCACAGAGTTCACCCTTTCAGCCAGCCGCCGGAAGGAAGAGAGGATAACCTCCGACCCAAGGCGACAAGCATCATTGGTGCCGACATGAGCCACAATCTGTAGTTGGCTACACCCGGTCCCTTCTATTGCATCCGGGATGGCCTAAGTAATTTCACAACGTGCAGCCCTAGCGCGGTAATTCCGTGAGGCAGGTGGTCAGAGGAGTATTAGCCTCTCCCTAAGCATGTAGTTGCTTTGGTGGTAAGGCTCTAGATGTATGCTGGTGTGGCGTTATGGGCCGCAAATGGCGTCGCACTACTACTTGGCATTTATCGTCTGCTGTTTTTGACTCTCACCTGCCGGTTGTTGAGTGCTGGCAGGTTAGAAAATACCCCTGCTTTCATGATTTGTTGTGGATCTCGAATGGGACCCTTGTCTAGGAAACAGGCGGCGGCTACGTTGGGGCTGCTTTCCTATACGACAGCAACATAATAAGTAACACCGTTATGAGCAAAAATCGCAATATGTAGCATCCTTACGAGGCCGTGAGTAGTCTGCAGCTGAGTGACCATCACAGCATCAAACACTCCTCGATGTATCGGTGCATTTATGCATGTAGTGCCAGAACTACTGGCAGCGGAAGCAATGAACCAATTTGAGTGGCAACCTTACCATGGTTTTACACATTGATGCTGCGGGTATTTGCTTATCACGGCGCGGTAGCATGATCACATAGATGATCAGTTTCTGAAGTGTCTAAGTTAGCTCTTCCGGCAGAACAACTGGTGTTGGAAGAGGAATCAGCGAACTCAGTACTTCTGCCGGTTATATATAGCTTCCTGGTTGAACGGGCTAGATCAAAACTGGTAGTGGAATTCTTTCCACGTCCCAGACAGGTGTGCTTGGTTTTGAAATGCACTTACTCATGCTGATTGCTTCTTCTGCTGGCTTCAGGGCTGTTTGTAGCTTAACGCCTTTACGTCGACAGTGTTGGTTATCTAGTTCTGACGACAAGATATTTTCTAGGCCGCTTGATGGCAAGATATTGGTTCGCCACTGCTAGGCTTATTGTGAGTCTGCGAACTACAGTTACAGTTACAGTACACCGTGAATTTCGCCGTTAGTACAAGATTTGTGGAAATAGAACACAAGCATTAAACATTAAGTTTGGCTTAGGAGAAGCAGATTGTTAGAATTTTGTGAAAGAGGTAAATTAGTAGTGGCCAACACACTATTTAAGAATCATGTTAGAAGGAAATGGCCCGGGGATATGGGTCGATATCAACTATATTATGCCATGGTCAAACAGAGATTCAGGAATAAAGTTCTAGACTGTAAAGCTTACCCAGAAGCAGACATAGAAACTGACCATAACCTGATAGTTGTAAAGTGCACTCTGAAATTCAAGAGAATAAAGAAGCAGAACAGACTGGAAGTGAATAAATTGAAACAATCTATCACGAGTGTAAAGTTTGCAGAAATGGTAGACGTCGGTATAAGAAGTAACTTTGAATGGAGCTCAATTGAGGTCGAATGTAATGCATTAACAACCGAAAAACTGGTAAGGTTTTAGGTAACAAGCCGACTGAAAACCTTTGATCACAGAAGAAATTTTGGAGTTGATGGATGAGAAGGCACAAAAATGATCACGATGAAGCAGGAAGAGATCCAAACAGACAATTTAAAAATCAAATTAACAGGACATGCCAAAAGCAAAAGAAAGATGGCTGCAAGAAAAGTGTGAAGAAATAGAAAAGGAAATGGTCGTAGGTAAAGTAGATGTGGCGTATAGGAAGATCAAACAGAATTTTGGAGAAATGAATAAAAGAGGTATAAACATTAACTATGCCAATGGGAAACGTCTCCTAAGTTCAGAACATAGAGCTAACCGATTGAAGGAATACACAGAGAAACTGTATGATGGAGATGATTTGAACAACAGTGTATTGGAAAAGGAAGTTGATGTCAACATTGATGACTTAGCTGATCCTGTTTTGATGTCAGAATTTGATAGAGCTTTGAATGATTTGAAATTAAATAAAACAGTTGGAATTGATGAGATTCCTGCAGAACTTCTGAAATTCCTAGGAGAAAAAGGAATCAAAAAGATTATTCCAACTGATAATCCCACTGATTTTAGTAAAAATGTCATCTTCACACTTTCAAAGAAAGCACAAGCTGACAGATGTGAGAATTATCACACTATAAGTCTAACATCACATGTTTCAAAATTACTGAGCAGAATAATATACAGAAGAATTGAAAGTGTAGGGATAGTAGGTGAAGGTCAATTAGTATGGTTAAGGAAAAACCGCGCTACAATAGAAGCGATTCTGGCCTTAATATTAATACTTGAAGGGCGGATCAAGAAAAACAAAAATAATTTTATGGCGTTTCGGTTGATTTAGATAAAGCTTTTGATAATGTTAGGTGGGACAAGGTGTTCAAAATTTTAAAGAAGTCGGGTCTAAAATACCGAGATAGAAGAAATCTTTATAAGAATCAAGTAGCTATAATAAAGGTAGAGACTCCTGAGAGACATGCATCAGTTAAAAAGGGTGAGAGACAAGGTTGTAGCCTATCCCCATTAATACTCAACTACTATGTAGAGGAAGCAATAATGGAGGCAAAGGAAAAATTGTAATGAGTCTTAAGTGTTCAAAGGTAAAAAACACTATGATACGATTTTCTGATAATGTTGTCCTATTGGCAGAACTGTTACTGTGAAGTATCTCTAAAGACGAGTTATTAACAAAATGATGGTCAAGGAAGTTACCAAAAAAATATCGCGGCTTTCTAACTGGAGGGTAGTCCGTATGATCTCTGTTTTGTTTATGCCAGTAGTACTCGGATTAAACTTTGCACATTCTTTGATCGGCTACTTATTTAGTGCAAGGTCAAACATCTCCCCTCCCGAAGATTCCTGCAGTTTCACACTAGTATCACACTTTGAGCAGTAGACACGCTGTGTTCACGACGTGGTGGCCCACACTAGTGTAGTGTCCCTCTGATCCTCGTAATCTCCGGAGTGCAGCAGCAATTAGGAGTCGGAGTGGCCCCAGGGCGCAGCGCTCCAATCAGAAGGGCCGGATTACCGCTGTGTCTTCTTATTACTTGGCCGAATTACATCCGACGACATCTCTCACATCTATTGTCTTTTGTTCAGCGAAAGAAACGCCCTAGGAGACACTTTAAATTTGCACCAATATAATATTTGGAAGCGGCTGTTTGAGGATAGATCCGCACTATTTGTTCCAAAAATTAAAAATAACATATTGCCACAGGTGGGCACAGTTAATCCAAACGTTAACTTCGTTAATCATTATTCCGCTACTTAAAAAGTTAACTTCGATAATCGTTAAAGCGTTAAATGTTTATAAATTTAACGCAAGTTAAAGTAATCCGTTAAAAGTTAAATAGTCAAAAGTTGTACTGATGTATTAGTATTATAGTACGGTAGGTATAACTGCTCTCTACTCAAGGTGTTATGTACCATGATGCAAGTGTGGTTTTATTTATAAAAATTAACAAATTGTGGTTACGCTATCGCCACAACAACGATGTGGTATTCCTGTCTGTTTTTATCTTTGTTCAGACTGATCAACATAACACTTGCAAATTGTCTTACGGAGACAATTAAGGTACTCGCGACTTTATATAAAAAAAAATAATAATAAAAAAACATGAATGCAGAATGAAAAGCAACAATATTATAGAAAACAAGTTGGACTGGGACACCTGAATATGTGAAAACTGCGACCAGTGAAATTTGCGGCCAACCTAAAATCTACGACCAATACCTGTTACCTTTGTGCCACGGCCTACCTGTGACCTAAAGGCCCCTTTAGACGACCCGGCCTGGTTTCACTAAATCATGGCCTGCATGTTTTTACGTGAACAAATAGAACGGAAGTTAGTCAGCGACATCCTTTTACATTACACGGCCGAAACTGCAAAAAAAAAAAAAAAAAAAAAAAAAAAAAAAAAAAGATATACAAATGTTTCGAATTAAAATTGCACATCACCTTTTTCGTAACTTATGTATTATTTCTTTGAATTTTTTCGCACTGGTTACTGAAAGTTGAGTTTTTTGCTGATCTGCAACACTGTTTGCAGACTCCAGTGCGATACTAACTATCGATCAGGCGGCCGGTCATCCACTGGCACAGAATTTCGTCCGAGTAATGCCCGATTTGACGGCCGAACAGTTTGTCCGATTAACCTCTTCCGACACACACTGCCGATCCGTCACTGTTGCTTCAACACCAACTGAACGCGATGTTTTTACTAAACGTATAATAACGACATACATTTTGTAATAATAAATACACCTCATTACAGATAATAATGTTGATTTGTCAATAAGATAGGTTATGACGCTTTTTAGTTTATTTACGTTTGCAGAATTCACAATATAAAATAGTCACGCCGCCGCCGGCTGAAAATGCTCGGCGTGCCGCCGCCAAGATTTTAGCAGGCGGCGCCCTCTACTACACCGAACATACGAGCAGCGCTGCCAGTACAGCCAACTTATATTATACCGCTGTCTCTTTGAAATTTTACAAAATGAAACCCAATTATACAAATGGGCAATCCATTGATTACATACGTGAGTGAAAGTGCTGGGAGCAAAAAAAGTCCACGAAAGGTAAACAATGTATACATTGATAAATTTTGAATAACAAAAAGGAAATAGATATGTAGGAAGGGTTGCCAACTCAATGAAACAAAGGGCAAACACTTTCAAAAAGGTGCTGGAATGTACTTTACTTTTAAGTGCTCATTTTTGTATCCAATTATACAAGGTAATCTGTTATACAAACAGGATACAAGAGGTAACCAAATTATACAAGTTTTGTATCCAATTATACAATCTGGCAGCCCTGCATAGGAGTGGTGGCGTGGCGCACAGTTCAAACAAACGAATACACGTCAACAACCTATGTAACAGACTAAAGTTAACGGAAGTCCAATTTAACGGAAGTTAAGAAGACCGTTAATGATTTTTTAGGTTAACATAAAAGTTAAATTTTCGGATTTTTTTTGACTTCGTTAATTAACGATTAACGGATTAACTAACTGTTTTGTGCCCAGCTGTGCATATTGCATCATGTGCATACCGGTGCAAAATGTTGCAACTTAACTCTAGGCGTGTCCTTAAAATGTTTTTATGCCCTGTTCAATTTTAATCTTTGCTATTCGGACCAGTGACACTTATTCTCCATGTTACAAGCTTCGTAGAACCGTTTATAAGTTTTTAGAATTTGGGTGCACATTTAATTTTTTTTACATTTTCGAACCATAAGTAGTGTTTTTCACACTACGGTCAAATAGCTTTTTCATAAAGCTTCAAAGAACTGTATTACTACAAACAAACAAAATTATACGCAAGCAAAAAAAAAAACATTGCCACTGAACACAAACAAATTGTTCAGTAATATTCAATCCCATTTGTCTTCTCTTTCTTATGATCTGGTTCTGCTGCGACACTTTTGCAATCCTCTAGTATGCAGCAGGTCTTCAGGATCAGTCTTAAATAATATTTGGACGTATGGAACAAAGGCGTATCTCCCTATCTTTAATACATAACTGTACTTACCAGCCCCTTCCCGGTCTTTTTTAAAGGTATCTAGTATTATTATGACCTCCGATCTATCTATGGAATATATTATTTAATTACTCCAACCCTAGAATAAAATTTAAAAAAAAATTAATTTTGCTGTTTCGAATAAGTTTCCTGTTATAATTGTGAATTAACCATTAATTAGCTTTTAAATTAAGTTTATTCCAATTAAATCATCTACACTAAAATTCCGAATTCTATTCTGCCTCCTTGTGAGAAATACTTGAATAAAGATTTTTAGTTTCTCTGATTCAATAACAACAGAAGAACTAAAAAGTTTTATTTTAATTCGTTGGACTCCGTATTTCTTCCCAAGAACTTCTTATAAGTAATATAACGCTGTTGTAAGAAATTGATCTCAGACATGAAAAATGAATCAAACACAATTATAATAAATTTTAAGACTAGGAATATTAATTGAACTTTACTCAGAAATAGAAATAAAAACCAACCTATATCTTCCTGAATGTTTTAAAGCTGCGCTTAAGCAGACGAGATATGTCAGTACGCTCTCTAGTCCGGGACAGAAAGAGACGGAATGCGAGGTGACACCAGACAGTAAGGACTCGCTACATTACCTTGCTAATTTAATGACGCGTTACTTGTCTTTTATTTAGGTTATTAACAGTATTGATTGATAAGGGTAACAATATCAACTTCGTCAGAAGATGAAGTCGGAGAGCGGTTTCGAAACGTCGCATCAGACCGAGGCCAGAGACTTTTCATATAATATTAATTTTTATTCACAGCCCTCGAAATTCTGTACGTTCCTTTTCGTTTAATTTCGGTATAATCTACATCAGCTTCACAATTTAAATGCTCACATTTGTCTCATTTGTTACAAATATAAACAGTATTTTATTTCAAATCAATAACAATGAAACTCAGTTCTACACACATGTGAAAAGTATTATTCACTGCATTATGTATAGGTCTATAATAACGAAATAACTGTAATCCGTGCCGCTGATTATAATCATTTTTGCATGGCATTTCGTTTCCCGTTTCTAATGTTTCTCATTTTCTAGCTGTGCATTCTCTCTTCACAGTTCCTATCACGAAGTGTTCAGTTGCAAACAAGATCTAGTAGTAATATCGTCTCCAAACGACGTTCTCTGAAATCCAACACGATTACTCTTTTTACATTGTCATTGATATATCTTCGAAGTAAACAAAAATTTTCGGAAATCCATAATAATAATCGAAAGAAATGATTTGAATATCTCCTTATTACTACTTCTATTCAGGCATGTAGTGTATTTATTATTCATCTTCTGGTTATACACAATGCGCTATAAACTTTTTAGACGAATCTCTGTGGTTTTCACTGCGAGTCTTCTCATTTATGCCGGCCGCGTGAAGTCAGTGGTGCAGACAGGATGATACCACTACAAAGGTATTGTTTTATTAGTATTTCTGATTATATAATTGGGCAAAACAGAATACAGAGTAACGAGTTACTATTAGCTGTTGCTACGCTATAGAGCAGTAAGAGTAAGGACGATTCTGAATATGAAAAAATGGTAAATGAAATTATTTAAAAAATTAAAGGAAAAAGATAAAATAGAGATTCAATAAACATTTTTTATATGTGCGGTCAAGAATAGTGGCGCTTTCCTTAGCACATACTTGAACACGAATTTAGGTTTTTACCTAATAAGACTAAGCTGTTGATTTTATTATAACTAGCGTGATCTTAGTATTAGTTGGTTAAATCAATTTTAGGACAGGGGAGAGTGATAGAAAAGAAGTGTACGTGGAGGCAACAGGACACGAAATATGTCACAAAAAAAAGGCAGTTCCGTTACAAGTTCGTTTCCTCAGCTTAAAATACTGTACGGCTGAAAATTTGTAAATAGGCCTATATGCCGTTGGTTCTTTATGAAAACTACCTTAAACTTAATACCAACCACAGAAATACAGATCTGCTCCGTAATGCCATGGAAAGGAATTTTATACCAGTGACACTAAAAAATAAATATCTTTGAGCGTATGTTTCGTCATGCCTGCAGGAAAGGAAGCAGACGTGCGGGAGTTGACGGAGGCTGGTCTGGTCTGGCAGATAAGGGCAGCAGACGAGACACTTGTCGCGGGATTACCCTCTGACGTCAGACACTCCACCTGCTGGAGGCCCCCACACGGCCGTATCACTCACTGTCTCTAGTCCCCCACCCCATCCATACACCTTGCAGTTTAGTCCATTAATTCCTTTCTCTGAATAAACTAACAATAAAACGTTATACAGATATATGTGTTGTAAACGACATCTGAAGTGGCCCGTGAGAAAATTTCGCGTATAATGTAAGACGAATTGCGAGGTTGGTGGTTTGTAGTGGGATGATAGAACAACCCTCTCATTTGTTGCAATTGTTTATTTCTGCCTGAAATAGGCATGTTGCAGAACACCTACAATGTCTTACGAAACAGTTAGAAATGATGAAATTTTCCCCGACAGGAACAAAAATATCCGATAACCTCCTTACTGTAGAAAACAAACACAGTTGACCGATATCTCTGTGATATGTTCTACTGCTATCTAGCGGTATGCGATCACTCCTTATCGACTCCAGCAAAGCCGAGCAGCTTGTTTTAGAGCTATCAAACACCTGTGACCTTTATAGTTCATAATTTTTCCATGTAAGTGTTGAATTTCGAAAAATTCCTTTCTTAATTAATGATGTTACCAAGGCAGAGAACTTAATCTTTAAAATGATATATCCTTTATCGAAGGGAGAAAGATGGCTCATCACAAACAGCACCTTTTGGATATAAAATATGTGATTTAGAACAATGAAAATGGATTCAACGACAGCTAAACTTAATTACTGAGTACCATCGAGTGATATTCACAAGACGATCACTACATTTGCCGCGGAATTAAAAGAGTGATTTTGTTGAAACATTGCGCACGTTAAGTGAATAACTGATGCATAACATTCAGCGCATGCACGGTTTATGTTTTTACACGCTAGGTCGTTGGGAAAATTACTGTGTACAGTTTCATGTTTCAAGGAGACACGACAGTAAAATATGAATGCAGAATTAATAGTAATTAAAGCAGCCGTGAATATTATTTTCCAAATACAAACATTTTCATTTCTTCGAAATGTTTACGTGTAGTCATGCTAGGCGTCACTAAAATGTTGTAGATGATTTGTTATCAGGTGCATGTCTAACATACATCTTTCTCGATAGTAGACATTTGCACCCGAAACAGTGATTATTTTTTACCTGGTAGTTTCACTCATTTTCCTCTCGTATGTTTAATTTGCTGGAAGGCAAGTTTTATTTTGAAGAAGATATTTCTTTTAATTGAGCATGGTGCAATTAAAGACATTCGGAGGAATAGCTTTAAAATCATCAGCGAAATATTGTCTTGTAAGAACTGGATCTATTGGAGCTAAGAGACTGCAACAGAATATCAGTCACTCGAAACATAGAGAACGGCAGGATGATTTACGGATTTACACAGTCAAAGACTGAGTTCAATATTGAGAGAAATTTTTCTGATCATTAAAACTATTTCTTCACCGACGAGGACGGACTTCAGAAAAATTGCTGCTGATGTAATGCAAAATTGAGTCTTAGATACACGTACACTCCAAGATATTTAAGTACTTTATCAGCAAGATGCTACTGAATGCCTCTACATAAATACTCAAATTGTTCCCATGTGATGCTATATCTCGTAAAGGAATTTACATTTAGATAGCAAAGTGGCAAAAAGGAAGCGATTCTGTTATAAAAAATTTCAAGAATAAGTCAAAAAATATTTAAAACCACTGAACTATGTACTGAATTGATTGAAAACAGAAAAACAGTAAACTATTGAAAAACGACGATGTCTGTTACAAATATTAAGTACCTGGGTGACCGATCTTCGCTCGGCATCTTTCGATTTCTATTTAATATCCAAGATTTCGAGTAAAGTTTGATTAAAGTAAAAGGCTTGAAGACTTCTTAGGCGTTTTGAGGTGCACAGTTAACCAAAGAGAAACTTCACTAACATCATTAGGCTTACTGTTACCTGAACCTTCTACGTAATGAGGTTAGAGCCGTTTTCGAGAAACCAAATACAAAAATTGCAACTTTTTTTTTTTTTTTTTTTTTTTAAATCGTGTTAAAAACTTGAATAGCAAAACGCTATCTACATATGAAATTTCATCCAAATCGTTAGATCCATTTGGGAGACCGCCTCATAAATTGCTTTCAAAGAAAAATGCTATTATTATGTTAAACAGAAATCTTAATGCCAGTCAGGGATTGATTAACGCTGCGAGATTTGTGTTAATTCAGGGCATTCTACGAAAACCCTTGATGATGGATTCTTATGTACCTCGACGAGAAAAATTTAAAGTACAAAATATTTTAAAATTTATATATCTCGCTTAGTTCTCGAGATATCATATCGCAAAATTGACGTGGTTGGTTGAAATGCGACCTGGACCAGAAGATAAATTTCGTCACAGCCAAGTTTGATGATGAATTCGTATGAAGCTCGTCGAGAAAAATCGAAAATAAAGAATTTATTTTTCTGATACCTCAAGTGAAGAGGTTAGGATTAGATCCGACCTGGACCAGAAAAAGAATCCACCAAAAGCACTATGTCGATACGGTGGAAATGTACTTTTAATGTTTTATTTTGTTCCAAATGGTTGTTGTTAGGTTGAAATACAGCATGGACCAGAAGAAACGTCGCCAAAAGCACAAGGAACTATACCTATAACTGATTTTTGACATGCTATATCTCGTAAACCAAGCGAGATATCAAGAACATTTATTCTTTATTTTCGATATGTTTCGTCGCGTTCTATAAGAATTCATCATCAGATTGTGACGTCACGGTAATGATAGAACATCATCAGTGCTAAATCAATTCACTCCGCTAAAACTATGCTCATACCTCGCGTGGTAGTATTTAATGACAAACTAACAACCACTTTTTACGGTCAAAAAGTAAACGGTGATTAGTTTATAACTGGTACCGGTAATATTATTTTCAAAGAAGTTTATCACCTCTGACAAAACCAATCATAAATTTTTAATTATCTTCCTTTTTAAATGTTTTACAATTAAACTTGCAATGTTACTATTTCCACGCCTCAGCCAGTATACAAGAACTGTTCGTTTAAATATTCTTTGAAATCAGAGAGAATCTATTTGTAGGCTTTCTGGTACCTGAATTGTCTACGAGATGGCGCTAGTGCCGTTTTCGAGATATCAAGTGAAAAAATTGTTTTTATTTTGCAAACTCGCTTTTTTTGTACGGAAGACAACTATTTAGGTAATCTTAAAAGTCAAAACATTATCTAAATATCAAATTTCATCCAAATCGTCATAGCCGTTTCCGAGATCCGAAATATATATATATAAATACAAGAATTGCTCGTTTAAAGATATAAGATATCCGAACTACATCACGGAGACAAAATGAAAATATCATATCTCACTTTAAATACAATCCTGTTCATGGAAATGTCTATGATTATGGATCAGTACGTAGGTAAGCTACCCAACTGTAAATTTCACTTGCATTCTAATATATAATCAGATTTTTTTTTTAAATTTAAAATTGTAAAACTAAATTTTTAATATTGTAATATTTCTCCGACACTCACCTTGAGATTCCGTGTTTTTCAGGTAGGGTTTATGAAAACCTACTTCGACTGACAATACTTGGACGTATCTGTTACAAAAATTTCTCTGGACATTCTAGCTGCTTTCACCCCCCCCCCCCTTTTAAATCTACATATTTCTTTATCAGCCAACATTGTGATTAACGGTTTAAGCTCAAAATAATGTTATTTTCTTATTTTATTTTTCTCATTTTTTTGAAGTTAATATTTTCACCAATTTCACATTTTAAATACAGCAGCTCATCAAACATTAGATTACTTTCGCTTATTTAGCTTTCTGTTGTTTTTATTATACATACAGAGTACGGTGTTATATTTTTACTGCTGCATGTATTTTCTAATGGTTCAAAATGTTAACGTTATATTTGCACAGAACTGTGTCCCTTTTGAGCTCACAGAAAGTGAAGATGAACCATTCATTAATTCAAGTGAATGAGCAGAATACTGTATAAAGTACTATGGGTCAGGTTATTGATGAATATGATGCAGCTTGACGTAGGTGCTCAGCTAGAATTAAAAACTTAAAATGCTGCACCTTAATATAGATACGGCCATCGATATAACACGTGTGTTCTTGTATTATTAGTGAACAAAATATATGTTTGATAAATCTCATTTGATGTAATAAAAATTAATCAGCTGGATTTTTAACTATATATCATCTAAGGTTCAATTTACAGGAGTTTGTTTCTAGTAATGAATTACTGAATTATTTCACAATTAATTCATTTCAAAATTTATATAAGAGCTTCTTTATTTCTGGTTAAAAACTAACTGCATGAATTAGCACTTTTCTTCCTGTGACAGATAGATATAAGCACTGTCGCTCCGTGAACCGCTTTTTCTAGCATAAGTTAATTTTTATCTAATGTAAGATCGTTGATGCATAACTATTTGCCTTTGAAATTAGTCGATCAAAAAAGAGAGCAAAACAAATGAACTATTAGTCTGAACACATTCTCTAATGTAAGCTTCATGTTCCCCTTTTTAGTGGAAGCTCATCAAAACATCATTTAACACCTCTGCGCATTCCTAGCTCGAGACGTTCAGTTACTTTTAAGATTTTAAACTGCATCTCCTTTCATCAGTTTTGTAAACTCATAAGTACGAAGCTTCTGGATTACTAGCTATATAATCAAACAAATGCACAATTAAGAATAACATTCAAATGTTTGTTTTAATGCAAACTGGAAACATATGTTCTAAATAAATGACGTATTTGTTCCCGAGGCACTGCCCCACGTGTAATGTCTGCGGTATGGCGGTAAGTGGTTGCTACCTCCGTGGTCCTGGTGTAAGGACTTGAGTCCAATAGCTTCAGGAAACAAAGGCATTGACACGATACCACAGCAACTTTATATTATCGAGAATTTTAAACTGTCTATAAAGACTGTACATTACATATCTACACAATCATTTCATGTAAGCAACGGGCTTATCATTCTCCGTATTCAAATTTATATGAATAAAGTAGTAAAACAGGCGAGTAAGTAACGTGAGGAAGAGGGAATCCCCAAAGCGTAAAACAGACAATGTACAGTCGTTTAATCCTTTATGCGTGTATGGTAATGTTATTAGCTGCTGAAGGTAAAATTCTCAGTCTTAATAGCGATAATTAGGCGACTATATGAGCGCACGCTAACGCCTCGTGGCTACCATAATTTTATCATCCGCCACGGCGGCTCATTGCGAATTCTTGCGGTGATGAATCTACTCCCAGGACCATAAATAGCGGGAGGAGGCCAGCTGGGTGCCGCCACGGTTTGCGGCCGGCTCGCGTCATTGATTTTCATGAGCTGCACAGAGGCGAGTCTGCCCGCCAAACTTCTCACCGCTTACAACCTGCCGCAATCCAGTTGGAGGGTCAACAGCGGCCAGATGCATAATACATCTGTCTGAGAGAAGAGTTAGCCAAGTGCTTTCGGAATGAGATGTGACTCGGCCTGGTTAGCGCGTAACACTTGCTGCGCCTCCTCCCCAGTAGGGTAGAGAAGAAGGTCCGAAGACGGGCGAGGGTCTAAATACGGGCTACTCGCTCAAAGTGGGGAAAGGGGGTTGTGCTCAGGCACGAGAATGGCACTAAAAGGAACATCAAGCGGTAAGAGAAGAGTAGTGAGCAAATGAACTTTGTGAAATACGTGCATAGGTGCAAATTGTTTTAACGGAAAACTTGCTTTTGAAAAACTCAAAACTTTTCAAGGTATGTAAACAGTAATTTATCTCTTTCTTACTTACTCAGTAAATTATATGGCTTTCACCTTATCTCAAAGTACATGACCTGAGCTTCATGCAGGACAACTATTATTTTCGATTTGTTTGTTTTGTAATGACTGCCGAGATCGTCAACTTGAAGTACCGCATGGTCTAAAAACGGGCTACTATTGGTGGTCCAATAATGGGCTAGCTCTTGACTTGAAAACGCGAAGATTTCAGCACCTTGGATCAACGACCAACTGCTCAAACTTCAACGTCCGAAAGGGTTAATCCATTTGATGTACCTTCGATCCCCACAATTGCAAAGAAAAAGCAATTGTGGACCGGAAGTGCGCCAAGACTTGCATCATAATTGTATCTCCTGACAGCGAATGATTGAAGAAAAGTTTGAAGCGTACAGCCTTGAACAATTGTCAGACGATTGTGAAAGTGTAATCAGTTTCCTCAGCAAAGAAATATAATTCAAAATTGCCAAGACAAACCAAAAAGCCCATTAGGTAAGCTCAGCGAAGAGTTGGAAGAAGACCATAAGGGTTTCCCTCGTACTGATGATGACATCGACGATGACGACAATGATGATTTCTCTGGGGGATAAACGTGGTGTCAACAACGCAGCTTGCAATTTCAGTGGTTTACTCTATTCAGATGATGTCAGATTCGAAGTGTGGATTCGGTTCTACAAGTGTGAAGGTTGGGCAGAAACTAAATGTGCTGGAATGGAAAATTAAATATATTTGTAACTTTTTCCATCAAAAAATAGAAGAAATAAAGAAAAATGGAGTGAGGAGATTGTAAAATGTCAAGTTAATAAAGTATTTTAACAAAATTTGTTGTTATTTAATTATTAAGAGATGAATTTGGACCACATCTTGAAAATCAGTCATTAATTTTTTTTTAATCCTTTGATTTTAGAAAATTAAAACTTGTTATTGACGTTTTTCAGCCTCATGTCACCTTCGTGATTGTTTATAGAAGCAAATGACATTAAAATTGTCCATATTGATTGACCAAGAAGATCACAAGGACCAAAATAAAAGTTATAGCCCGTATTTGGACCTTCTCCTCTACTTCTTACCCCGTCTGAAGTCAAGAAAGAACAAAGATCTGGAGCTACTTACTGTTATCAACACTCTGCTATTAAATAAAATGACTAAAGTTATAGACGTCAAATGATCAATTTACTTTGTTCCGTAAAAGTCGATAAAGCATTATTGTCGTTAATTAATTTCTTCATCTCAGCATCATAAAAGGTCTCCAGTTATCTTCGTGTTGAATTCTAATTGTTTGCTTCCTCCAATGCGTCCCACCGTTCTGACTCACGTTTCTTTGAGCCTCTTGTTGAAATGGATGATTCTGTGCGGAAACTGAATATTAGAGGGGATAGGTTGCAACATCAACCCACGTCCTTTTTTTGTGATGTTTGTCTCTCTCGATACTCTGCTTTTATTATAGCCACTTGATTCTTATATAGATTATGAATTGTTCTCTTTTGATTATTTATTCCTGGATTATTTAAAATTTTGAACATTTTGTCCTATCCTAAATTTTCAAAAGTCTGGACTGGAAATATAAATTTTTCAGTTTGTAAAACCGGAAAATGTATTGTCATAGAGTTAAAACTGCTGTAACTGTCTGTATTGTACAGTGTAGATGCAGTCAACTGACAAGACGCCGCACCTTATGCACTGAAGTTCGAAGGACGTGATTTTGTCTAAAGCGCACAAAAGGAAGGGGAGCGGCAGGAGACACGTATTTCATTTGATTCGGAATTCAATTTCGCCAAGTTCCGGGACAATTTCATATTCCACACGTCCCCGGGGAGATCCCGGCAGCTCACGGTTTAATACTCTGCGCCGATCTGCTTTGTTCTCCCCGAGCAGGTCGATAGCGCTGTCTCACGGTGTAACGCAATGCAAACTATGTGGAATCCCGCGCATGAACTTGGCGGATGCCATATGCCATGTTCGATAAATGATTATAGCGCCCCCGACTGCCGTGCTTTGTGGCTCGCTAATGACACGGCCAGCGCTCCCTAAATACAGCACCACCTCTGCTACTAAGTTTCGACCGTTTATAGTGCCTTATAAAATTCACATATTGTCATTAATGTTATGTAAACCATTGGCTGTAATACCTTGGAGACTATTAAGTTGAAAGTCATCATTGTTTTGGATGCGATTGGCCAGTTTGTCGATATGGTACTATTTTTAATAGCAGAAGATAAATAAGTTTAAAAAATATTTCTGTATGTAAAATATTGATGACCCTAAGATTATTGCTATCCGCATATGATAGTATCTTTTTCAGTATATTTATATGTGTATGTGTGTGTGTGTATATGTAGATGAGTACACAGTTAAAATAATAACTGAAAAAGTAATTGAGAAACTTACAAAAAAATTAGTTAACAGTAAATATGAGTTACAGAGTAAAGCAAAACACAAAATATTAACCAAAGCAAAATTTTAAGTTGAATATTATTACTATTAACGTCCGATTGCTAAGAATAACACTAGAGTAAACTTCTGATATTCAGTTCAAACAATGATACAATATCAACCCTGAAAAACTATTTGCAAAAAGTTACAGCTTACACATTTTCGCACATTTGTCAAGAGTTCACATAAGTAACGGAATATATATATATATATATATACATGTTCTGTGTTATTTCAAGAGAAAATATTACGAAGTTGACAAACACGTCTCTTACTTCAGCTAATTAAATAGAAACTGTATAGTCTGATGTGAAAAATTAATCAAATAATAACGCTGAAGTCCATAAGCGAAAGAAACACTTTTTCCGCTTAGATAACAGTGTCTGCTGAATATCAGTTTTTTGTTAGTTGAATTGTAAAACCGATGTATGGACAACGACTGTGGTTCGGAAACGTAAAGATCTCGAGGTAAAGGGGGATGACGTTTCAAATATCTCAAACATCAACGGGGACTCAGCCATAAATAACAAATGAGAAAAGCTGGAGAGAACATATCACGTCTGTGAGAATATGTATGGATCTAAATTCGTCTAATTTAACCTCAAACACATGCACTACAATACCATCAATACTGTATGCCTCATGGTGCCTGAACTTTATTAGAAAGGGACAACTTAGAAAACTAGAACTAAAGAAACGAAAGTTCCAAAGAAAAAGCATGATTCACGTCAGAGATGAGGAAAAGTAGTCAGGTATAATAAGTGCCTACGTCACAACTAGAGAGCATTGAAATAGCTATGAGAAAGAGTATGGTCACATAGTTTGGATGGAAAATCATAGACTCCCCACCAGAGTCTTCAACATCGAGGGAAAGGCACTAACGCAAAGTAGACGAGGCTAGTCAATAAAAATCTCCAACAACTGGAAATTGACCGCAATGAGAGTTACGATAGGGAGAGGTACAGAATGTTGATTAATGTATCCGACTCTCTGAGGTCATTAACAGACAAAACACTGCGCTCCGGATCTTGGGTGAAATGGGCCGGGGAAAAAATAGACAACCACAGTGCAAGGATGAAGACATACTGAGCTAAAAAGAAATCTCACCAGAGTTGAGAACCACGTGGTCAATAGTTGGACAAAACGAAAAAGAAGAAGAAGAAATAATAGTAACAAATTATAAGAAAAATGACATACACGAGATGACTGTGTAATTCCCATAATTAAAAGGATATAATTTTTAATCATTTACCATTATTACTTACTTTGCATCTCATTAATTATTGACTAATTTAATGGCTGAAAGAGGTGTTTAGCATTGATATCAAAGGCACAGGTAAATCTAAAAGAATACCATAACCTGGCTATTTAGTATATAAAAACACAACAGCAACAGACGGTGGAAACATTTATTATTAACTCCATAAACAATAAAAAAACAGAAGAACTAGACCTCCGTCTTACATTAACGGTTGTTAAATTATATAAAGCCCTATCTCAAAGTTGAATGAAAAACGTGCGACTGTCAAACTGATTGAAATTAGCTTAACCTAACAATATTACAAAATCTGCATGAAAAATAATTACTAACACATAACGGAATGTCTTACACATAATGTTTCTCTTTGATTGCAGCTTCACCTGAGATAATGTATGATTCCAGCAACTGCTGGCTAAAAACAAAGTCCCTTTACACTCCAAAAACTTAAGTACTGGACGCTTATTCACGCTGCCTGTTCATGTCAATTCGTCACCTCCACGGATTCAGACGCAAAGACCCCGTACTAGGTCATCTGGTGTTTCCTCCCCTCCATCTTCATCTTGCATCTTCACATGTCCTCCATTTAAGGGATGACTTCGTTTGATATATTTTCTGATTGGTTCCATCATGTAAACAAAATGATAAATAAATGACAACATTTTAAATCGATTCTTCTATTCGCTAAATCATATACTCTCTCACAGGCATTCTGAAATGTCCCAAGAAACATCCGTTGTGATCGGCTGATTGTAAAGTTAGGTTTTGTTTGACAATAGCCTCATTTTTGACTCACTTATTCGTCATCTTTGTCTCGTATCGTCCGTGGGAAATAATCTCGTCCTAAAGCTTCACACTTGGCAGCTCGAGACGACCGAGCGGGGCGGTGTAACGGTTAGCGTTCTCGCCTCGCATTCGGGAGGACGGCGGTTCGAATCCCCGTCCGGCATCCATATTTAGGTTTTCCACGGTTTCCCCAAATCACTCCAGGCAAATGCCGGGATGCTTCCTTCAAAAGGCCATGGCCGAATTCCTTCCCATTCCTTGCCCCCATCCTTGCCCCCCATCCTTTCCCGTCTCTAAAGACAAAAAAAAAAAAAAAAGCTCGAGACGGGTATACGAAATCCCCTACACCGAACCAACGGACTTGGCTACTGCCCGCGTCATATCATTCAGCTTGTGTTGAACCTGTGCAAGAGGATTCCTGGAAGGAAAACCCGTTTTGATAGGCTGCTTTGGGTGACCTGGCCAAAGTTGTCGATTATGGGAATAACCCGATACACGTTGAATGTAAATGTAATCGATCAAATACGGCGCATCGCATTTTATTGCAATGCCCATTCCAGTCTTTTAATAAAATTTATGTGTGGTTTGATTACCCGTATAATGGGAGGAACGAAAAAGAAATGTTATTTACATCTACCCACTATCTTATATATAAAATAAATGATTGTTTGCTTCTATGTTCGTTTTCTATGCGTTCCTGTGCCATTCTTCCGATTAAGATGAAACTATGGCGAGTTATTGTGTGCACGCGTGCGAAAGTTTCTGACAAAAAAAATCCCCCCCCTCTTCCCTTTACTACCCTTAATTTTATAGGAATCCACATTTTTATTCAATTTTGATGGAACGTTGCACACGTATACTTTAAAACAAACAGAAAAATACTGTCTACATTTGATTTGCGATAACCCAACCCCTCTCACCCTTTCTACCCCCTTAATTTTTGTCAATGTTGTTTACACATGCCCAAAGTTTTTATTCACTATCGACGGAACTTTTCACATGTATACTTTAAAACCAACAGAAAAATATTGTCTACATTTGGTTTGCAAAACCCGTACCCTCTTCCCCCTTCCTCCCCCTTAATTTTTGTTAATGTTCTTTACACATACCCACAGTTTTTATCCAATATAGTCGGAGCTTTGCGTACGTATACATTAAAACAAACAGAAAAATACTGTCTAAATTTAATTTTCAGAAACCAAATCCCTCTCATTCTTTTCACTCCATTAATTTTTGTAAATGTTCTTTATACATAGTTTCTATCCGATTTTGAAGGAACTTTGCACACGTATACTTTAAAGCAAACATAAAAGTAGTGTCTACATTTGTTTTATAAAAATCCAACCCCTCTCCACCCTTTACTCCCATATATCTTAATTTCAAAAGTTGTTTATCGAATCTAACAGTTTTTATCAGATTTTTGATGGAACTCTGCACACGTATACTTTAAAACAAAGAGTAATGTATTGCCTACATTAGTTTTGCAAAAGCCCACCCACTCTCACCCAATACTTTCCTCAAACAAAATATACACATGAAACCATTCAGACCGAAAATATTGTATAACCCGAAGCATCAGAATTAACTTTTTCAATTTTAATTTAATGGATAAAAATCATTGTCTTTCAGTTATTGGGTACATGTCAATGTGTCTGTTTTCTACATGCGTACCCACTTAATAAAAATAGGCATTGCAACGCAAGACGGGCAAAGCTAGTATGAAATAAAAAAAAAATCCTTAAAAGAGTTGTCTTTGTACGTAGTAGTTTCCTGAGGAGTATTGCCTGAAGAACAAAGAGAATCATATCACTGTTTGTATGGCTCGTTTTGTGGAGAGAAGCACGTGATCCGTTGAAATAAAACTTCAAATAGATTACCATACCATCGTATTCCGTACGGATGTAGATGGATGGTTGTTTTCGACTCTCAAAGACTCTGCTGTACGCTAACTAAGGCGAGAAGACAGTATTTATCCTTTGACTTGGTACCTGACATTCCAAGAATGTTGATATACAACTTCTAAACGACCTCACTACGAAAAATGTCCATCCGATTTCTTATAGCTAATCAGTTGATGAGACCATCCTGACATTAACTTGCCGTCCACTTGCCATGAGACACTCAGTTTTTAAGTCTATACAACTCTCTTAGCTTCGAAGATTTTACCTTAGATCTGGAAAGGGTGAATGTACGTAAGCCTTAGGAAGCATTGTGTTGCTCGATAGTTCCAAGGAACTGGCGCTTGACTACTTTTTTTCCTCAGAAACAGATTCTCACATTTGAGTTTGGCAATAGGGTTGGTGGAAAATTCAACTTTTCTTTTTTCTTAACTTGCCTCTGGCATAATAATTTATTTTTTCCTTAAATTTGTAAAACTGTCTCAGCTGCCAAATGTTGAGTTCAGTAAGCAACAAATGTAAACCTGAAAATATTTCAGTAATAGCAGCCTTTCTCCCAGCATTCGATCTAGTTTCAACTTCAGTATTAGTATAGCTTTCTTTTATGATATATTTTAGCGGTATCTTTAGTCGCACGCAGAAAGTTTCAACTAATTTTCGAATAATTTTTGTACTGACTGTTACAAAAAAAAAAAATCTGCTTAAAAACATTTCGGCATGTTTTATAAAAGCGACTTAATTAAACAATTTCGCCTGTGTATTAATATGACGTCGGTAATGCATATGGGAGTAGAGCTAGTCAAAAACTGTGATTTGTAAAATTGTATAATTACTGTATTTCTTCCAAGAAAGAACAATTAGATTAAAACAGTGAAAACATTAATTTTAATGTTACTATATTTATAACCACGCTGCAGGATGTGTTTTCCAGCCAAAGTTTTTGAATTCTAAAGGATTTAGAATTTAGAGTACTGTTTGCAGTGTCAATGCCGTGTTATGAGTGCTTGTATTTCCCCGGAACTGACGCTATTATGAGAGAGTCACTTGATGGATAACTGTTGTTTTCCAGCTTTAAAATATACACTGTTTCCTGTTTTATAAGCAAAACATGTAATATCATTGCCTAGTCACCATGACCACATTTCGAATGATGAGTTTAATTTATTTTTACTGCAGGAAAAAGATGAATTAAGATTAGTATATTATTGGTAGAATCATGTTGGTTACTTATTAGTAACTGACTACAGGAGATAACTATGGAAATTGTATTTTATATTGTCGCTGAAAATTTTTGTTTGTTTGTGCGCAGATATTCGTTAGTCAAGAATGAAACGAACGGTTTAAGATTAAACTGTCCATTCAGAAATAATTTTTAATGGACTTAGGTATGTTTTGAGAATCGTCCTTATTGCTTTTTAAGAAAAATATTGAGTCAAAGCAGTAAAATAAAATAAATTGTTAAATGTTGGAATAACGGCTGTAACATACATACCAATGGAAATAAATGGGTAAAAATAATAAAACATTTTGCCAGAACCAGGCATTTAACGGTCATGTTTCATAATAGGCGTAACGTTGGGCTGTGTCATATCATAGGCTACATACTGGAGCAAATCAAGGAAGCATTTCAATAATTTGAAGAGAGGATATTCCGCTAGGGGGACGGGAAGCATTTGATGAACGGTGACAGTGGTAAAGCCAGTTTGTGGCGTGACTCCCAGAGCGCGGCAGATTTGCCAGTGGCTGGGCGGCCACAGGTGTGTTCTGCAAACTGAGCGCTCCCCGGGGTGTTGTTGAGCCTGCCACACCGACCCCGGACGCTACCTGCTAACGGTACACCCGTGATGACGCGTCTGCGGCGGCCATTACGGTGACGCACAATGCAAAACTGCCGCCGCGCCGGTAGCTAGGCCATGCGCATTCACAAACTCACACGTGCTACATGGCACGGTCGCTAGAGGGGAGTTGAAGATAGTAATGTTTGGTATCTTGAGTTTCAGAGCAACGTCTACAATCTTTGTTTGTCTCTGATCAGAGCGGAACAGATAATGCAAGATGGTCATAACTATTCTCTGCTGCCTAGCATTAAAGGACTAAATAAAAAAGGATAAAACATGTGTAACTGTGGTGGTACACAGTGGCGGCTCTAGACGTAGTGAGTGACACTGTGACATGGCACCACCTTCTAATCAAGAATAAATAAGTTAAAAAATAAACATTTGTGAAAGAAAAATATTTATAAATGCGACATTATCTACTCTACCATAACTTATGATAGCTAGGGAAAATATTGAACGCCATCTGTTGGCCATGTCAGTGAACTGTTTCACTGTCGTAGAGACAGTTGCCAGATATCACAAATCGTGCATGCACTCTAGCGTTTTCGCCAAAATTTACAAGGAAGGGGGACCGCTTTGTAAGTGGCGAATGCAGACAACTTTGTCCCACGCTGCCGCGGACAGTGGGCAGCAAGCAGGTTGTGGAGCATTATGGAGCTCGGGAAAGTTAGTAACACTGTCGGTACAGCGAAGCATCAGCTGTCATTTTCGTAGCATTCAACTACAATAGAACGTAGATAATCAGAACGCCAATCATAAGAACAACTTTTTTTTTGTATCTATCTCTCCCTTTTTTTTATTTTTTAATCGAAGCGCCAACTTTTTGTTTACAGACTTACAGTACAGTAAAATTTTGCACATGTTTTGTTGGGAAATGCGACTAACAAAGAACAAAGTACAATGAATTTTGCACCTTTCGTTTGTTATTGTGTTATCACCGCAATATCCTCGGGACCATCCAGGAATTGGCGTTGATGCTGAATATTTGTTGCAACCGCGACGCGACAACAATTCTTTCAATGTGCCGGTGCTTTTGAGTTTATTTTAGAAATCTGAAACTGATACTTGTTCTATGGGTGTGATTTCTATTGAAATTTTGGTTCTTTAGTGGTTTTTTCTGACGAAGGCCATAACTTTGGGTTTATTAAGGGAAATCTCGATAGTATATTATTTTGCTATGAACTCTTCACAGGTTTGCTGCCGGATAGCGTTTGTGAACGACAAGCTTTCGGCGACCAACTCCGTCGCCATCTTCGGGAATCTTCCCGAAGATGGCGACGGAGTTGGTCGCCGAAAGCTTGTCATTCACAAACGCTATCCGGCAGCAAACCTGTGAAGAGTTCATTGCATCGACACGCCGGGAAAGTCTTCGTTCGCATATTATTTTGCTGTCTTATGGAGGTTATATGCCGATCTCTGCAGGTCACCTTCTGATTCAGCAAAAAACACTTAGTCATCTGCAAACAGTAATGTGTCCAGATTGGTCTGTCTGTTTATTTTGACTCTGTCATGGGGTTTTTGTCGCCAGTTACTATCGATTTTGTTTATATATATGCTGAATAAAAGTGGCGATAGGCAACACCTTTGTCTCACTCCTCGATTAATGGGTTTCCATTCCGACTGCTCTTGTCCGGTTCTGACTGCGATTAAACTGTGGCTGTAAATGTTTCGAATTGCTTTTATAATATGTGGTGGAATGTTACTTTCAGCCAGAATCTGCCAAAGTTTTTTTTTGTCTTTTTTTTTTTGTCGATTGTATCAAAAGCTTTCTTGAAATCAATAAATGACAGGTGTGTTTCCAGATTAAACTCTTTCCATTCTCAATTAACATCTTGAGTATGATACAACAATCTGCACATGATCTACCCTTCCGAAACCCATTTCGTTCTTCTCCAGGGAGTGATCCATAAAATTTTCGCACTTTTGATTTAATGATGCTGGATTAAATTTTATAACCAGCTTTGAGCAAGTTTATTCCTCTATAGTTATTACAATCTTTGACTTCGCCTTTTTTTGTGAGTTCGGATGACGATTGCCTTCTGCCTGCTTTGAAGTGGGAATTCTCCTCTGCAGATCTTGTTGATTGAGTTCAACAGTCGTTTTATGAATATCCTGTCAATGAATTTAAAAAGTTCCATATGAATTCCATCCTCCCCGGGAGATATGTAACTTTCACAGGTTTTCAGCATTGATTCTAACTCCTTATAGTGAATGTCATCTGGGCTGTTAGTCTCTGGCAAAGATATAACCTCCGGTTCATTGTCTGCTTGATTTTGGGTCCACAGTTCTTGAAAATATTTTAGCCATGTCTCTTTGTTTATTACTTGAATGTCTGAGTCACATCTTACTTCTCTGTTTAAATTTTGAATAATTTTGAATGTTGTGGGTGATGGTCTTGTTACATCTTTTTCTAGATTGTTGATGAAGCGGTCCCATTGTTCTCTGTGCCTTTTCCGAGTTTCTCTTTCAGCAGTCGCTCTTTTCCTCTTATATTCAGCAAGACCTTCTACTTTCTTTGTTACTAAATATCTCTTATAAGCATTTATCTTATCTTATCATCCCAGGCTCTTATTCCATTTTTTCTATTCCAACGTTTCTTCATTTCTATACTCTCGCTTGCTGCTTCTTTCAAAGTTTTGGTTAGGTTTTCCCATTCTAATTCAATATTTTCCTCTATTTTATACTTCTTTTCGATTTCACTTAATCTTCTCTGATACGTCCATTTGATAATTTAATCTTGTAACAGTTCGACTCTGTAGGACATTTGGTTTGACTTATATATTTCTTGTTTCTTAACGTTGCTGTTAAGCCAACGGGGTGGAAATCTTGCTGTACTTACCAAGAGGTGGTGGTCCGATTCAATCTCATAGGATCTAAACACTCTCGTGTCAAGTATCAGTTTTCTCTGTTTTTCATTCGTTATAATGTAATCTATGATTGATGTTTGGCCTCCAGCGGACCAAGTGTATTTGTGCGAGTCTTTGTGTGGATATAGTGTGTTGCATATGTAGAGCTTATTGTAGATTACTGTGTCGATCAGTTTTGGACCATTGCTATTTTTTGCTGGTTCTCGATGTGGTCCTATTTTATTCTCTATTCTTGTTTCCAACACTTGCATTGAAGTCACTCATTAAAAAAAGGTAGTCGCGTCTATTGATCTTGTCTAGGATTTCTTGAAGTTCAGTGTATAGCATATCAGTTTCTTCGCTTCTACCCTGTTCTGGAGCGTACACGCCCACAACCACCAGGAAACCATGTTGCATTTTTAGTCTTATTTCTATTATCCGTTCGTTCCAGAATGTGTAGTAGTCTATCTTTGACTTTAGTGATTTATGTACCATGATCATAACTCCTCATTGTGCTCTTAAATTTCTGTCAACTCCACTGAAAATTTGAACGTAGTTGTTTGAGTCTTCTGTACCTTTCAATTTGCGCTTGGTTTCTGTTATGACTGCTATCTTAAAATCTTTCTTGTTTAAGTTATCATCCAGTTGCTCATCTTTGTGTGCTAGTGCTTGCACATTCCATATATCTAAAGGGTTTTATTCTTTTTTCAGCTCATGTCCTTTTTTTTGCCATTGTCGTCATTATTATTATCTGTCCTGGTTTTTCTTGTATGAGACTTGACAGCAAAAACAGTTAGTACAACCAATTGGTTGCTAGCCAAGAGGTAGCAAGTCTGGCTGTGGGGCTGCCACAGTGACGCTTCCAGACAGTGTTTATTTTCTGTCAGGGTTGACTCCCTTAGACTTTGCTAGTCCCCTGTCAAATTTGCAAGGCAGCAGGTTCCCCTCACCTGGTTTAGGTACCCAATGTAATTTTAAAGGCCAAATAAAAACTACATAAAATGAAACTGTATAAATCGAAAATCCGAACAAATCGATAATCCAAACCATCCTCGGTCACAATAAGTTTGGATTATCGACGCTCTGCTGTAAATATCCCGTAGAACAGTGCTTCTCAACTTGTTCTCGGACCACTGGTGAGGTGATCCACAGGCAGAATATCATAAATTTTGATTCCGTATGCTTACTGCACGAGGCCATAGGCCCAACTTTTTAAAAACTTTCAATATTTTCATGACTGGGCAAAAATTTGTCATTTGCAGGATGAGGATAGAACAGCATTGTTTCTACAATAGTCTAATAGTGGAATCAGAGAGAGGGATTAAGTAAATGACATTTGCTAAGGGTTTTAAACAGGTATGAGGAACCGCGGTACGTGATAGGATTGGTACATAAGAATGGTGACCTAAACAAAAATAAAAGGCGTACAGTCTAGCGTCTTTTACTTTATTTTCTGCATACAGGCCGGTGGTATAGTGTAGCGCCCAGCCTGTAGTAAAATTATTATTTATTTGCTTTGATAAATCCTAATTGTCTGATTTACACGTAATTAAATTTAATAGTTCACTTCCAGTTTCATAATTGCGTTTTGGAATTCAAAACGTGGTTTTAAAACTCCCAGATGTTAATAATAGAGGAGAAGGTCCAAAGACGGGCTAAGGTCTAAATACGGGCTACTTGCTGAAAGGGGGGAAGGGGGTTGTGGTCAGGCAGAAGAATGGCACCAAAAGGAACATCAAGTGGCAGGAGAAGAGTAGTGAGCATATGACCTTGGTTCGGGATACATGTGCGTTGTCGCAAATTGATTTATCGGAAAACTTGCTTTTGATAAACTCAAAACTTTTCAAGGTATGTCAACATTAATTTATCTCTTTCTTACTTACTCAGTAAATTAAATGTCTTCCACTTTATCTCACCATCCATGTTCGATTTGTTTCTTTTGCAATGGTTGCCAAGACCATCATCTTGAAGTACCGCATGGTCTAAAAACGGGCTAGCTCTTAACTTGAAAACGCGAAGATTTCAGCACCCTGTATCAACGACCAACTGCTCAAACTTCAACGTCCAGAAGGGTTATTCCATTTGATGTACTTTCGATCCCCACCATTGCAAAGAAAAAGCAATTGTGGACGCAAGTGCGCCAAGACTTGCATCATAATTGTATCTCCTGACAGCGAATGATTGAAGAAAAATGTGAAGCGTGCAGCCTTGAACAATTGTCAGGCGATTGTCTCAACAAAGAAAAATAATTCTAAATTGCCAAGCCAAACCAAAAAGCCCATTAGGCAAGCTCAGCAAAGAGTTCGACTCGGAACAAAACCATAGGGTCCTTCCTACTGATGACGACAATGACGCTTTCTCTGGGTGATAAACGTGGTGACGACATGCAGCATGCATTTTCAGTGATGGACTCTTTTCTGATGATGTCAGATACGAAGTGTGGATTCAGTTCTACAAGTGTGAAGGTTGGACAGAGAATGAATGTGCTGGAATGGAAAATGAAATATATCTGTAACTTCTGAAAAAAAATTAATAATGTTTTTGAACATAATTTGGTGTTCTTTAATTTTTTAGCAGATAAGATTCCCTTTTTATACAAGTAGCCCGTATTTGGACCACCTCTTCAAAATCAGCCATTTTACATTTTTTTAATCCTTTGATTTTGGAAAATGAATACTGGTTATTGACGTTTTTAATCCTCATGTCACCTTCATAGAACCAAATTACATCAAAATTATCCATATTGAGTGACCAGGAAAAACCCAAGGACCAAAATAAAAGTGGTAGCCCGTATTTGGACCTTCTCCTCCAATATGAATAGTAAAATTAGGTCCATGTAAGTTAGTAGTCTGCAACATTATTTTGACAATTTACTTGTACTCGGTTTGAAAAAGGTTTAGAAACGCTATCCTAGAAGCTTTGACAGTGCGAGGAGGCAATATTGTTTGTGCTTCTTAGTTCCTTTGAATGAGATTTTTTTGCTGTCATCAATCTCTCGACTGGTTTGATGCAATCCTCCAACCCTTCCTATCTTGTGCTAGCCTTTTCATCTCAATATACCCCTTACAACCCACATCCTCAATTATCTGCTTCATATATTCTACCCCTGTCTTGCTCTTCAGTTCTTATATTAGACAAATCCCTCCACTAACAAATTAATCAATCCTGCATGTCCCAAAACATGACCTACCATCCTGTCTCTTCATTCTGTAATACTCTTCCACAAACTTCTTTTCTCACTCATAATTTCCAAAACTCATTCGTTTCGTACCTTATCCGTCCATTACTTAATTTTTAGCATCCTTCTATAGCACCACATTTCAAATGCTTCAATTTTGCTTCTTTCTGGTATTCCTAAAGTCCATGCTCCGCAGATAGAGTTTTAAAAAGTTCTTTCTGAGTCTGAGATCAATATTTGAAACTAAATGATTTCCTTTTTCATGAAGGCACTTTTTGCTACCTGCTATTTTGCTTTTAATATCCTTCCTGCTTCTTCCATCAGTTGTAATTTTACTTCCTAACTAACAAAATTCACTAACTTCTGCTATAGCATCTGAACCTATTGTTATATTTATTCTACTAGTATTGGTATCATTTCTGCTAAATTTCATCACTTTTGTCTTGGTTTGGTTAATATTTAGTCCAAAATCTTCGTTCAGTATATTTTTCATGATATTAAATAACTTCTCATTATCCTCAATCTGTTCTCCTAAAAAGAAATGTCATCAGTATAATGTATCATACTGATTTTTCTCGTTGAACATTTATGCCACATTCAAATCTTTATTTCCTTCGTTTACTGCTTCTTCTACATATAAGTTGATAATTAATGGGGATAAACTACAACCTTGTCTCACACCCTTTTTAACTCATGCATGTCTCTCATGATTCTCTAATTTTATTATAGCAACTTGATCCTTATATAAATTATAAAGTATCCTTCTATCTCGCTATTTTAGACCCGACTTCTTTAAAATTTTAAACATTTTGTCCCACTTAACATTGTCAAAAGCTTTTTCTAAATCAACAAACATCATAAAAGTATCTTTGTTTTTCTTGATCCGCCCTTCAAGTATTAATCTTAACGCCAGAATTACGGTTTTTCCTAAACCCAAACTGATCTTCACCTACTGTACCTTCTACTACACTTTCCATTCTTCTGTATATTATTCTGGCCAGTAATTTTGAAGCATGTGATGTTAGACTAATGGTGCGATAATTCTCACATTTGTCAGCTTGTGTTTTCTTTGGAAGTGTGAAGATGATATTTTTATTAAAATCAGTGGGAATCTCTCCTGTTTCATAACTTTTTGATATAAGTTTGAATAACATTAATATTTTGTCCATGGTGGACTTGTGGAATCAGCGACTGTGATATCATATTTGGTTGATAATTGAAAACAACGACCAGTCACAGTTTGACTGGTCGCTGTTTTCAATTATCAACCAAAAATTGAATAACATTTGTGTTCCTTTTTTTCCTAGGGATTTCAGAAGTTCTGCAGGAATCTCATCAGTTCCAACTGCCTTATTTGATTTCAAATCATTCAAAGCTCTATCAAATTCTGTCCTTAAAACAGGATCACCTAATTCATCAATGTCAACATCAACTTCTTTTTCTAATGCAATGTGTTCAAATAATTTTCATCATACAGTTTCTATGTATTCCTTCCATCGGTTAGCTCTATCTTCTGACTTAGAAGAGGTTTCCCATCGGCAATTTTAATGTTTATATCTCTTTTCTTCATTTCTCCTAAATTCTGTTTGATCTTCCTATATAGTACATCTATGACCATTTCCTTTTCTACTTCTTCACACTTTTCTTGCATCCATCTTTTTTTTGCTTATTTGCATTTCCTGTTTATTTGATTTCTCAGTTTTCTATATTGCTCTTTTCCTGCTTCATCCTGAGCATTTTTGTGCATTCTCCTCTGATCGATCAGCTCCAAAATATCTTTTGTGATCCCAGGTATTCGGGCGGCTTGTTGCCTAAAGCCTATTTTTTCTTTACCAGCTTTCATTATTTTGGTCATTAATACATTCCATTCTTCCTCAGTTGAGTCCTTTTCAGGTGTACTACTTAGAACCCACATCTACCATATCTTTAAACGATTCTCTCATGTTAGATTGTTTCAGTTCATTCACTTCCAATCACTTCTGCTTGTGTTGCTTCTTTATTCTTTTGAATTTCTACCTGCACTTCATAACTACCAGATTATGGGCAGAGTCTAAGTCTGCTCCTGGGTATGTTTTACGGTTCAGAAATTGATTCCTGAATCTCTATTTGACCATTATAATCTAGCTGATATCTACCTGTATACCCAGGACGTTTCGAGGTGTATATCCTTCTAATATGATTCTTAAATATTGTGTTCGTCATAACTAGTTTATATCTTTCAGAGAATTCAAACAATTATGTGAATAATTACATAATTTTATGACTGCTAGGAAAAGATTCTCAAGTGAAATGTGTTCCACTGTCGTCATGGTCATCGAAGGCAGTGCCGGATTAAGAAATTATGGGGTCTTTGCCACTCAAAAATTTTAGAAAATAATTATTTGTATTTCATAAGTACAAAAAAAGGTTTTGTAAATGACTAATTGAACTTATCACATTTTTATTCAATTAAACGATAGAATTTATCAATTTATGATAGTATTTTTAAAGTTTCTTTTATTCATCTTATACTTCAATCAAGCCCAAAAGTTTAATTTTCATGCTTTTCATATTACTTTGATTGTTTTATTTTGAATGACTTTAATTTTTTTATTTTTAATTAATGAAAAAAGTTAACTCTCAGGAGGTCTTCAAAAATCGGTGGTTCCAGACTACTGCCCAGTCGTGCCTTATTTGGTAATCCAGCAATGCCTGGAGGTCAAATCGTCGGCTTCTGGATAGTCAGTCAATTGTTACCATTTGCTCAGTTTTAAAACATTTATCATTGATTAATATCAAAATCTTTAATGCGGCAGTACGCACATTTAATGAGACTTTCACACGTTAAAAATCTTTATGTTGCGAGATTCTTACTCAACTCTGAGCTGTTTTCCTAGGCACCTTTCACTTCAGTAATGAACATCAGTAAACCGTAGAAAAATTTCAGTGTTGTCACTACCTAAGCAAATCACTTCGGCCCCCACTGATGGTACATCATTTCTGTAAACATTTACTAACGAGAGATGTACAGCATTTATTGGAAAGAAAAGCATACTAACTGTACTTGAGAGTAGCAGCCCGTTGTCCTTTAATCAACTACTCAATTGTTTTAATCCACTGCCCTTCATTTAGGGGCATTTCCTGAGCAGCATATGAAGTATTCATTTGTCAATGATGAATAAGAAGGTTACGATGTGCCGCCCCAGTCGATAATGAAAAAGTCAATGTTGACATTTCAGTCCATAAACTGCCAATGGATTAGTCTCTTCACACAACCTGTTACGATTTTTTAATTTTCTATAAAACAGGGATGCTAAACTCAGTCAATAGCCATCTTCAAATCTAATGTTGCCAACAGTGCTTAGTGTGAACACATCTCAGATAGTAAAGTTAACTGCTATGAAGCTATGTTTATCTTTTTCAGAACAAAAAATTTTTTACAATAAATTTTCCCTTCATCGTATTTACAAAGTTACGTAGAATTAAAAAAAAAGTAGCATTTTTACTCAGTGAGTCTAAAAGGTTATTGATTCAATTGTAGAATCGTTCATCGGTTAACATTACTTTCTATATTCTGATTTATCTATTTGCGTAACCCATAACAATCGTCTCCACTTTGTTAATAACGTTAGCGGCGAATGCCTCGTCCACACTTTCCCTGGGGACCTCCTCTCCTCTGTTTCGAAACCCGAGGCGGGAGGGCTATCGCCTTTGTCTACTCCGTAATGGATGATGATGGAGCCTGCTCGTTAAGACACCGTTCTGGGAGTCTCATTCGCTTCTTTGTTCGTCGGAAAATATCGCCAAGTCCGCGGGGAATAATTGCCGCAGTGCGATACTGGATGACTGATCGTGGCTACGGAGGAACTGGGAACATTAATATCCGTTACGCAAGTGAAACAGTTGTCTGTCAGCGATGAGAGATTGAAAGTTGAGGTAAATGCTGCATGAGTGTTCGACTTTAATGTGAGACACCAAAGTAAGTTAAATATGCTACGGTTAGATAGTCCCATATAAACAGCTCAGAAATGATTTAGGATCTTCTCGTAGTACGCTGAAGTACCAGTACTTTACAAGTAAGCAAATAATAATAATAATAATAATAATTATAACAAAACATATTACAGTACATTACATGTAAACTAAATACGAGCATTTTTAAAAAATGTGTAACCATATCTGGTATTTAAGAATAAATGTTAGTGCAATTGTGTAAAACTTTAAAGAGAAAATAACAAAAGGAAAAAAAATGCCTGACAAGGAAGCTAATTTCTCTGCTAGAACTGACGTGAGAAGGTGTTTTCTGTTGTTGACAGAGGGGAAATACTAGGTGGGAAAGGTATTATTTATGAACATTACATATATTTATCAGTGTAAAATTCTGGTTTCCATCCAATTATTTTTTATGCTTTAGCGTCACCTTATTATTAAACTCATGTTAAGCACCAGCGAATTTTCTACACTTCCTAATTATCTGCCTTCTTTCATAAATTCTAAAATCTAGTTAAAGTTTCAGGGTAATAATTTTAGTATCAACATTGCCATCAACATTAGCTCGAGGTACTATACATCACCTAAGCATTTACTCGACAATTTCCTACCAAAACTACCCATTTCCGCGAGTACTACTGGTATGATCCCTGAAAGTTTTTGCCATTTCTCTCTTCAGTGCAGTCCATTCATCATCAGTTTAATTCCTTTGAGAGGTATTGCTTAGTCTCATGTATACCCTCTGCAAATTTCTCTCTCAGGAGTCATTCTTTCATTTTTTAATTTTTTTTTTTAATTCCAATCTGTTCTGTCTGTATTGCATCTTTATTTTCGTGGACTGCCTGCACTCATAACTATGAGGTTGTTATCAGTGTCTACTGTATGTAAGTTGCTGGGTATGCTCTATGTCTAGAACAGCGTTTCCAAACCGTTTCCCGAGGGTCCGCGGACCTCTCCTAAGCGGTCTGCGGATAAAGTAAATCAATAGTTACGAAAACATAAAAGGAGGCCTGAGAACCCGTGAACTCTGGCTACAATGTGAGATACTATCAAATGATAGTTCTTGAATAACAAATTTTCAATATTATTATTATTATTACAATTATTAAGGGATTCGTGGCTAGTCTCTAAGGGATCCGCCGTTGAAGAAGGATAGGAATAGCTGGTCTAGAACTTCGTTTCCGAAATCCCCTGCAAGTTTACAGGTACATGATTCTTAATGTTGAAATAAGAGTCTCTTCCAGAGAGATTGAATTATTTTCTAATATTAATCAACGTTAAGAAATTCCAGGGAAATTCGCATCTCGTAAGTCAACTATTCAGAAACCTGTAGTGAAAAAGTTTATTACTATTTCCAATCGTTGCAATGGTTTTTGACCCAAAATGCGGTACCTTCTTTACTGCAAAATTTTTTAAACATTCTTGTAAATCAGCACTACTATAATTTTGTATATGTCAAAATTCTTGAATTAAACGACTGAAACTGATAATAGGATTTCAATCCGCAAATATGGTTTAAGTTATATTTTAACTATTCCTTTCGCTCGACATACTTATCCCTGATATCCTTTTTATGGTGTCTCACTTGTTATACATCTGTCTCAGTATCCCCATGCCTTCAATAATTTTTTTATTATTTTTTATTTATTTATTTATTTTTAAAAAATTTCCACTGAATACGTTGCCGACTCCTGGTAGGGGACTGAACCTAGTATCATTTATACCTATGTTATGAAAATGGTTGTCTGGGTTGAAAATTATAATATCTATCATCTTGAAGATACGAAAAACTCACATTTGAAACTGATATAAGAGCAATTTTTACAGATCATTTGTAAACCTCATCTTGATTTTGTAACACGAATTTAAATTTAAAAAAAACCATTAACGATATAATCAGAAATGATTGTTAGGTTCTTCACCCTGACTTATAAATTAACAATTGGTTAGGCTGGCGATTATTGAGAAGTACATTGTGCAGAGATGTACTAGTTATCACCAATATGGAACGAAATTTTATTATATTTTAATCAACGTCAATTAATTTACTAACCAAGAGTTAGATTATAGAATACCTAGGTTTGTAATGTGTTTCTGATGTTATTTATGGCACAAGAGAAAACAAAAATTACTTGCGATTCATCTGATAAATTGCCTACAAACACTAGAAATAATTCAGAAAAGAACAAGAACACAGCGCTTCAATTGGATACAAACATTTGTTAGTATCGTCATGTACGCATATGTACAAAAAGCTTGGATAAATATGTTAAAATTTGACGATATTCTCCGTTTCTCTTTTGCAGAACCCCGCATGTGGTCTGTATTAGATACACGTGTGTGTAATGGAAACAACTATGTTGGATTTTGAATCGGCTGGTGTAGTAAGCTGTCAGTTTTAAAATTATTCTTGGCTGGTTTGCCAGTTGATGTAATGAAATTTCAAGGCTGGTTGATATTAGTACCTTGAAATCAGTTCATATTCTAAAGGTTAATCGCAATAAATTCTCGGTGCCTTAAGGAAAGTTGGATAGTTTCTCGCGATAGAATTTTTCGTAGATATAGTGAGAGACATATTAAAGCTACAGAAATTTTTCATCCGGGCGTGGGACGCTGTATTGGTGACAGGTTCCCGTCAGAGCTCTGATACACCCGTACCAGCTGAGTGACAAGTGGCAGCACTCCACTGGTCTCTATGGAGATACTTCCCCCTCGTTGCCTACGGTCTTTGTAATTAGCGATGGATGCCGCACGCTGAAAGCTGCCGACCGAAATTTAATTATTCTTTGTGCTCCCTGCTCGGTTCTGCTCAACTTTTAATGCTCTAGCCGGCCGACCGCCTATTCGAGAACAAAAGTTTAATGCAGTAATTCTGGGAGCCGAGCTGTGCCCGCTCCATTACAAGGCGCTGCTGAATGCCTCAAGTAAATGTGCGACGTGGCTCTGATGGGCAAGTTCTGTCGGCGAGAGTTACGTGTTGGGCAGCGAGCCACCCTGGCCAACTTGCCGCGCCCCACAATAAGCCAGGCTAATACAAAAATATCAAGCCGGATCGCATACATGGTTTGAAATAACTCTCAGAACACATCTTCAAGGCAGACAGGTAACACCGCATACTGCAGTTCTTTAAACGAAGGGAGGTCTTTTGACCTAAGAATAGCGATATAAAATGGTTAACAGCAAAACAGGTTGCTCCAGTGTTGTTATATGCTACCATTAAAACTTCCCTTTTGATTCCTTTAATTTTTTTCTTGAAGAAACATTCTAGCAGCTCCTGGAATCAATTATGCCGCTCCTATTATACACAGAAGACAATGGTATCAATTTTAAAGGGCCTCTACAACATATCTGCAGTGTTGCGATCGGTAATCTATTGGGAACCGAATTTATGGATTAATGTGCTCAATATATATTTTTTCTCTAACTCATGACGCTTAAAAAATATCGAATATGAATTGTGTTCGAGTAGTATGAGTGTATCGTCGCGTAATTGATATAATTGATAAAATCTTACATGGGTCACCATACCTGGTATGCTGATAAATGACTTATCAATGCAGAGCATGCTTATGTTCGCGTAAGTGTTTACCACTGTCAAACATGCAGTGGTATTATAGGTCAAAAAATGATCCTCTTTTCATTTACTACTGTTGGTCAAATTTGTGGGGTAATAGAAAAGTAATTTGAACAACTTTTCTAATTATTTTATTAATTTTGATAGCAACTATGTTCGAAGTTCGATCTTATTACGTATAAACTGGTTGATGTTCTCAACTGTTATTAGTTAGTAATCGTCGCAACTTCTATTGTTGAATAGTCCAAACAATAAATCCATCCTGTGATACGATATTTTTGGTTGAAAAAGTGTTCGATCACAAAAATTTACAAACAGGTGTGTGAAGTTTGTGAGGAAAATACCGTTTCGAGACAAGCTTTCGAGAAGTGGTCCAATGTGTTCAAGAATGGTCGCATCGACATCACATTGGTTTGGGAAGATCAAGTACGCCAACAACATCTCGCAATGTTTAGCAGTGCTCAACTAATCATCACCCAACATCGTGAGTACCGCAATGTTTGTTACAGGTAATTGCCTCGGTAACTGACAGACGAACACAAGTACATCCTTTGCGATCATCAAACGCATTTCTGCATGACTTTGAAAAAGATAAAAATTAATTTTTGGTTAACACAGTGGGAGGCTATCATTTGCAATCAGAATAAAAGAAAAGTCGGTAGAAGTGGAGGCATTTGTCTTTTCCATGTGGAAGTTCTTGTATCTGCGAGATAGGTAATGTTGACTCTATTTTTTCATTTAAAATTTATGCCTAAAGTCGCATCAATTAACGTAGTTCGTTACTGTGAAGCTCTCCTACGACTAAGGAAGGTGTTCAAGGTGAAACGTACTCTGAAATTGACAAAAGGCATTATACTCCACTATGACTATGCGGCACCAGTTTCGGCAAATGTAACAAAGGAGCTCCTTAAGAAATTCGACGATAAAGTATGGCAACATACCCCTACAGCTCTGATCTTCCACCGTTGTAATTTTCATATGTTTGGGACCATGTACACTGAACTGTGAAGCAGCGTTACCACTCAGATGGAGAGGTGAAATCAGCCGCTCTTGCCTGGGTTTCCCACAAAACATGTTTATTTTTTTATGTTTTTAGTGCACGCATTTCTAAGCTTGTACAAGTTAGAATAATATTAATAATAAATGTTGAAGAACTACGAAGAAAAATTAATTTTTGTTTTGTTGCTCCCAAAAAAAAAACATTTTTTTTTTTCAAATTTGTTAAATGGGTTTACTTATGCCCATGTTAAACTCTTTTTTTGGTCGCTCTTCGCAACTCGAATTTGATTGTCAGTATCTTGCATACAGCCTCAGAGTTGTTTAGATATTGTAAGAAGAAGTAACATTATAACTTAGTGTCATCCCATTCGAATTTGTGCTGAGTTTTGCAACATCATTGTATAGCTTAGGTGACGTATAAACTAGCTTCAGCAAATATTCGTTAGAATAGATTAGTAAACTCAATTCACAGTCTATACACCTGAATCATTACGCTTAAAACATGCTTTGTTATTAAAAGAAAAAATGATCTGCTAAGTTAATATTTGTAGTAAATGAACTGTGTTACGGTAACACCGCAATCACGACGTCAGCCAGATTTTCTGATACCTCACGTCAATGTAAAGTAAAAGTTCGTTCATGTTGTGAAATTATGAACACTATACGTTTAATGTTGATTGTAACACATAACCGAGGTTATAACTGTTGAATTACTAACGAACTATACTCTTGCTTTACTTAAACACATATCCTTAAAGGTTTCGATTAATAAAGTTAGGAACGCGATTAAGGTTTGGATCGCCGAAAACTACCTGTAAGCGTATTATATTTTTAACGCCATTTTAGCGGATCGTGTTATCGATATGATCCTCTATTGATGAGCTTCATACCTTATCTGCGTATTTATTTTTGTTACCAAACATTGAATTTACAAATAGTAGCTGTACTTGCCAGAAATCAAATTTTACGAAGAAAAACTCGCCTGGTATCTGCGGCCTTGCTTCTAAAGAAAGTGAAACAACCTGAAATAAGCTTCATCGGTACATACCCATGAGCGGCTTACAGCAACGGATTCATTCGCTACTGCTCTCAGAGGCTGGCTACCAGTTAAACTTTGCCCACAAACGACTTACAGCGAGAAAGAGAAAAACAGTGCTCAGAATGAAGCTTATCTGACCAGGGCCACGCCCCATTTCGCACTAAGAGGATTACTCCCTCTTGACACCCATCAAATATTTACACCAGGCCGGACCGCAATGCCGCCCGCTGGCTTCCCTCCGCCTTCTTTGGTGGAAAACGTATAAAAGAAAGGGAAGGAATCTCTGGAAAACGGGGCGGAGGGCTGGCGAGGTTAATCAGGCCAGAAATTATGGGCCCCACCAAAGGCCGCCCACCTTCAATTATTTTTGAAGTTGGTAGCTCAAAGAGATTCCGCAGACTAATAGAGTCTTGTGCCCGCCTGTCAGAGGCAAGAACTGCCTCCCAGTTGACTTTAGCCGAATCCTGCCTGCATGTTATGAATTTGTAAAAAGGTTTATTCATGCTGTAACTTAGTTTTTAGACTGATTAATTTTGACTTTATATTATGTTTAAGTTGCATGGGAAATTCACATTTGAATAAGTGACTATTTGAGTTATCTGTGAGGGATTACTTTATATGTAGAGATGCGACAGAAAAAATTTGTACTGGCTTCAATTTCAGCCATAACAAGATATATATATATATATGGGTCCACATTTAAGAAAATAAAATTCTTAAAGCTAATAAACACTGAAGGTGTCCACCCGATTATAACTTTCATATAATCCATCAATCTATGTATGAGATTTCTTATTCCTGATATATAAAACTATATAAAATTTCAAGATTTACATATAAGTAAATAGTTATTTTCCTTACCAGGTTCATGGCAGTAATGAATAAGTTTTAATTGCAAGGATTTGAAAATAGTTGAAAATGTAAGCAATATAAATGGCAAGCATATTATGTCAGATTAGCAGTTGAGGATGAATTTATGTTAATTCCTGACAACAATGCGGTTAGGATTATACTCATTTTTAAATATTTCGATTTTTTTTTTTTTTTTTTAGATGGCTATACGTGATTTACTACAAATACCAATTTCAATTCCAATTGTAATAGTGCTATGATTCTCTTTTTCATGTTCTAATGGATCCATATGAACGTGAATAATAAAATAAACCAACCAAAGAATTGACCTTCATTTTTTAAATACTCCCATACATTATCATCACTGTGAGTTTCCAAGTATAAAATTTGAATTAGTATATACTTTTACATTTCTACTCTATTTAAAAAACTACAACGAATTTATGTTATTTCATATGTACACTTTTCTAGGTTTATAATTATTATATCCTTTAGTAGGGCAGATTTTTAAGGATCTCATAAATAACCATTTCATAATTTCTGCTTTGTTCAATTTAGGTGCTTGTATTGTTTAGATCAAATACAGGTATGTATACTTCCTGTTTTAATTGATACTTCGTTATCATTTAGGAGGTACTGTACCGAGAAGGAATGATAGAAACTAAATTGAATATATGTAATTTTGGGATTGAATGGATGTGGTCATAGTATCATGAGAGTTTTCCAGTTTTGCATTAGGTGTTTTCAACTATACGTTTTATTTTAAATCACCTTTAAATTGTGTTTTATCCTCAACAATTTACTGTACGTTTTAAGACATCATTTTCGGCGTTTTATTCCAAAATTCAATGTTACCTGGAGTCTAGCTTATTTAGTACAATTGTTATGTAAACAGGAGTTGGAAAGCAGTCAAAGAAGAGAAACTACATTTGTTTGTGGAAATTATCGCAGGACCCAGTCAGTAATTGATATGATAAGGGAGCTGGATTGGGACTCTTTGGAGGAAAGGAGTAGGACGACGAGAGTGCTGAGAATCTACAAGGCATACGTTGTAGATGGGGCATGGAAGAACATTGGTCGAAGAATTAAGAATAGTGCATGGAAGGGAAAATATGACCATGACCACAAGCTGGTTCTTGATTTCATTCATAAGGGAGTGGGAAAATTTTCTTTTGTTAGTAAGGGTGACAGGAATTGGAAAGAATTACCAAGTGAAGTAATGAATAATTTACCTAAAACCTTTAAGCAATTTAAAATTAAAGTTCGTAAATCGGACAAGTAGTTGGGGAGGAATTTAAAATTGAAATTATTTACGATAATACAAAATAAAAACGTATAATTAGATCAGCAAGCGAATTGACACCGGATCGTGTGCTTAGTCGCAATTAAATTAATAATAATAAAATAGGAAGTTATCAACATAGCCTTGTAAACTAGAGACGCCTTAACACGTATGAGATGATGTAATTGAACAGTTCATTGTGTCATTCTCGTTTTCTGGAAAGCTCATAGAACAGAAGGCAACTGGATGGCTTCATACCGTTCGGTAGAGTTCCGACTTCACAGAAGTTGTAACTGCAGCCCGAAAAAGAATTTGAACGTTAAAAAACATCTTTGTTTTAACACGCCAATTTTATATACCTTTTTCTTTACTTATGGGATCTGAGAGTACTTTCTTCGATCAATTTCTTAATTGCTGAGAGTAGTCCATATACGGCTACGATGGGTTTGAATTGTAATACACATTTTAAGCTTAGTTGAGACTAAAATGCGCTACTTGAGATCTAGCTTTAGTTGCCTTTTTTGTTTAGACTATTAAATTGATTTATTATTCCAAGATACTTAAACATATTTTATTTCTTGATTAATTCATATTTCTTATTAGTACTTTCGGACCATTTTTAATATTTTTCTCATATTCTGGAATGGGTACTTGAGCCGGTCATGTAACTGTTCAGCAGTCTACTAGCTATCGAGATTCGACTAAGACGTATTTAAAACTAAATTATCTCAGGTCAGTAGTAGAATTTGCGGAATGATACGAAATTAGGCGGCGAAATCGGATATATGAGAATAGCTAACAGGATAATGGTATATCGTATGTTTCAACTTTGCTAAAGGTATACGTGATACGGGAGGACTTTTTACATCAAGTGTTGCTCTCAGAACTAATTGTAGCTTTTCTAAATATTTAATAACTGTTAAGTCGTGTGGCATAGTATGGCGAACACAATTTACAATATTTCAAGTGAACTCTTAGACATGCAGAAAAGGAAAAGGATTTATTGCCACAGACAACCGGTGTGTGTACACGGTTTTTTGAGTAGTTTCAATAATGAAGAACATTAGAAAATAATTTCTGGTTTTCATATTTCTATTTCATAAATATCTGCAACGGAAAGTGATTTTTATAGGTTACTTATGAAAGAGAGACATCCTGTTGCGGATGTTTATTTTGATACTAGCGGTTGGCCTCAACATCGGTACCGCGGACTATTAATGAACAGATCTTTCTTAAACGAACAACAAGAGCTACATAACCTACGCCACCGACAAAAAATTATCTTAAAATCGTTAGCTTCGTGGTGTAGTAGCAGAATAAAACAAATCCGTGGTGTTACAGGCTGAATATTAACCGAAACGACATAAAAATCGAACCTGTAGTTTTTCCGTGATTTGCGTTCAATAAAAAAATTACCTTAAATTGATCACCTGTTTGACGTCCCGTCAAAATAAACCATATTCTACTTTTTTTCCTCAAGACCAGTGGCTGTACGTTAATCTTAATAGCAACAATATCAGACCGGTAGTTTTTACGTGGATTGAGTTCAAACAAAAATCAATTGTCGAAATAACCCGCGCTATCCGATATGTACTTTAAACTAAACTCCAACGACATCCGACAACCAGTGCTTGCATAAATCGCATTCAACGAAGAACTGACACTAATTTGTTAAATGTTTCAAGTTTTCGACAACACATAAAAAAAAACATACCCTATTTATACACGGGACCAAAGGTTGTATCCGTACGTATGAAGTGAATTCTGTTCATCCCAACTTGCAGAGAGACAGACACAACTTAAAAGACAGTTGATTCCTCAGCTGTAAGTTATTAACAATACATCTATTTTATTTCTTAAAAAATATCTTAAATGTACAGAATTTTTCAAGGTTACAATTGTATTGCCTGTGTAGATGTTTTGCTTATCAAAACTTGTAATCTTAAATTGCTTTTTTCTGTATTTAAACAACGTCTGGTTAATTATTTTAGACATTATGTTCTGCTAGTATTACTTTCAATAGTTTCAGTTTTAATTTACTTGCCATGCTGTAAATATTTTTCTTGTAAATAAAAGTCATACATTATTGATTCTATTGATATCTGTACTTATTACGTTACTTGCATTCAGCGAGATACAAGTTAAGTTTCTATTAAATTATTAATAGTGTGACTAGCATTTCTATAGTAACTTCGTAGTAACGACACGACGATTTGTAATCAAACTTCCAGAGAACTTGATCACTGCAATATTTGGCTTACTAGTGCCATAGTAGAGAAGTGTTGTGACTTTTACATTGATTTGATGTGTTTGTAATGCTTTAATTTGCCAATTTCTAGCTTCTTACTTCAGCAATTTCGGCACTGAAAAATGTTAACCGCGTCTTCTTCCTTTCTTCTGCTCGTTCGCATTAGCCATCTTCTGTAATTTACATTTACAGCTAGTCCCTTCAGTTGATGAAAAAGACTAAAACTTTTTTCAGTTATTTGATTCATCCCAGTCTAGGGGAGCTCATAATGTTTCCGCCTTTCACAGTTCCTTCCAATATTCTTTTAATCAGGTTTCCACGTATGAACATGTTCCCAATCCACATTTCTGCCTTCACCTAAAGATATTCCGTAAATGCACTCTTAATGCCAAAAGGCTATTCCTCTACTGGCAATTTTATCATCCGTTACACCTCTAGCAATCTTCCGAAAATATCAGACACCAAAATCATCAATTATTTTCTTCTCTGTTCATCCCATAATCAATGTATCACTACCTTGCAACAGCAAATTCTATAACAAGATCTTAATTAATTATTTTTTCTGTTCGGTTGTATTGCGAAACAAATAATTCAATCATTTATTTAAAGAAAAAATTTGCCTGGTTTATTGTGCTTATTACTTCGTTTCTGTTTGTGCCATCACCTTTGAAGGGGGGGGGGGGCTTAAGGGCGCGTCCATCACCTTTGAACACGAGTAGATAAATTCCTATACTTTCTCCAGTAATATCTGGATAATCTGTACCTGTAGTCTTGTTTTACTTCCAAGGTGTTTTCCTCCTTTTTTTTTTTTTTTTTTAAAGCGTTTTCTGTATTAGCAAAACTAATTATGTACCGTTTTTTTCTGAAATGAACCTTAGTAACAATTCTGCTCTCTTGGTTTCTCTTCCTCTTCTGAATCTAATTTAAAATTCACTGAGGAAAGCTTCTACCATCTGTACTGTCGCAAATATACACTGAAGTGCCAAATGTCATGCGATAGGAAGAACAATTATCAAATGACGGTAGCACCGCGGAACAAACAAATGTGCCGTGCAGTGTCTAGGCTTTCATTTATACTCTCGTGAGTCGTGTGACATGATTATGGCCGCACCGTATGATTTAATAGACTTCGAACACGGAATCGTATTTGGCGCTAGACGCATGGGACTTTCAATTCCTTGAACCACAATGTCAAGTTTGTGCCATGAATCTATGTAATTTCCGGCATTACCTCCTGTCATGGATAGCGCAATGACTGACCACGTCTACTTAATGACAAAGAGCAGTGACGTCTGCGTTCACACTACAAAGTACAGCAACACTGCGTCAAAGAACATCAACGCTCGAAGTGTGAGTTAGGATGAATGAGTCCATGCGGACAGTGCAGTGAAATTTGGCACTGATGGGATTTAGCAGCAGAAGAACGATGCGAATGTCTCTTCTAACAAAACGCCATCTGCTGCATCGCCTCTCTTGGGTTCGTGATTATATCGTTAGGATCCAAAAGACTGGAAAAAGGTTGCGTGGTCAGATGCGTTACGATTCCAGTTGGTAAAAGCTGATGGTAGCGTGCGAGTGTGGCGCACATCCCACGAGACTGTGGACCCAGGTTGTCAGGAAGGCAATGTACAAGCTGGTGGTGGCTCCATGCTGACATGGGCTGTGTTTACACGACGTGGTGTGGGACCTCTGGTTAAACTGAACTGATCAAACGGTTATGTTCAGTTACTTGGCCTTCATTTTCCCGAACAACGATGGATTCTTCCAGGATTACAATGCGTCATGTCACCGGGCCAAAATCGATTTATATTGGTTTGAGGGACATTCTGACCAATTTCAGTGATGACTTGGCCACCTAGATAGTAAGAATTTAATCCAGTCGAACATATCTGGGACATGATCAGTAGGTCAGTTCGTCAATAAGTCCTTCATCGGCCTCATTTCGCAATTACGGACGATTATAGAGAGGGCATGACTGAGAAGAAAGAGGACTTCCGTCGACTTGTTGCCATGTTGGGTTGCGGCACTTGATATGACAAATTGGGTGTTCAACATAATATTTGGAGGTATCCACTGACTTTTGATACTTCAGCGCAATAATTGTTGGTATATTCGATGTGTGAGATACGAGGCTAACTGCGCGATACTACTCAGACCTATGACAGGAGCTGCGTGCAGCTCCTGATAGCGTGCATGAAAATGCATAAACTTGTATTAAGTTGGTGCAGCGTTTCCAGAGTTATGAGCCTACTATCTCAAAGATAGACAAAAAGTTGTTGCGTTTTCCATATGCAAAAAGTACGTCGCAGTTCATTTTTAAAGAATAGTTGTAGTGATACAAGAGGTAAGATAAAATAAAAGATTTTCATTTCTCACGAACGCATATTACTGTAACAGTAATAGAGTACGAACTTAGTTACTTCAAAAATTTCATTTTTTGGAGATATGTTAGAGCAAAGAATGGCGTCACTTAACTGAAGTTTCTATTTCAGCAAGGATAAAAGAATTTTCTCTTTACCGAGCGTGGTGGTGTAACGGATAGCGTTCTGGCCTCGCATTCGGGAGGACGGCGGTTCGAATCCCCGTCCGGGCATCCAGATTTGGGTTTTCCATGGTTTCCCCAAATCACTCCAGGTGAATGCCGGGATGCTTCCTTCAAAAAGGCCATGGCCGAATTCCTTCCCATTCCTTGCCCCCATCCTTTCCCGTCTCTAAAGACCACGTTGTTAAAAAGGGACGTTAAACTGTTACAAAAAAAAAAAAAAAAAAAAAAAAAAATTTCTCTTTGTACCTTAACATATATTTTTGAACTGCTATTCTATTGTACAAATTAGAATAATCACTAGCTTATCTTTGAAAAGAGAGTTTTTATTTCATTACCTTACGACTTTAGAGATTGCGACTTGTACAACTGTGCTTCAGAAAAGCTGAGTACTTTTGATATCAAAATCTAGATTGCTTAAATATCACTCTTTGTCACAATTTGAAATTTTGAAACTCTTACTCGTAGATTAGAAAAATATGAACCATTTTTATCTTTCAAATCTTTTAAAATTTCAGCAACAATTGGTATTTCTTATTTCGAATGAATATATTCTTTGGTGTACCTCTTTCTCATAATTATATTAGAATTCGAGAGACTTTAGAAATTTTGTATTAAATGAAAACTAAACTATTTTTTTAAATTAAAAAATTTAGGTATCGACTGAAATTATTTCTCTCGGGTTTTTTCCCCCTCGATAAGGCTATGTAGGGTCGACGTGACGCTGGTCTCCTATTTATACAGGTAGCGAGTGTGAATCATGAGAGAGAGGGAGGGCTAGGGGGGCGGGGGAGGATGAGGAGAGGACTTGTGTTTTACCCGAATTACTACTGAATTTGTAGTACACGCAGCATTTAACCTACAGTAAGAATTTTTGTGTTTTCATCTGTCTTAGAAATGAGTAACTTGGTGGTGTATTTTCGTTTGCGATGTGCAGTTTATAAACACTCTCCTAGATCAGTGTTTCTCAACTTGTCGTCCACGAAGATGGTACAAGTGGTGCGCAGGCGGAATATTAAAAACTTGGATATCATATCTTTCTGTATAATGCTATAATGGAGTATTAGCTAAAATCACAAGATTTTCAAATCCATGAATATTTCAATGGACAGACAAAACTTTGGCAGTTCCAGGATATAAGGAGAGGAAAGCATTGTTCCCACATTTGCCTAATCAGTAAATATGTTTCCAGTCAGCATCAAAGAGAGGGCCTTCTGTGAAGGATTATGTTAATGACTATTTTCTGAGGTTATTGTTGTATGTGTGAAGCACCACGGTACGTGGTGGTGTTCATAACGTAAGAGCGGCGAAGTAAGCGACCATAAATGTTGTCAAGTCGCGTTTCTTTTATTTTGTGCATGTATGTCGGCGGTATGGTGTAGAAACCAGACTGTAGTAAGATTATTATTCATTTTGTTATTAAATACTAAGAGTCAGGTCAATACGTAATTAACGTTTAATAGTTCACTTCTAGTTTCATAACTGTATTATGGAAGGAATACAAAACAAGTTTTTGTATTTGTTATATTTTAGCAGTGCAATCTCTATTTTCGCTTTTATCCCATGTCAACAGTTTAACTTAGCCCGTATGTTTCAAGATGAGATTCATGATATTCTGCTTCTTTTTTAAAAATTCTTCTATAGACTACCTTCATCGACTAAGATTTCCGAGTAATTCACTAACGAAGGTAACATTTTATTAAGTCTTCCCTGGGTTTTTATCGTTTACATTTATTTTTCAAATATACACACTTTTATTTAGAGAACGCAATAGAGCTTTAAATGTTTTACAGTAACAAATTTATGTGAGATTTTATCTGCTAATCTGATTTTAACATCTACTTTGGTTCTACCTCCTGTCTTAATCTTACTCCAAAGAAGTAAGCAGCACTATGACGCTAAAGAATAAAGCGAAAATCTTTATCGCTGTCTGAGTACTGTTGACGCACTGCGTGTACCACAATTTCCTAATGATTTATTTTTTTTTCAAAACCTTAAAACCGAAAATATGGATATTACAAGTAAGTAGGATAATAATTTACACGTGTCATAAAACTTTAGTGGGTAGTGGAGTATCTAAACACTGACGGAAACAGTAGATGGTACACACACACACACACACACGCACACACACACACACACACACACACACACACACACACACACACACACACACACACACACACACACACTCAAGAGCTGGTTAACAGGCAAGCTGTTGTTGTGGGATTATACGATAAAATATTTTCCTTAGGTAAGTTCTTTAATACATATCTATTCAGTTCATAAATTGTACACTGAAACACGCTATGTTTGAAAGGATTTTATTGCATTAATGAAAGAAATATTTACTTATTAACGTATTTGATCCATTACTTTCACTTATGAATATATATTTTTCACGTTTACATAAGCCATTGGACCCAAACAATATTTTCCTGAAGCATTTTCTCAAAGTAGGATTTTTCACTGAATCCTTTTGAATTATTTCTGGTAGTGTATCGAGTTTCCGAAAATTATTTGAAGTTCCATTCGATATTTTGTGTTATAGTTCCAGTATGGTACACTTGTGAAACATGACTCAACAAGTTCCTATTTTTTTAAATTGTTAATATCATCAATGTTCATGTAAATATTGTGGATGCAATTTTCTTTTGTCATTTAAGCACTCAGGTTACCTTCGTTATTGGGATATTTTAATATCTGCCAATTGAACTGAAGAATTTAAAGCGCTGTATCGAATGTTGTTTTACAAACAGCTAGTTTAGAAATAGCTAAACTTTTTTTTAAATGGGTCGAACAAAATTTGAAATGCTTAATGTTTTTTTTTTTTAACTCACGTTGCTTGATAATAGGTTGGTACATTCCATTTAAACTTTCAATTGCTTCTGGCATATGTCTGCTAATGCATACCATTTTTTGAAGGCTATAAATAAATGGAATGAAACAAGGATCCTCGAGTCTTTGAGTGTAAAGAAGCATCGCTTCAGAGTCTTATTAGTTCTCGTAGTGGCCTTACCTATAATGTCGTTGACATATGTGTCGGAAACGGAGAAAACTTGAAATGAAATATTTGAAACTGAGATGACAAGCGCTACATGAGGGTAAACGTTTTTTGCACGACATATTTTTCAGTCGCAAGAGAGTATTATTCCGACATCTACGATCAGCGAGTATGCCGACCAATCAGCATCCCGCTTCTCTGCGATGTGATTCAATCAACGTCCCGTTCAGCCCCGTGGCGTTCCGGCATTAAATTCGAACCAGTGACTCGAGAACTTCAGTTATTACTGAATATGTGACAAGTGTTTCGAATAACTCTGTGCTATGAGTGAGAACCTCATGAATTTTGATGGAGCGCTCCTGTGCCCAGTACCAAGGGCTATTAGTTACGTGGTAGAGTGAATTCTAAATTCCCTCTCCAGCAGTAGCTTTTAGTCAGGAGCTCTGTAATTTTATGCTGTTTTTGCACGCAGTTAGGCAAGGCAGTCTGAATAAGAGCTCGTTAACGTTTTGGATGATCTAAACACGAAAGCTGCTCTCAGGCTAAATGGTACTGATCCCATGTTTAGCCCTAAACAGATAATTATTTACAAGAGTTAATGTAAATTTTTACCTTGATGAAGTTTCACCAACCCGATTTTAAAGAAGACACCTCTAGAGTGGGTTCGAATTGTGCAGCCGAAGAGGCGAAGAAGCTATCTGTAATTCATTAGCTCGTTTGCGAAGTCATTTAAACGAGTGCTGCGTTAATCAGATCCAAAAAATGTACATTTGAAAACGTTATGTAAGAACCAGGTATATTATAGAGCTCATGCGTTTCTCAGTTACCGACGGTGAAAGGCATTCTTCAACATAGTATGGTGGTCAATGAATTAAATGGACGGAAATCATAACCGATCTTAAAGAGAAAAATTTGAGTTACTTAAATTGCTTCCAGAACACATCTTTAATCAACTAGCAACTGTTCAGCCTGTCGTCGTTTATGTAGGGACATAATTCCTTAAATAACGCCGATGTTTAAAAATCTTCAGGAACTATCACTGAATCTGCAATGCGTTATTAATGATGGTCCTCAGACAACTGAAGAATATGGGTTCAGAATTTCGTGAAGATTAATGCAAAGAAATAGTCTCCTTAAACGTAGATATCTTTCATTCTTCTTCTTTAAGAAGACGGAGTATTAAATGTTTTCCACCAAGCAGGAACTATATGTTATTCTTACATTTTAAAGAACGGCAAAGTAAATACCCAAATAAAATTTTTGTTATAAAGCAATTACACAGCGACGGTAATTAATGTAAATATAATTGTAAATTATTAAGAAGGATTCTTAAACTGGCAACGGATGCACCACGTAAACGGAGTGAGAATCTTGAAGTGCTAGTCTTCACTGGGAAATTGTAACGATACAAGGGCTTATCAAACATAAATCGTTGGAGATCTTTTGGAATATTCTGCATCCTGTTGGAAGTTGAAAGAAAATGAACAGTAAAAATGACAAACATTCTAACACACTTGGTATGTGTGACGTATCGTTGGTCTGGCTTTTCTGATAAGTTATTTTGGAACATTAAATTCATAGCAGTTCCATCAATCATACAACAAATGAGGCGACCACCTTCTATGAAGGTACGAATAGACCTGAGACGTAGAGAAGAATACCTATTTTTTAGGAGTCTTTCACAGTAGTCACTCATTTTCGCCCTGAGAGCCAATAATTTCAAAAGGAAGTGTTAGAGAAACGTTAATTTATGAAATATTGAGAAGATCGTTTGAAAGACAGATGAAGTTGGAATGCAGATGAAGTTGGGACGCGGATGAAGTTAAGAGAAGAGGTTTAAGCAAACGGAGAGAAGAGAATTTAGTAGCATGATAGAATAAGATTTAGGAAAATGGGATATACGGGTTATGAAGTTGAGAGAAAAATATTTAGAAATTTGAAAGAACAAGGTTTATGATGCTGAGAGTAGAGGGTTTATAAAGTTTGTAGAAAATGATTTAAGAAGTTGAAAGTATTTGTTTATTTCTCGGCGCTGAAATTTCGAGTGAAGCTGATATAAAAATATGTATTGGTCATGAAGTAATGATGAAGACAAATTTTTGTTCTTTCTATGTTTGTACAAAATCTTTGGAGAATTAAGGAATACGATCAGTGGTGCTTTCGATGTGACAATGATGTCAATAAACAAAGTTTGTTGATAGACAGGAGTTTTGTTATCCAAATTATAGGCGAATTTAGTACTATAGTTATTACCTAAGTTTTTTAGATTGTACAACAAAGTATGTATGGTAGCAGGTGACTTCAACCAGTATTTTCAACGAACAACAGTACATTCTTATTTAAAAACGCATAGTGTCAAATCCCACTGTAACTTAAGATTATCTGTGGACAAAAGTTTTGAGTAAACAAGATACCTATTGCGTCATACAGTTGTTGCTGCTAGTTGCAGATAAAAGATTTTTTTTATTGTTTAATGCTTTGAAGCTTGATGGTACTTCTGATTTAAGAGCAAGGTATAATATAAATTTCGCAATAATCCGAAATAAGTAAAAGCACTGCCACATGTTTATATTTAGGCAAAAACTGAATTCAATACACGAGAGGCTGTAACAAAATAGAAGAAAAATGTTATTTCTAACCATATTTCTAACCATATTTAAGATTTTAATTTAATTTTTTCTGGAAAAATACCAGGTTATTTATTGTTAGACAAGTTTATTTAAAAAAAGGTGGCTAAGGTTACCATAATTAAGCACTTTGGTGACACGACACATTTGATATGATTTGACTTCGAAAGTTAATTGCCAAAATCATTCATTAGTAAATTATTTTGTTATTCTCAAAAAGGAAGCGTCAAGACATTTTAGAACTAGGTAGACTTGAGATGAACGTTGCGAAGAAACAAGAATGAATAATATTGGTCTTCTGTTGATATTCGTTGGCCAGGGAGAGCTTGCGTCGTTGGATGTGGAATCCGGTAGTATTTCCTATAGTAGTTCGGTATTTATCAAAAGACTATGTTAAAAGTGTTTTGCCTAGACAGCATATAAAACTTTCATTCTCCTTTACTTTGGAGTAAGTATTATAGAATAAGACTAAAAAAGATACAATCGCGTTATTTAGTAAATCTGTTATACTGTCCATACCCAAATTCAAGAAAAACACAGGAAATGTATGAGGAGGTGCATCAAGAACTTGGTTAAAAGTGTTCGCGGAGTGGGTCCGCCTTCCAACAGTTTCTGATTACTTCTTTCGGCCGGCTCCGCAGTCGCGGCGTGCTCTGCGCTGTAAGTGGTTTACGTTTAATTTATTCTGTAGATTATCAGGGACACAGAATTACAACATCAGGAATTTACATTACATTTCTTGGTATAATATGGATATCTCATTTCTTCTCAAGACTTTTTATTTAGTTATACGACTAAAATTTCTTTTAAAAAGGGTAGCGGCTAAGGCGAGAAAGACTAAGTCTATATTTAAAAAAGGGGATGCTAGGCCTCTAACGTTGAGTTTGCACGAAAAAAGTTGCTAAAAAGAACTGAAAAATATCTAATTGCAAAAATAATGAAAACTACAAGAAATTAGTCCTGATGGTAACTGATTAAATGTGTTATTAAAAAAAATTATCTTTCATAAAAAATGCTGAGATATAAGAAATTGTAAGGAATTTGCTACAGAATTTTACTCAGCGCGTAATAAACTAGATAAACCTTGACACTCCAGTATATATGTTTGCATTCGTACGATAATAAATGACATTTAGATATTGGAGCGAAATCTAAAGAACTTGTCTTGTTAGTAACAATTGAAAGTAACAGTGACGATAAGAATTCTAAAAGTTGCGTTAGTATCTTTAAGCGCCGCAGATCGTTGTTTGTCTTTATGAAATTATTAATTAAATCGACAGACACAATGATAACCCTGTCAAGCTGGATACATCTTTGACTATCAAGTAATGAAACTGTGCTCTATATCTCTCGGGGCGAAAAGCGTGTGTGCGGTGAGTGATTATTAATCTTCCAGAATAGATGTATGAACTCGGTTTCGGTACCACCAGCCATCGGTCTGCTAGCAGCGAAACACAGTGCTGATAACTCTAAAAAGAAATGTTTGTAAAATCTACGTTTCGAAAACGCCAAAAATATGCTATAGTTTTCCGAAAATGCTGAAAAAAAATGACAACAATATTATAGGTCACATTACCATGCCTGCCCAAAATAAACTCTACCATTACCAGATCTACAATGAACATAAATACCTTTCAACACTTGTATCAAAATAAACTCCTACCCAAAAATAATTATACCACCAAACAATTCTACCGATATTGTTATTTGTACCTAGTAACATCTCTAACATTTACGAATCCTGCAGCGTGAAAACTCTACCTTCAGCATCTCTAACATGGGAATCTTTACCGAACGCCATATCTGCCATAAATATGTCTACCACTTTTACTATCTACCAGTCAGAAACCTGCTACTAACATGTCAACTAAACCGTAATCCTACCAAAATAAAACTTTACTAGAATAATTCTATACACACAAACATTAAAAAAAAACCGCTACCTTAAAGTAACTTTACCATTTTCTAACACTACAGAAAATGAACTCCACCAGAATTTAAACCTACTAGAGAAACCAAATTTGTCTCTGTATCTTACAATGAAAAGAGCAGAAAATATTAATTAGCTTGCGACTGTAAGACACATATCGTGATATGTAAATTTTATTTTAAACTTATCTGAAATAAAACTTAAATACATATTTAAGTTAAAAAAAGAATAATGAGTACATGTTTAATGTTTTATAACAACTGAATTATTTAAGTTTGTTAAAAAATTATCTTTGCTAAATTCGTTTAAGGAGATGCTTGCTTTACACTTGTAAAATTTTAGAACATAATCAACTTAAAATTAAAAGTAAGTAGTAACAATTCGTTGTGACAGATTACTATAATAAACAAATGAACAGCACTAAAATTTCATCACTCCAAGAAAATCGTTGACTTATTAGGAAAAAGTATGTTATATGCTAAACTGAAATTTTTCATACCAAATCACTTTAAAATTTGCTAAATGTAGCCATAAAAATGCTAAATTTGCAACACAGCGTTTTCATTTGGATTCCCGAAACACGACGAAAGTGAAATAAGATCAGTGCATTGGTCTTAGATTTCTTGTTAAATTTAAAAAATTGTTGCAAGAGATGTACGATGATAATACGATGTCATGTACACATGTATTTGAATATTACAAATGAGTTGCCGTGGTACGAGAATGTTCAAGACAACGAATACCTCCGTAGGCCTGACAACGGAACAAACCATTACCAATGTCAATGATATTCATTTCACTAAAATTATAATTGTTGTAACAGAAACTTTTATGGCATCTAAAAATGTAAACACGTCTTGCTTAAATTAATTTTTTGAAGGATCACAGTGGTGAATTCTCTAGCATCTTTATGTCAGCAGCATAGATTAATAAAACATTTTAATTTTTTATATCTGTCTCAAGGATAGGAATAAATAAGACGATTAATTACTTACATGTCAGTCATTTCATTTGTAACTGGATTACCGAAACAGATTTAATAAAAAAATAGAGGTAGCTCCGTCATAATGAAAGATCATAGAAAACTATTCAAGGTAGCAATAGAATGAGTTATTTTATTTGCAAGAATAGACAGCGAAATTACAAATAAAATTACCGCTGTGTTTCTCTTCTCTTATTCCGCTATTGCTGGTGTCGGCTTTTTTCAGGCTGTGACGTGTTGGTATTTGGCCGCCTTGTCGCTGAGCCTGACGCATCGCGTTAAAGTTGAGATGCCAACTGTCTGCGAAAAGTGTAACTAGGGTCTGTGTAAATGTTTGGAAATAAACACCGTCTGTTTTATTAATGTTTTTCACCAGACACGTTTCGCCTTTTTGGAGAGGAGGATCATGAGCGGTAAATTTGTGGTAGAAATCACATGTCAGTCGGGAACAACACTTTATGAATTTCTTCAGACTCGCATTCGAATATAAAATGAAACATTTTCACTGCAATCTTATGTACACTTCTTATTTGCTGTGTATTTTGTCGGGCAAGTATTTGTTATGATTATACCCAGCCATTTGGATTTTTGGTGTAATCATTGCTTGGCGACGGTTGCTATGTCAACAAACATGAACAGTATCTCTGACGAAGGCTGTAGGATACCAGCCGAAAGCTCGGGAAGTTAAATAACAACGTGGCATAACCCGAAAAGCTATTAATCATGAAAGCTATTATATTCTGTGTAAGCTAATAGTATTTTTTGTGTAATGTATCGTTTATGAGGCAGAGAATGTAAAACGTCCGTGTGCTTGCCTTGATGGTTGCAGAAAACGCCTAAAATCGTCAATCAGGATGGCTAGTACGCGGGAACCAGGACTCGAGCCTGCCCCGCAGTACCTGCCCCGTCCAGTGTGTGACTCCAGATACACAAATAAAAAACTAAAGGTTTATTATGATTATGAGGTGGGGAAAGAATTGCTTACTGAAGACTTGAAATGTAAATATCTTGGCATTACATTTGATAACAAGCTTAACTGGCCAGATCACATTGGACAGGTAGTAGGAAAAGGTTTCAAAATTCTTCATTTGTTGGAGTGATGAGGGGATGTACGGGAGAAGGAATTGGATTACAAAACTTTGGTCAGACCATTGCTCGAATAAGGTAGTGTAGTATGGGACCCACATTTTGAGTATCAAATACAGAAGTCGTGGAGGGTGCAAAGAAGGACTGCTAGATTTGTTTCTGTAAATTATCGCAGAACGCAATCAGTAACAGATATGATAAAAGAGCGGGAATGGGACAGAAGGAGGGTTAAGAGGGTCATGGGAATGTACAAGGCGTATATTGGTGATGAGACATGGAAAGATATTGGTGTAATAATTGAAAGTAATGCATGGAAGGGAAAAGATGACCATGACCACAAGCTGGCACTTGATTTCAGGCACAAGGGTGTGGGAAGATTCTCTTTTTTTAGCTAAGGGTGTTGGGGATTGAAATAAGTTACCAAGAGAAATGATGTATAATTTGACAAAAACGTTGAAAGAATTTAAAGTTAAAATTTGTAAGGAGTAAATGTAGGTGGATGCAGAAAAGAGGGAAGATGAGTGTTTAGGGAAATTGCCACAGGAGCATGTGCTCCATTGAAATTTAATTGTGTCTTGATAACTTGTTGAGTTGAAGGATGTGTGTTTCAGACGAGCGAGGCCAGGCCAGGGCAGGCGAGGCGAGTGATGACGGTGGTCCAGGACTGCGTGGCGGGCACCAGGTTCAGCGGCCTGCTGCAGCGCTGCCGAGAGTCCCGCCGGCTGGTGCTCGTCATAGTCGCCATAGCGCTGCTGCTCGACAACATGCTGCTCACCACCGTCGGTCAGTCCATAACCTCGACAACAGGGTAGACTAAGTACCAATAAGTAATGTTGCTTCATTTAAAAAAAAATTAGTGATTAATGCAAGCGTTTTAGCTATTCTTCTAGTCAAAGATTTGTGTGTGTGTGTGCTTCCCTTCACATTAAGTTCAGTAAGTCATCTTAAGGCAAGATAAGCACAATTCTTGGTCAGATCCAAGCATACCCGGGGCCAGATTCGAAATGATGTCATATTTGTGAAAAGCAGGCTTCTTTTATTTTTAAAGTTAACTTTGATCTCCGAAGCCAATTACCCACCTTCATTTGTATTTTTTAAACTGGTGTATCGGACTTTGTATAACTGTAGTGAATACAGCATAAAACAAACAGAACTAAAACCAACCATGCCCAGGGCTGGATTCGAACGGGCAATCCTTACAATGTGAGACAAGCGTGTTAGTCCCTAGACCACCTGGCCCGCAGTTCATGTACAGTAAAACCATTCGCCTTAACGTCCTTGTCGTGTTTCCTCCATGTGTCTCAGATTGAGTGAGAGTGGATTCGGCTTCGAAGAAATGCTTGGCTTGTTGCAGTAGTATAGGTCCAGCACGCTGAGATATGAGTCTAGCCTACGGCGTGGGTGATTTAAATTAAGTCTTGTGTGTGTCCTGTGCTATCTTGCACTTCGTTTATAACAAGTGCTTTGTAGTGCATGCTGCCAAATGAATATCAGTAAACAGTGCAATATTTTACAAATATCTTCGGCTTGATCAGTGACTGATTGGCGGTCGTCCAGGCAGTAATCAGATGCTCTATCGCCTGAGTCAAGAGCGCTCCTATTAGAGTTGACATCTTCCATAATTCTTGTATTTGCTTGGAGCGGGGTATTCCTTGATATGTCTTCAATTCTGTCAGCTGTTAAATATAAGTTTTGACTGTCCTCTCGTGTGGATCAATATATAAGATTAATATCATTATACAATTTTTTTTTATATATTTCTCAAGACTCTAGATGATATGAGCATGACAGACGTCTTCATTTTTTATTTTGTCTTTCAGCTCATTTCAACATTCTTCTACAATACCATTATGTTGACACTGCCGTCAATGTTTCTCCTCAAACATGGCAACATACCAACAAATATTTTTAGCCCAACTGCTGACATTATTTGTTGATAGAAGATATTTTCATAACGTTAAATGTAAGATTTTTCCCAAAAACCAAATTCTTTGACATCTTCTAATGCTTGGCTATTCGGTATTTGTCTCACTTTAGTTTTGTTTTAGTTTTATTGACTTTCATTTTATATTAATCTCTCTCCCACCGTTTAGAGGACAGCAATGCCAAAATAAACTATAATCACATCAATTCTTTTCCTTTTTATTTTTATTCCTACATCGAAGTTTATTAAACTCTATTGAGAGAGTCCTGAATGTATGCACTAAAGGAAACTGAGCGCACGCTTGATTTACCCTCTTCTTTATTACTGCTTCTTCTTAAACATTTCCCACACTAATCACGCAGTTTAATTTTTGTGGAAGATCCAAATCCATTCTCTGTTTTTGAACTGGATTCCTATTTTTTCTACGAATTTGCAACATTTTTATCCATTTGACCTCAAAGAAAATTTTATCGATATATAAAAAAAAAAATCTACCCATTTTTTTCCTTCTACTTTATATTATTTTACCCTCAATCAGCTTCAGAGCAGTAATGATTGTACTTTTTTCTATTATATCGATTGGGCCATCTGTCAAAATTTCTTCTATTTTATTTCTGTTTTGAGTAGTACTGGTCAAGTGATAATGTTCATAAAGTTTCGGTCTTATAAATATTCTTTTCAAGTTTAAACAGCCTTTTTCCTCCTTTGATGACCACTCTTCCATTGGTTCTGTCCTCAAGTTATAAATGCTAGGTGGCTTTTTTTTTTTTTTTTTGAAACCACCCTAATTCTCACTCAAATTTCTCTCTCATTATAACACAAACTTGTTTCCTTCCCTTAACAAAATAATCTTTCGATCAATTGAAGCCATAGGTTGTTTGAAATGTGTAGTCAATGTTCATGGACAAATAGTCAACAAGTCTGAACATGCAGAAAGTTAAATGAAAATGTTGTATTCCTGCTGGAAGAAAAATGAAGATTGATCAAGGGCATGTAGCTCTCTATCACTAGACAAAACGAGAATTTAAGGCTAGACGTTTTTAATTTACACATTGCTTTCCAGGATGATACCCAAAATAGAGTTACGAAAGCGAGATTCTTCTGAGATAGGCCTGTTTTAGGCTTTGCTGGTGTTGATGTACTCGTATTTATGAACAGATTACTGAATGAACGTTTATTCTTTCTTGTCGTATTAAGTTTTCCTTTGAAGACATTATTGAGTGCACGGTTACATGAATTGTGCGGTGGCTCTAAGTTTTGCTAATGCTATCCTGGTTCCATTTACATAATACTGCGGCGCCGGCCTGCGCGGCGGGTGGTCGCATCGCGCCTGCCGATTGAAGAATGCGATGCGTCTCGTCCAGCCGTAAGGATAAACGACTCCCCTTTGTTCTAGTCGCGGGCTTTCTTATTCCTCTGCGACGTTAAAAGCGTAACTTCCTGGCTCTTGAATAAGCTCCGAGATTACGTTCACGCAGCCTACGCAGAGATGCTGCGCAGTCGCACAAAAGTCTTTTGCTAGATGCACATACTACTTACACTATTTCACGAAAAGATTCAGACGTATTGGACATGATTCTCTAACTATAGAATTACCTTTTAAACCTTCTCTTTTTCACATAAAAATGCCAATTCTATAACATTTGTGAAGTCAGAAATTATCATACACCAGAGCTAAAGTTTATTTTGCAATATTGATGTTATAATTTATTTATTTAACACGTTTTCCTATTTACTCAAATCATGAAACTGCAGGCTATGTATTGTCTACATCCCTTGTTCTAACGAAATAGACGTCTTGAAGCTAAAATTGAGCCACTTAAATTGATCCTATTACTTATGGTTCTGAAGTCATTAGACTTAGTCTCGCATGAAACAAAAATGTGAAGAACTTCTGGAACCAACTTTTTCCTTCGATACATTGTCCCACTTGCGCTATTTCTATGCGCAAGAACTTTCATGCTAATATTTTTCTGGCTTCTGGCTGTTTCTTACCATGTTAGACAGGTTTTCTTTTGCGCATCAGCACGTGAACGCCTGAACATTATTTTCTACTGATATTTTGGGCTCAATATTTCGCTACAACTGGTTTGAATTCTCCTTCCGAGCGTCTTTACGAATTTCATGCAGCAACTGAAAAAATTGCTCACACGCAGCAATGTCTCATACAAGAAGATGCCGCACGTGCAATGAATGAAAGAGCTGGAAATTCTTAGCGAGTATTGCTAAGATGAGAGGATTCTTCGGGTGTAAGCTGTTCTCGCTACAAATACACACCAGTTTCATTAAGAAAACATGCGAAATAGGTCATGTTTATACAAGATTTTTTAGTCAAAATTACATGCTCTTTCTCCAGAAGGAAAATTAACATTTCCTCCCGGGACACCGAATATAGAATAGCTAATTATAAGCGAGTGTGTGTAAGATAGAGCTGTAAAAGTAACGAGAAATTCTGTACCCGTATGTATTCGTTACTAAACCAATCAATACCCGTTACTTTCGAATCGTTACTCGTTACTTTCGGTACAATCGAACAATAGCATGAAGCATTGTACCGAGTCGCGCCGCGTACGGGTTAACTTCGTTACTATCGTATCGTTTCGTTACTCGTTTCTTTCGGTACTATCGAACACTAGTATGAAGCATCGCATACGGGACGACTTCGTTCCTACTTGGTAAAGTTTAAATAAATTGTTTATTTAGTAAAATAAGTTTAGGTAAGTTGTTTGTTTGAATAAAACTTAAAGTAATTATCACATGGATCTTACGGAAAACCTCTAAATGTACACTTGATTTGCTTTAATTAATTTTTTATTCGAAAGAATAATCTAATTACAAAATAAGCACCTGTTTCCACACACAAAAAAAGACCTAACCTTTCACTGACTGTGGCATATCTAATGACAATAACTAATGGCGGTTATTTTTTAAAGTAGCCTACTCAAAACCCTGCTTACAAGCCTGAAATGATAATGATACACGTATTTAACAATTATATTATAATCTCAACAAAGTATTTCGTGTTAATTAGGAGGTTTCACCAATGTCTTCCTTTACTGTTTTCATTTATTTTTGTAAATTCTTCATCCTTTTGTGACTCCCGCTTTGTTTCATTTTAAAAATATCAATATTCAAAACATTTAAATCAATAATAAAGGTAAAGGACAAACAGGCGATTATAATCGTAATTGTTGTTGCGTCGCGGTTACAACAAACATCCAACATCAAAGCCAGTACCGCATTGATAACATGGATCCTGCAGTAATAATACAATAACACCAGGCAAAAGGAATAAAGTCATTGTACCTTGTTCTTTGGGTATGGAATTCTGGAACTGCAAAAAAGGGATACTAGATTTGTGTATGGAAATTATCGCACAATGAAATCAGTAACAGATATGATAAAAGTGCTGGATTCATTGGAAGACAAGAGGAGGGCAAAGAGGGTCATGGGAGTGTGCAAGGCGTAAATTGATGATGAGGCATGTAAATATATTGGTGTAAGAATTAAAATTAATGCATGTAAGGGAAAAGATGACCATGACTACAAGCTGGTACAAGGATGTAGGAAGATTCTCTTTTTTAGATATGGGTGCCAGGGAATGGAATAAATTACCTAGAGAAATTATGAATAATTTACCAAAAACGTTGAAAGGATTTAAATTTAAAATTTGTAGAGTTCAAATGTAGGTGCATACAGGAAAGGGGGGAAGATGAGTGTGTAGGGAAATTGCCACCGGAGCGTGTGCTCCATTGCAATTTAATTAAATATTATTAGAATATAACAAGTGCAGAGATATATATTACAAACTATTAAACAACCCTTTTATATTGTAAATTACGCTATAAAATAAAATAGAAGGTATCAAATCTTAAAATAAACAAATTTAATAAATGTTTGAAATCAATAAACCTCACTAATGATCGATCAATGAAAAAACAGTAACTATCTCAAATTATCCATACAAATTTTCTTAATGCAATTTTAATGTTAGATAAAAAAAAACTACAAAATTAGTCTTCACGTAGTCAAAATGAGTTAGCTGCGAGAGCTGTAATGTGTTCGTATCTATACGACAAATGCGAGTAACGAAACATGCGAGTAACGAAATGAATTTGTGAGTAACGATTCGGTACTTCGAGTCAGGCGGCGAACCCGTTACTCAGTAACGAATACATCGTTACTTTTACAGCTCTAGTGTAAGAATTAATAATCTGTTTCTATCATATGCACTACTATTTCTGAAAATAATGACCTCGACATTGACAAGGCGTAAAGCCATAAGCAAAAAAAATATTCGCTGTCAGTTGATAAGTGATTGAAACACAATGCGATAGGTGTTGAATGATTTTTTACAGCAGAGATGTAGACCAGATTTTGTGATATAAGTTTCCAGAGTCGATGACCAGAGCCGATGATGATTCATTGCATTTCATTACTCAGCTTATTTCTCCTCTCTATCCGAGCACGTTAGCTCTGCCGAAATTCTCCATTAAAATACGTACAGTTTTTATCTTATTGTTTGAAATCCATAAGCCAGACAGACTTTTCCGCTGTTGCATGAAGTTGGCTGGTGAGACTATAGTTTCCTCGTAAGGAGGCGTACAATCCTTTTTTTCTCTGTTGTTAATACAGGTTTGTTGCTTAGCTAATTAATGAAGGGATCTTGTTAATAATATTGAATATCATAAACTTACTAACGATAGAATTCCTTCTCGACAGTAGTTGGCCTTCCAAATTCAGTGCTTGTTCCTTCCTTCGGGCTCTGATACGCATCAGTTTCTCCTTAATGCAGGATGGGTTGTCAGTCTTGCTGGATCAATGTAGTTCTATACATTTGTCATCTTGACACAGTTGGGTCGTTCTCTCATCTTGTGTATCTTGTTTCCGTGTCTCCTCCGACCAATATTATTGTTTCTCCAATAATCAGGGAGCTACTCCGCCTGGATGTAAGGTTGAAAATTTTCCTTTAGGAGTAAATACAATCTACACCGCGATCTTTGTTTTCGAGGGACTTTATAACTCTCTAAGTTATGCGTTCTAAGCTGTGAATTTTGCCATTATTTCCTCTCGTTGCTTAGAATTCCATTAACTCGTTCATGGAGTTAACTTTCTTCTCTTCTTGTGCCGCAGTATTTATAAACGGAGAAGTCGAGGCAGTATATCTCAGATTTTTTTTAAGCGTTTCTGTGGTAAATGTATTAAACCTACATCATTTTTACTCCAAATTTTTATTAACGGTTTTTATATTTCTTTTACTATTCTTTAAATTCGTGTTTCAATTGCTACTTCACTGCGTTATGGTTTTTGATCACTCAGTGAAAAGAACTAGTCCTTTTGAACCGTTCAGTAGCTCTCTAGCTTACTTTAAATAAAAAGTGGTTATTTCCGTTTTGAAAGTATTATCTGTTTGTTTTATTTATATTCAGATCGATTTCGTCCGTTAATCTCACAGGCGATTAGTTTTATTTATTTTTCTATTTATCTTGAAATATTTTTCCCCCCTTAAATTTTACCGGATTATTTTCGCCCAGAAAGGACATTTTAAAGCGTCAGTGAAATACTTTTTGGATTGCAGGGAGCTTTTGCTAGGGTACTTTGATAATAATAAAGCATAGTTAATTTTTCATTAATTTATTTATAGGTACAAACACAGAGTACTACCACTTTCGAAAATCTTTTTGCCTTAAATCGAATGCAAGTTACTGTTCACAAATAATATTTGCTGCTTTTTCGTTCAGTAGCCTACATACTTTTTCTGTTCAAATTTGACCAGATTCAGAAGACCAGTTCACTCACCAACGTCACGCCTTTAACACAAAACAATGAAAAATATAAAAAAGATATCGCGTCACGATTATGTTTAAACGTGTGGAGTGGCCATTTAAATATATCTGAGCCATAATTTAGATTAAAAACGTAACATAATATATAACGCAATACAACTTACAGTAGAGAGAGAGAGAAGATAATAAGTCAGACTTGAACGAATTAGCTCACCACTGGCACTGCATCATTGAGCGCTGAAACGGAGAAAGACTCACCCGCCGCCAGAAAGAAAAGAACGGAGAACGAACGAACGAACTAGTACTTCTAGATCTGTAGTGCGGAGAGCGTAGCGGCTAAACAGTGAACGGAATGGTGGTTTAGAACAGAGAAATAACATGGGTGGAGGCGACAGCAATCTGGCAATGCGTGGCGGACACTAACAAAGCCAAAACTTATTGTTGGTGCTACCTCGATTGAAGTTAGTTCAAACCAGACCACGCACCGTTTGACACCCTGGCCTAACAAACGGCTCAGGGGCTCCAAGAACAACAACCGTTCACTTTTAGTGAGCGACAGCTCGCTCGCTGTTTCAGAAGAACTATTCAATAGAACTGGTTCACTCGCGAACGACATATCTCTAGTGTCTTCATGTGTGTAGGGAGGTAAGTAGTGAAATACGGAGGGAGAAAGAGAGCTAAAGGTAGAGAAACAAAAAGGGGTACATGGTGTATGTGAAGAAATATATGAAGTGGATGTCCATAGCAGCTATGAATTTCTAATTTGATTACCCTGATGATAGCACAAGTCTTAGCACACGAATGAGTAGTTAATCTCAAAAGTTTCGATTCACTGCACGTGGTGAACATTTAACTATTAATGTTATTGTAACGATTTCTCTGTTGGGTTTAATGAGTCTGGTTGCTGCTTGGTTATGAATCGATGGTTGTCGGTTCAAATCTAGTTCGACATTAGTATTTATTCTGTACCTCTTCTCTGCCAAAAACTTGTTTTACGTATGTGAAACATTTCAGCAGAATCCTTCCATGATTTGAATTCAGTAGGTTAAACTGTATATCTGCTCTGTCATGTCATGTGTGGTCTACAACCCAACGGTTTCTTCTGGTGTTTTCTTATTCAGGCCTATTATCGCGAAAGATTCTATAAACAGTTGGGGGAGGGGGGGGGGGGAGTTATGTTGGCATCCTCATTCGATGGACGAACCATCCCAAAAGTATACTCTCTACTCATTGAAGACATATTTTGGATGTAATCCAGGACTTTCGTACAAAATCCAATGATTAGGATTGTGCTCCATCGACTTTCCTATCGTGCCAAGTCCCGATGATGATAATTTCTTTCAGCATTGAGGATGCATCCAGCTCACCGCGGACCAGGCGCCGGGCACCATCAAGTTGCTACCACAAACTTAGCCAACGAGGGGCCCTTTACCAGGAAGAATTAACTGATTAAATGTCTCTGACGGATGTGAACTGCGCTGCTCTGGTTCCATCTTCCTGCGGATGGAACCAGTGTCAGGCTCCGAAACGTCAACTCTTACAGACGCACTCTCCCGGTGGAAAGCTCGAGTAGATTTTAGTCAAACATATTAAATATTTTGTTCCACTTGTTTGTATTATATCACTTTTATGAGTATTTATTTCAGTATAATTAATTAAGTTTCTAGTAGACACAGTTACTTGGGAGATATTATTTTTTCTAATAGTTAGTACTTATTTGTAGGCAGTTTCAAGTCATTTACCATTTACAGTTGACTGGGTTATACTTTAACTAAATGCTTTGCTCACTTAGACTTTCTCATATTCTTAGGTTTAGAACAGGAATTCAGTTTTTTTTTTTACTTATGGCTTTACGCCTTGTTGACGTCGAGGACATTAGAGGCGTGATGGGACTGGCGACAAGGAACGGGGAGGAATTCGGCCATGGCCTTTTTGAAGGAAGCATCCCGGCATTCGCCTGGAGTGATTTGGGGATACCATGAAAAACCGAAATCTGGATACCCGGATGAGGATTCGAACCCGCGTCCTCCCGAATGCGAGGCCAGAGCGTTAACCGTTCACCCACCACTCTCGATAACAGGAATTCAAGTTTGTTTTACTGAAGGAGAATACATCAATTAGCTGCTTAGCTGTAATTTTGTTTTAAAATATTTTGCATGGCGAACTGAATGACTGGATTGTCGTTGGAAGCACATTTTCAGCACATGGTCTATGTATGTTTCGTTTGGACTCGGGTTGGTACAAAACTGGCACAGTGAAAGCGCAGACACAGTCCCTTTGTCAAACATGTAGTCTGCAATGACAGCATTATATACGATTTCATACTAAATCCTCTGGTCCCTCCTCAATTTATTCACAATTCATTGAGCAAAAATATTTTCTATTCAATGCAACGGACATTCTATTCTAAATTCCTTAAATGTAATCATCATGGCTTGAAAAGAAATATTATGATCTTAGTAGTGTTTTTAAGAATATAGATCACACACAAAGCAGCCGGTAGTAGAAATGGGTCCGAGGAACCAAGAAGGAAATAAATGTTTCGAAACACGAAATACGATTCATGGTATACTGTGGAGATATTTAATCGCTTCCATATCTTGAGGTGCATTAACAGTTTGTTTTTAATCGACGGTCACAACGATGTGGAAGAGTGAATAGGAAGAAGAAAAAAAAAAAATTAACGCAACATCACAAATAAATACTGTAAGGAGCGCAGAGGTTCCTTCCTAGTGAACGTAACTTCGATACGAAACTACAGCATATATGTGAGATATGAAGAAATTTTAAATCTCGAGAGCTATATGGAACAATGAAACAGAATAATTTACAAGCGTATGAGAGGGGGCAACGGCTGTGGTAAGCCAGCCAGAGCTGATGTGCTGTTTACGCCGTAAGATCAGAGCGGCGCGGCGGCACGCGGTGAGCAGCGTCCTACCTGCCAGCCCCCGTGACGTCAGTAAGAGTGACAATCGATCGCGTGGGCGGGAGGATGGCGGGCTGGACTGCGACTGTGACACGCTTCCGGGGTACCCACCAGGCTCATGTTTAAATTCACCATCAGATCAGATTGTATGAAATTATATCTTCAGCAGGAAACAGTGCCTTCCAAAAATATTTCTATTCCCAATAAAATCAGATTCAACGACACCAAGAGGAAAAACAAGTAATGTTGCTCATCATTATATGGATTTAGGTAAATTTCTTAGACTGATTTTAAGCTGTTCTAATCATAGATTGGCGACTCCAATATTTTTTGTTGGTAAGCAATATGAAGTAGCTTTAAATTCAACGAACCTAGACACCGCAGTACAATGGCTTCAAACAAACGTCTTAGACCCAATATTTTCCGATAATAATTATTCGAAAGGCGTTTGATAGGACTTAGATACTCCATCGATACTGAAGGCGATGTCACGAGAGTGCATAGCGGTAATAAAGACATCTGCGGAGTTGCATTTGCCTTGCCTTTTGTTCTCCCAACTGTTCTAAAGCAATACGTGCGTTAGCCTTACAGCCATTTATAACTTTTAGTAGAGTATTAAACTTGCGAATGTTTCTTTATGTATTAATTTAATTCAGAAATGCTGTATACCAGTATACGGTCTCTGAAATCGTGATCCGATATGGAACTGAGAACATGCTGAGATACATTCAGTTTTGCTCGTGGATGGTTGATCGGGAATAGGAAGCACCTTTCGATCGCATTGCAATTTTAACTTTTCTCTAACACAGTGTTTCCCAAACTTTTAAGCTCCACGTAGCTCTATTAATTTTTTTCCGCCATTACAGAAATACTGTCGGGAACCCCTACCATCAACTGGTGAACCCCTAGAGTTTGAGAAACATTGCTCTAACACAGGAGATGATATTTTTTTTTTTAAATTATTTTTCTAAAAAATTATTTAATCATGAACTGGCTGTGGATCAATGAACTATCTTTCTCTTTATTAGTGGCATTCTCTGTAGCTCTCACTTAGGGGTTGATAAATCTAAGAACACAGTATCCGGTCATCTGACTTATCTAACTAGAGCGACAGCTCGATAATGTGGCTGGCAGTGTAAATATCTTGACAGCTACACACATTGGAGTGCTCTATACAGTGTCTAATTAGTCGACGCCAGTATGCGTAACGTTCGCTAATACTGATTATGAAACATTTCCTATCATTATTTAAACGACAGCTAAAAGACACAATATTAATAACGTGGTAATGCGGAATTTTACTTTCAGAAAGGGAGCGTCCTTTAATTTGATACAATAAATCATATTAGAGGAGACAATAGTCTAAATGTACAGATGGTCTGTTCTGGAGATGATGACTTGCTATTTATTTTGTGTAACATGTAATTCACAAAGTTACCTAGAACATTCTAAATTTTTAATACAACTCTTAACAGACAATAAACGTGACTAAAGCAATACAGTGATCAATGCAATACAGCGCATAGTTGATTCCTGGCGTACCGCTCAGCGGCAGCACGGCTGACAGAGTAAATGATGCAGCCTGACTTCATCTGCCGTATACGAGTTGTTTCCCGGCAAACAGTGCCACCTTCTATCTGACTGGTTTACTGTTATTTAAAAGTTGGTGACTTTGTTTATTTACCCTAAATCTATTTAACCTAATTTAACTATTATGCTAGGCCTTATTACACTCTTTTGTTAATCTTTGATTCTAGGTTCCGCTACAGTTACTTGCTTTTTTCACCACCAACTCACCTGGCCTTTTAGCTCTTTGGGGAGTATCCACAGGTTCCCGTCCCTGCCGCGGGGAGGCGGGCCAGTCCTACTTTCTAGCGAAACCGTGTTTACAATTTTAAGTGATTAAATTCTATGTGGAATATAATTCCTCATGTATTTGTAACTGTTATACAATGGTAATTCCTTAATTCTTAACACAATGATAGTTACAAGTAATAATAATAATTCCGTGTGATCGTAATGACCCGGAGACAGGGTTTCTATTGCCTGCGCATTCCGTCCCTGTCGCAGCCGCCTTAACATAACCCGGCAATCCTGCCGGGTACAGGGGACCTACAGTTTAACGTGGAATCCACCATTCGATCACCAGACAGACGCGTTAAACACCTTTTCTTTTTTTTGCGATCCATCATTTTATAAGTAATGAATCATGTATATCAGTGATTTGACATAAAATAAATCATTTGATTGTTAGTGCATGTTCTTTAAAACAACGTTGGACGAGGTTAGTATCTGTATTGAAGACCACCGGGGAATACCAAGTGCTTGTTGGCATCCTAAAAATTTTACAGCCACTGAGCCACCAGGGCTCTATCGTTACAAGTAGTAGTCAGGTTAGTAAATGGATAAAAGTAACACATTATAGTTATTTGACGAATACATTACGACACTGCAGTCGGTTACAGTGGATTAGTGAATATTAACACGCTCGCGTTATCTGTCATTCAGTCGGTGGTTCGGTTGTGTCAAGTCGGAAGATGTGTGAGGTGTTTGTTTTGTCGTGCCTGCGGGGCAGATAGCGGCGCCCGCTGCTCCGTCCATTAGCAGGCTATCACGCGGCGCCACACAGGGCATAATACGCGCTCTCTTTTCCACACCGTTCAGCCGATACGTAGTGTACATCGACCCGTCCACACCATAACACAGTAGTCTTATACCTGTTTCGACACCTTGTCGACGGACGAGTACGCTAGAATTACTTACTCAACATGCAATAGTTGAATTGATGTTAATAAGAGATAAAAAATATCTTGGATATCAGGATGCTTTAACTACAAAACAGATTATTGCACATTCCGGAGTAATAATCCCTGAGAATGTGGTTATAATTGTTCGGATTTGTTTTAACAGGTGTCCCGCAAGGAGAGAATGGGTTTATCCTACGTTACACAACAGTTACAGGACCGGCCTCAAAAATATAATTGTCTTTCTAAAGTAGCTGTTGTTTATAACCACCTTCATCATTTATGTAACTGATGTTGAATGTGAGCTGTACGATTCCTCCTAATGGTACTCAAAGCCCATAAAAAAAAGGCCGCAAAAACATATCACAGCTCATTCGGTAATCACCATACAAACACAGTGGGTGGTGGTGTAACGGTTAGCGTTCTGGCCTGGCATTCGGGAGGACGGCGGTTCGAATCCCCGTCCGGGCATCCAGATTTGGGTTTTCGATGGTTTCCCAAATCACTCCAGGCAAATGCCGGGATGCTTCCTTCATAAGGCCATGGCTGAATTTCTTCCCATTCCTTGCCCCCATCCTTTCCCGTCCCTAAAGACCTCGCTGTTAGGAGACGTTAAGCAGTTATAAAAAAAAAAAAAAACTAAACCCACCCCTCCGTGTCGGGAAACGTCTCTTATCGTAGTTAAAATTAAGAATTGTCCTCAAACTTATTACACTAAAACATAATTTAGTTTGTTACCAATTCGTTTCACAGATCTACGAAATTCCTAAAACAATGACACATCCGTCCAACTACACTACTGATTGTGAAAATTGTAACAGCCAGAAAGAATAGTCTGATTCACGCCATAATCTGAGGGTGGATAGAGCAGTGGAATAATAATAAGTTATAAAGATTGCAGAGACAAGGCGTGCACGTTGGTTCTCGGCTCTCTCTTTTGGGTGACAAGCAAGTTAGTGTTATGCCACGCTCAGTTGGTGCAGAGCCATCAAACGAACTGGAAACGCGCAAACAAGTGCCGGTATGCCTCGTCGACGTCAAACGCGCAATTTCAGCGTGAGAGAGAGTTCGAACGTGGCAGAATGATTGCTCTACGGAAAACGGATTTGTCATATCGTGACACTGGGCACACTGCTACGACAATGATGTATGTGTGAAACCAATGGGCTGAAGTGGATCGCCCACAGCGTCGAACAGGTACTGTACCATACAATGTGACCACAGCACCGGATGACCGTCATCTTGTTCGCAGCATCGTCCACAGTATTGGATTAACGATCCAGAATTATAACGTGTGTGGACATGTTTGCGTCGACGGCTCACCGCTCTCTACTCAGGGCTGTACTCGTGGCACGAATGCCATTGCATCGGCGTCCATTGAACACAAACAACCAACGAATCAGATTGCAATGGGCACGTGTACGTCGTCAGTGGCGTGCTGGGAGTAAAATGTAGAATTTTTGGACTAATATCACATCAACGTGTCTAACAGTGATGGCTGCGGACGTGTTAGACGCTACTGTGTTGAAAGCAATCGGGCAGACTGCATTGACGAGCCGCATAGCGGGCAAACGACAAGTGTTATGGTTTGGGTCGTCATTGGTTATAACATGCGATGTCATCTCCAACGTATTGAGGGCCTTATAAAGAGCAACCGCTACAGAAGGGAGGTTTTATATTCTGAGGAACTTCCTGCTGGCAGCTCTACTTACTTCAGCTCGGCCACATATGACGAGGAATGTGCAAGCATCTTTCGAAGAACGGCGTGTGTTACTGCTTCCCTGGCTTGCACGTTCGAGGGACATGTCGCCCATCGAAGCTGTCTGGGATATGGTCGGTCGGCATCTTGTTCGTTGTGATCCTCCTGCGACCACTGCCGATACTATGTACTCGTCCCTAAACAGCGTGGCAGTGTGTTCCCCATTAGCATAGCCAGGCTCTCTTTGATTCCATGCGAGGACGTCGAGAGGCTCTGATTGCCGTTCGTAGTGACTTCACACTGTACGGAATTTTCGCGGTCAAAGTACACGTTCAGTTTTGAAATTATAAGCATTTGTGAATTGCCATGTTCCTAATCTATGGCCTACATTTCAATGTAATTATTTGTCTCCTTCACAAACATTAGTGTACATCGATTAATGATTCGTCATTTCATCTGCCAGTATCGGTATCTTTGTTATAAGTTTTTTAATGTCTTCTCTAGAAAGATTGCTTCTTACTACCGATTCAAAGTGTGTTCTATAAATCATGGGGAAATACAAGCTAAGCCCGTATTCAGTATTTACTGTTATTTCTACATTGCTCTTAATCTAAACAAACTGCTGAAAGATAAAACTACCAAACTATAAACTTTTCCCAAATATACTTCGAATATACCTTTGGGATTTAGACATCTTGTTTTTTGATTGATCATTACAACTATCATATAATTGCAACATCTTCTTCCCCTTAGTTGTTATCAAATATCTTCCCTTTTAATGACTATCTTGTTTACTGTACCGTCTTTTACGGCCATTCTCCCACAAATTCCCTATACGCATATTGTCGTCTACAGAAATTTGTTGTACCTTTGTAGAGGGAAATCACTAAAATAGTTATAAGATGTTTATCAGAATGTTCCAATTTTTAAACACAAGATACGTGTACTTGACACAGATTAGATAGGATATGTGATATCCCTGGTGAGATCAGTCGTAATGAAAAGGAACACACATGCCCTTCTTAAAACAAATTACTTTAAGATCTACTGATCATAGATTAGTTAGTTACATCGTAAAACAACTCACAACATTCAGTGTTAACTAAAACAATAATTTCTCATGAAAATTACTTTCCGAATATAATTTTCGCTGACTCTTGCTAACCGTATCTTGAGAGTGTCAGGAGATACATAATCTTCTTCAAAACAGCACTCACAACTATGAAATTACTGTTAACCGTGGTGATGCAATGTTTATGGAAGAAAAACTGCCGTTACCAAAATAATTCATTTCTAATGGATGTAACGATTTTTTCGTTTTAATTTTGCTGGTGAAAACTTGTTAAATGTTTTCAGTTTTGATTATTATACAGATTAATTTTAAGTCTACATCGGTTGTGAATGTCTTTTTTTCTTCAGTTTTTCAACGTTTCTCATGAAGATGTTACTATAGGGAAATCCTACAAATGTTTATTTATTATTTTTTAAGACAAATGGTTTATGTTTAGGGGATGATACACTGGTTTCTATTATAATAAAGGCCATACGCCTTCTTTTTCGCAATATTATCTGCTGCTGTTCCTAATTAAGGCCGAAGATCTGACGTGATTAATTACTTTGGTTAGAATTCATCTGTAAATCTGTAATTTTTTACTATCCAGTTCTTTACTGGATATCCAGTCAGTTTACTTATTGACTGGATATAAAATTGTTGTTGGAAGGCATTTACTAAACATCTCGAGATGTCTATACTGACAGGAAACGACTTTTCATTTATACTGAATATATTAATCATAAAACATTCCTGTGAACGAAGGAAGCTATCCGATGTTTTGGTTTAAATGCTATGGTATTTTAGATTGATCCGCGAGAGAACGTTGAGTGATGCAGCCAATTACACGCTTGTGAGCTAATTATCTGTAAACGGTCCGCTGCTACGTCGCTACCAATTAACTAATGACCGAACAGGCATTCCTCTAAAAGAATTTAAATGTTTTTGGCATTATAACAGGTGAATGATTTTTGATCTGATACTGAAAGAGCCCCTGTAGTAAAGGTTTTTTTTAGAAACTTATCTGGTTTGTTTCATTCTGGCCTTTATGCATAAGTTATTAACTGTGCTGTAATAGTGCAAGGAAACCGTAATGTTTCGGACTAAGTTTACATTACGAAATTCTTTAACCATTTTTACCCCATCCCACAGAATAATAATTAGCGTTCTCAGTAGTATATTTAGGGGCGTTTTTGGAACGCAGGTTGAGACTGGTCTGTGTAGGCCACGCCTCATCTATTGTTATGCAAATTAGGCAAGCCCAATTCTACTTACTGGTTCCCGTTGCGCTGTTGCCAGACAGATATATGACGGTTCGCTTACCTATGTTTGTGGCCAAATTCAAAGGAGACCGCCGTAACTAACCTATATTAATGACTTGTTGACAATTTGATACACGCAACAGGTGTTACCAAGCACGTATCTGACCCTCCCTTCTTCTTAACATCTTTTTCTGCTGGACCAGGTTTTAAAAAACGTTATCGATGACGCATCTGCCCCTCGACCTGTCTGGGCTCACATCACCCTCCATACTTGGTACAGTGCACCCACTCCGCGGATTTGTTGACAGCTTTATGGAAGACTGTGAAATCCCTCACACTTGCTCTCGAAACCACACTGTATAAATATCTAAGCTGACCTGCTATGTTCTTGATGATAACTTATGTTACCGTTAATAACCAGTTTTAATATAATATTTGGTTAAAGTTTGGATCAAAGGGTCATTACATAATTTCGATTCAATAATAATTATTATTAAAGTGGTAAGATGAGCTATTTATTCAGACTGTCCAGCACATGCTCCAGTGTCAACTGTGTCCAGCCAGCATCCTGCTCGGCAGCTGAACTGTATGATGCCTCAGAAAATGCACTGGAAGTGGCCAAGTTCTGGTCGATTATAATTTGATGATTGTGATTGTGTAACTGTATGTTTCTGATACGAAATACATAAATAAATATTCAGTTATTGTTTAATCCGACACTGTGCGGGTATTTAATGTATAGAGTTACTACGTTAAACTGATTTAATCAATTTAAAAACGTAATTATATGTTTTACATAATCACCAACTGATTAAACCGGTACAAATGGGGCAAAATAGTCTTCAAGAAACAAGTATCTGCCACAAAAATAATGCAATTCTCCAATAAACAAATGGTGAGTATAGAGATAGGTATGCAAAAGGAGGAATGTGTGCCTCGTTAACATCTACTTTCCGCAAAAACATGCTGTATACTCTACAAGGCACAGACACATGGGCATCAAATAGACATCATCACGAACACAATCATACAAGATCTCACACACCAACATGCATAAAAATATTAATCCAAACATCAAACTTACTCTGAAGGAGCTAACTGCAAGTCACACATCGGTTACATGCACGCAGAACCTACTTTCATCACTGAAAACAACAAAGTGGAGCGTCGTTCTATTCACCATTCTACCGCTTCAGGACACCATAAATCAAAATCCTATCCAACTAAACATGTGCTATAACTAGAAAGAAATTAATAACTCGTTTATACATACCAAGGGCTTTCAGACGTTATGGCATGCAATCGACCTAGATTCATTTGAAAGTGGTACAGATCGGCATTCATTTCACATTTGTCTACAAGCTTACCGGCAGTCTCAATTCATACGCGCGAAGAAGACGATGTTACCTGTTGCAGAACTTGAGAAGCCTTTGGACTGTTCGTTGATGTCGTATGACGCGGTTTGCTATGAAGTTCCCGAATCCAACACTCTCCAGCCCAAATTACAATGCGTCACGTATTATTTAGTAAATTCTGTCCACAACTACAGATTTTCGTGATACTGTATGTGCAGCCGGTAGGTAGCTGCTTACATTGCAAAAATTAATCTTCCCTGAATCCAATAACTATTTCACATTCAGAGTCTATCGGAGTTTACATACCCAACTTCGTGGGTGTACCCTGAAAAATAACATCAAACATTAGGTATATTTTCACCTACAGTCTCTATTGTCGACAACTGGTGTAGAAACAACAGTCTTCAAGTATAGTGAAAACCGATAAACCCCGTATTGCTACGTTTACTCCACGGACATTTAGACTTACATCACATGTCAAATTGACGAAATGTGGGGCAGGTGATCTTCCATAGACAGCTTTAACCTGATTTCGATCCACCACACCTCCCACACACGTGCCGTTGACAGACTGATGAATTTTGAGGCAGGTATCCTTCCATATACAGGATAAATTAATATTAATTTCCTATATGAATGAAGTTAACGGTTGACATGACAATTACACTTGCCTGCATCACAGGGCACAGTGTAATCTATATGATGTGTATTCATTACCCGACGAACGACAGAGAAGTGTCGTATACATACAAAAAAAAGTGCATGTTTCTGCTGACATGGAAGTTTACAAAAAATCTGCAGAGCTCCCACCACACACATCCTTTAACCATCGTGAGGACGTGCAAAGGATAACAACCACAGGCGTTTGCGTCATAGAGCTCAATGTTATCGATCAGAGGTGCTGAAAGTATGTATACTGACACAGGAGCCGACATTAATACCACAAGGCACAGACAAAGCTACTACTATCAGCACACGATCCACCATAACTTACGTAACTCAGGTTGATGTAGGCTGTTAAATTGTGTGTCATATTAGGTTATAGTAAGTTCAGATTAGCTGTAGGCTACTGTACGCTGTTATATTATGCTACGGCACATAGAGTAGGTTAGATGCAATAGTGTGTGCTGTTCATATAATGTCGTTGAGCCTCTGAAATCCTAACATACGTGTACTTGTTGTGTCGGTTTGTGCCCCTCGATAATTGGGGCCGCAATTATAAACGAAAATTATTCAGAAAACCCGTCCATAAATACGGGAATTCAGCTTTCGCGTTGGGGCCCAGGGTTCTTAGTTGAACGATGATGCTGTGTCGATACAAAAACAGGCAGATTCCCCAGTGAAACCTCTCGCTCGTCCCAGCTGACAGTAGTCGATTGGATATTGGCAGAAACCGTGGTGTTACGATGTATCATCAGCTGTTCAACAAGAGCAGATATCTCTCGCCTCATAGTACAAACAGTTATGTCCTGTTCTTGCCCCTTGGACAATCAAGAAAACGTCGGTCGTTCGTCGGGAACAATCCTCCAGTTTTAATCCACCAATTCCATCATCCAACAAACTTTTCGTCTGCTTTCATTCGCTCTGTGGCAACATTTATACCAAACACCTGCATCTAGAACTAAAACTTGGCTGATTCGCTCTTTAACTATTCCCCCTCTATCCGCCACGCATCGTAATATTTCCGGCTGATTTCTGCGACAGGTGGGAGTCGGTAGAGATCAAACCCCGCGGAAAAGGTGTAATAAAGTCATTTATCTTGTCCATCTTAACCTAAGAGATTTTACGAACGACAGCCCGAACTTTTTGCGGTCGCAGTTTCTGGGCAAAACATTCTTAGTAATACTACGGCGGCCGCACAGTGCGCATCCAAACAACTTTGTTATTTGATACGTATGTAAAATGAGGGTCCCATACTACACTACCATATTCGATCAATGGTCTCACCAAAGTTTTGTAACCCAAATCCTTTACTTCTCCCGTACATCCCCTCATCACTCTCTCCAACAAGTGCAGAACTTTGAAACCTTTTCCTACCACCAGTCCAATGTGTCCAGCCCAGTTAAGCTTATCATCAAAAGTAATGCCAAGATATTTACATTTAAAGTCTTCAGCAAGCAATTCTTTCCCCACCTTATATTCATAATTAACTTTTTGTTTTTTATTTGTGTAACTAATAAGCTGACTCTTCTTTGCATTTATCTTCATCCCATGTTTACCAACGCAACTACATATCCTGTCCATATCACCCTGCAACTGTTTACAATCCTCTATCGTTTTGATTCTTTTATACATCATTATGTCATCTGCAAACAATCTAATTTCAGATAGTAAACAATCAACACAATTATTCATTAGAATAATGAATAGCAATGGTCCCAATACGCTACCCTGTGGCACACCCATTTTTACTACTACTTCTTTTGATACTACATTTCCTACCCTAACTTTCTGTTTTCTACATATTAAAAATTCTTCTACCCAGCAAATCACTTTCTCATCCACTCCAATGGTATTTACCTTACTTACTACCATTTTATGGCATACTCTGTCAAACGCCTTTGACAGATCTAGTGCTACACTATCAATTTGGCCTCCCTTGTCCATTTAATCTGAAATATCTTGCATATATCCCACCAACTGAGATTCGCATGAATATCCTTGCCTGAACCCATGTTGCCTGCTTGAAAACCACTTACGTTCCTCACATATATTTCTGATGTGGTTGCATATCAATCTTTCCATTAATTTACCTACAACTGATGTCAAACTGATTGGCCTGTAATTCTCAACTCTATTTCTCACCCCTCCTTTATGTACCGGTACTACTATTGCACTTTTCCAGTCTTGTGGTAAGCAGCAAGTATCCAGACTCAATTTAAATAATATTTCAAGATAAAGTATAATGTCACATCCGGCTATCTTTAAGATATCTGTAGTAATATTATCTTCACCAGCCCCTTTATGTATTTTCAGCTTTCTTATTTCCTTCATGATTTCCTCAGGATGAATATCAAATTTTTTTACTATCTTCATTTCTAATTGTGTTGTTAAGCTAGTTCTCCGAATTAGACCCTCCTGTTTCTGATTCATTGTCCCTCATGCTTTCACTGAACCAGTTACTTAAAGTCTCTGCCTTTTTCAAATCGTCAGTAACTTCTTCTCCATCCTTATCTATAAGTGTCTCTACACCCTCCCTTCCTCTCAGTTTCCTGATATAGCCATAGAAATTTCTAGATGCATCAGTCAGTGGTCCTCCTGCACTTACAATACTCTTAATAAACCCATCTTTAGCCACTTTCTTTGCTGTTATTAAGTCCTTGTTTAGTTGTTTCAAATATTCCCTACTAGCCTGCTGTCTCTTAACTCTGTTATGTTCTTTTCTTACCAACCTCTTTAACCTCCTCACTTCCCTATTATAGTACATAGGTTCTCTACTTTTCTTTATATTCTGCCTTGGAATAAATTTTTCTTCCCCCTTTCTTATTATCTCCTTGAACTCTTCCCACCTTGACTCTACTGTACTTGAGCATTCCTTCCATTTGCTGAATTGTTATCTGAAATATCTCTTCAAATCAGATACATGTGCCTTTTTATAATTGTACCTATTTCCCCCTTCAATTTTGGCTGCCAGTGATAGAAAACTTTTTTCACCGAAACTGGTGGGTGAGGAGTTAATACAGGATATAGGAATCGGAAGGACGCCGGTTCGGTTCCTTGTCTGGTATTCCAGATTTCGATTACAATTTTTTACCGAAATCACTTCAGTTAATGCTGGAACGGATCATTTAAAAAATAAATAAATAAATAAACGAAAACAATCCTCCGCAATAGAACAGATGGTTAAGCCTCCCGTTTTGAATACCTTTCTTGGTAATATTTTAAAAAGACCCGCTATGCATCCTTCATCTGTACATATATTGTGTATATGAAGCACAGTGGAACAGTTCTGTGGGCCAACTCGTGCGAATTGAGCAGTAGGTAAAAATATTATATTTCTATGTTGTTAAGACCGCGCGGATCGAGGCGCGGTAAATCGAAACTCAGTTGTTAAGTTGTTTACACCGCACGGTATTAACATTAGCATGCTGTATGAAACCATTTTCATACTTCCTTACAACGCATTAACCTAGGTAACGAAGCCTAGGTAACGAAGACTCATGTGATACGCATCGCTATATCCTTGGAGGAAATAAATTCTCAGATACAATTACCCCCTCCCACCAAGGCGGTTGGCGAGCCATCAGTTACACTTCAGATGACGCCATCCAGAAATAGAAAAATAACGCCTTACTCCCCCACCTCTCACCCTTTCGCTGCAGCACGCTACAACAGATGAAAGTTACTTGTTGCGAGTTAATGTTTGTATTCGTAAATAAGTAATCAGTCATCCACGGCAACCTCAGTGACGCCAGACGTTATTTGAGAAATACTCCCCCATCCATTTTCTTTACTAACGCTGAATGGCCTATGCGCAAGGTTTTGATCATTCTCTTCTGTTACAGTCGAATTTCGAACCGTGACATGTGCAAAGTTCCTCGCCTCAGCAATAAGGGATCTATGTTATTTCCTAACTGGAAGCATGAGAAAAATAGAAATGGTACTACTGCCAAATGTTCGAACAACACAAAATCAACTGTTATTACTAGGCTTGCAACAAATATTCGGCAACTATTCGGTATTCGGCCTATTCGGCCACTTTTTTAGTATTCGGCCGAATACCGAATATCTAGGTACCATTCGGCCGAATACCGAATATCTAGGTACCATTCGGCCGAATACCGAATACTTAGAATGTTTTTTAGTTAGATAATTGCCTAAAATTAAACGATTCCTTGCATGGTAATGTATTTAACTTACAATTACAAAAAATAATCGTGCATGGTCAACTTACGCGATGTCAAAACAAAACAAAAATATTAAATACCTATTAACTGGAATCATCATAATTAAAATTTAGGAGTGGAAGATTGTGATACAGAAATACTAATTTTTCTGCATTGTCAGGTAGTAGTTTACTTTTTTTCTTCTCGTAGATATTTCCAGCTTCAGAGAAAAGCCGTTCCGAATAAACACTGCTTCCTGGCGCGGACAAGTATTTTGCTGCAAGCTTTGTCAAACACGGAAATTTCTTTCTTCTTGCTTGCCACCAAATTTACGGATTATAAAGCCATGAAATACTATTAATATTTAAATAAACATCAATTTCAGTTTCAACTGCATTTTTTTCTTGTGATGTCCCTGCCTTGAACGTACTTTTCTTTGTAACAATCGCTTCAAAACAATTCATAAAAGATGAGTCTGTACTCTGGTTGTGACCCGACTCTTCCGTCATCCTCTTGGACTGAATAGGGGACGAAATCGCGCTGCGTCGCTGCTTGTTTCACAGCACATCTTTAGACCATCGATCATAATATACTGCCTTGGTTTTTCTCTTTGTAGTTGACTGGTGAAAACATTCATTTTGAAGCGAGGGTCTAAAACGGTTGCCAACAAATAATTTTTATTCAAATCGTTCGTTCAACCCTTGTTGCATGACATGTCTCACTTGGCTTAAGTTGGCTGTTAGCTGCGATGTGGTAGTTTTTTCGCAATATCGCGTTAGAGTAACAACATATGGAATAATTTCAGAAATGCATGCATATTCGGAACTTGTGAGTTTTGTTAGTTCTTCAGATGATGGTAGTAATCTCAGAAGTTGCTCTAAAAGCTCCCATTGAGCAGCGGCAAGAGAGACAAGCACAGCATTACAGATTATGGCTCACTCCGGCCGAATACTTTTGCCGAATATTCGGCTATTCGGCCAGGAAGTCTGCCGAATATTCGGTATTCGGTGTATGGCCGAATATACTATTCGTTGCAAGTCTAATTCCTGTGAATTCCTTAATGTTCTCAGCATTATAAATCCATCATCATGGTTCAAGTGAAAGCGGAATTTCTGAGATAACGTTTTAGCAACTATCTCTAATCACGGCCCTATTGTTGCTTCAGTGTTATTAGGATCAAATGAATCCGTAACAAAGAAAAGCGTTAATAGACCACACGTAAATAAAAAAAAAAAATGCTTCCTCATCTACATTTAACAAGCACTTATTACTTATAACGAAGTGGAACCATTCTTATAACAATGATATATTATTTGGGCCCGTTTTCACTTTTCACAATTCAGTGCTCAATTTCCTGTTACAGTCAACTGTTTTCATTCAGAAACGAAAGTTCAAGATTACAGTGACATTCTATTAAAACTGTATGTTATAATTCGTTTAAAGCAAAAAGAATCCTGACACATCCGGAGTCAACACATATTCAAAATAATGCTCATTAACGCTCCAATTTACGACGCCATTAATCAGAAAAAAAGTCTACACGCATTCTAACGTGTATGTACCGGCAATAACGCACAAAAATATAACACCCGCATAAGTTTTAATTTTTAAAAAAATATTGTTACCGCCACGCCATAATTATTTAAGACGCCCAAATACTTGTTTCCAACGTTTCTTCAAGTTGGTAGCAGCTGACTGAACAACTAATTTCTGATGCAGTTTGAGAATTTCAAGAATAGAGGTACATTACTTATGCATTTCGGTAGTATCCTTGTAATTGCTGAATGATGATGTCCCCCATTTTGAATTTTCCGTAATTTTCAACTGGTGGACGGTAAAGGGAACGAGAATAAGTTCGCCAATGACTTTTCAAAGAAACCATGCCGGCGTTGGCCTACAGTGATTTTGGGAAACCATGGAAAATCGGGATGGCTTACTCATCTGGCGAAATCACTACCGTGACTGCAAAGGGCAGTGGTTTAAATAATATTTACCTTAAAACGCTTGTCGTCCGACTTTGCATTCACCGGGAAGTGAGAGGCAGTCACAGGAGGTACCTGGGTTTCTACCTCTGCTATGCCTCTCACCCTCCCCTGTGTACTCAAACACCTAATAAAATTGTCTGTCACTAGGAGACTAACGCCTACAAGGTCAGCGGCAAAGTCCGACGGGGTTATCCCTCTCCTTAGCACTCTTGTTTATAAGGCTTCCCTCGCAACGTTATTGGTGACTCACCGTCGAGGTCATTTGCGGGAACCCTTACCACACATCTGATGTTGCTGGTGACGCCCGTTACCCACAACCGACGCTTTCTGACTTCATTAAGTTGTTTGCAAACAAACACTACTACTATCTTTCAATAAGTGTCCCATCCACTTCTTCTTTCTTTCTGTTTATGACTTGCTTACCAAGTTGTTCTAGAAAAATTAAAATACTATGAGATCTAGAACTAGAAATCGCAGGAGATTATAACATATTTAATACAAGTCAGATCATTCACTTCATTGTAATTTAAAATTTCTTTGTTCACATAAAAACGCAGACACAAAAATAGAAAGCATTACTATACTAGTAGGTAGAGAAAGGCAGGAAGAGAGAGGAGCATGGAGAGCAGCCATGTGAACACCTGCCACAGGGAAGAACACTCATGATGACTAATATGTACCTTTGTTTACTGTACGTTAGAACGGTATTTTGAAATATGACAATTTTTGCAGAATTAAAGGTTGTTTTTTCTCGATGCTGTCATACAAGAGGAAATCAACGAAACTGAGAGGCGTTGTGGCCCAGCGATTAAAGTGTCTGACTGGAGATCTTGATCGGGATTTTCGAATGTCTATAATCCGACCTTCACCTCTTCCTTAGCCTGCTGTGTACTGTGAGATACGCCAGAATAGTTTCCGTGGTTCGGATTCAGCGTTAACCTGTAGGTCCCGAATACTTGGTTTGATTGCCGGATAGGTTAAGGTGGCCAATTAAAGCCCGTACCTTCGCTTATCAATGAAACTGCGCATTAAATTTATCTTAGTAGCAATTAGGTTAAAGAAGACTTCGTAACCAATGTCTGTCTTACCTCTACATGTGCGAATATCTACATGAGAGTTGAATCGATTTTTGAAATGGTTAGATGACGACCTCTTTACGGCTTTATTCATGGCTACAGAATATTAATGAAGAATTCGTTAAATCTAAAGTGAAGCGCGAGATGAGGACAACGCGGTCTGTGTGGCGCTCGACTGCAGTGGGCAGCCCATCGATCACAGGCACCTGGCTGTCGGCTCTCTGTTATCACTTCACAGCCGCTGACTGCCCCCGACTATCACCAGCAACAACATGACCTCCGTGCCGGCTGCGCGGCGGTAATTTGCCGGCAAAATACAGGACAGGATTTTCAAAACAACGCTATGAATTTACGGTAGCACTAAATGTATACTCTACAGTCGCAGTTTTAAGCGGATAAACACCTTATAGAAAGCTGCAACCTTTATCCTGAATATCTTTCTTTCTTTGCGGGGGGCGGGGGGGGGGGGGAGAGGAGATTACGTCCAATTGCAATTAATGTCTTAGGACCATAACCTCCACCCGATGTATTTTATATCAGTGCTAGGCGACAACTGTCAGACAGATGAAATGAAGACCATGAAACTTGAAGGCTATAGTAGGTATCGTTTTGCTTCATGTACTGAACTATGGACAACCGACAGATAATATCGATACGAATAGCATCTGCAACATCAAATGGTTTTGCTGTTATCTAAATATTCACTGTAACTGGAGGAAATATACTAATGGTACTTAACAAAAGCGTAGTATGACGGCATCTTCAGAGTTAAACTGTCTTTGTTATAAGTTTTCCTATCATAGGATTATTTAGATAACATTAAACATAAATGGCTTCACAGCTGAACAACAGGGCAAACTGGGGGTTATAATCACGTCTCCCTTTGCTCGACTAACTGTGATGGATCTTTTCTATACTGTAGGAAAGGACTCATATTGTCACTAATGTCCCTTCATTACTTAGCTAGTAGAATCATTTACTTCAAATTAAACTAAATGATTCTGCCAGTTGCATCTTCTACTTTCCTCTTTCAATTAATTAGATATTCCACTTTTACGATCAGCGAGTACAAATCATTTTTAGAGTAGTCTTACGAACGATTTCTGAACTATACAAAATGTGTTAGAAAAATTTCTATGTCAATGTTTCTATATGATGCCATTTGTTTCGTTACTGTTAAATTTTGATACTATCCGAATGCGAAAGGAGGGTATATTTATCGAAAGTATGTATGTGTAGTTCTTTAATCCTTCTTGAAGGCTTGACGGCTTGATCGATAGTGATGTATGAGGTGTCGTTCGATTCGTCTTGATTCCTCGTGTGTCGTAGACTTTGTGATTTTACAATAATTCCAATTTAGCAAACAATGTACTGAAAAATATAAGGATGAAATATACATATAACGCGTTATAAGCATGGTCTGAGTGCTTAGGAACTTGAGACTTTTAAAATGTACGTCTGATTATGACCACACGTTGGTGCATAAATCGAAAAAAATGGGTATAGTTTACACCCCATCCCAGTTACAATTGTAGCTCTACATCCTTGGTTTATCGGTAGCAACTGTAGTATATTTACATGAATTTCGTCTACAGTTTATCAGACGTTTTGACTCTGGCATCAGCAGTAACAATCGACTCTATGCTTTATGAAATGCTTTTTCATATGAACTGAATATTAATTCCTTTCCTATGACTTTTTAAGAGATGAATATTTCATGCATTAAAATGTTTTTCTCACAATACCCTTTTATTATTTCAAATAAAACTGTATTTATACAGAAAATTTTTTGTTTAATATTCTGCTTTTTTTTTTTTTTTTTTTTTTTTTTTTTTTTTTTTTTTTTTTTTTTTTAAGGAATTATTAACAAGATTTATTCCACAATAACGTATTACCTTTTTCTTGCTTCTATAGTATTTGGGCGTTGTGTATAGGCACTCTTTTTTTTTTTTTGTTGCTGTCATCAGTCTCTCGACTGGTTTGATGCAGTCCTCCACCCCTTCCTATCTTCCGCTAGCCTTTTCATCTCAACATACCTCTTACAACCCATGTCCTCAATTATCTGCTTCATATATTCCAGTCTCTGTCTTCCTTTGCAGTTCTTACCTTCGCCTCTTCCCTCCACTAACAAATTAACAAATCCTGCATGTCTCAATATATAACCTACCAGCCTGTCTCTTCTTTCCGTAAAACTCTTCCAGAAACTTGTTTCCTCACTCATAAAAAAAACTCCTTTGTTTCGTACTTTATCCGTCCACCAGTTAATTTTTGGCATCCTTCCATAGTACCACATTTCAAATGCTTCAATTTTCTTTCTGTCTGGTATACCTAAAGGCCATGACTCGCTGCCATAAAGCGCAGTGCTCCACGCACAGAGTTTTAAAAAGTTCTTTCTGAATCCTAGATCAATATTTGAAACTAAAAGGTTTCTCTTTTTCATGAAGGCTCTTTTCGCTACTGCTATTCTGGTTTTAACATCATTCCTGCTTCGGCCATCAGTTGTAATTTTACTTCCTAAGTAGCAAAATTCACTAACTTCTACTATCGCATCTGACCCTACTTTTATATTTAATCTACTGTGATTGGTATCATTTCTGCTACATTTCATCACTTTTGTCTTACTTTGGTTTATATTTAGTCGAAAATCTTCCTTCGGTATTTTGTTCATGATATTCAATAACTTCTCATTACTTCTACATACAAGATAAATAATAATGGGGATAGACTACAACCTTGTCACACCCTTTATAACTGATGCATGTCTCTCGTGATTCTCTACTTTTATTATAGCTACTTGATTCTTATGATAATTATAAAATATCGTTCTATCTCGGTATTTTGTACCACCTAACATTGACAAAGGTTTTTCTAAATCAACAAACGCCATAAAAGTATTTTTGTTTTTCTTGATCCGCCCTTCAAGTAGGAGTATTAAACTTAACGCCAGAATTGCTCTTTCTTGTACCGCGGTTTTTTCTGAGCCCAAACTGATCTTCACCTACTATCCCTTCTACTACACTTTCCATTCTTCTGTATATTATTCTGGTGAATAATTTTGAGGCATGTGATGCTAGACTTATAGTCCGATAAATCTCACATGTGTCAGCTTGTGGTTTGGAAGAGTAAAGATGACACTTTTATTAAAAGCAGTTGGAATCTACGGGAAGGAATACGGCCATGTCCTTTTTGAAGGAAGCATCCCGCCGTTCGCCTGGAGTGATTTGGGGAAACCATGGAAAACCAAACTCTGAATGCCTGGACAGGGATTCGAACCCGCGTTCTCCGGAATGCGAAGCCAGAACGTTAACCATTCACCCACCACGCTCGGTCATAACTTTTTGTTATGAGTTTGAATAATCTTTGTGTTCCTTTCTCTCCTAGTGATTTCAGAATTGCTGCAGGACTCTCATCAATTAAAACTGCCTTATTTTACTTAAAATCACTCAAAGCTCTATCAGATTCTGTCCTCAAAATAGGATCACCTAAGTCATCAATGTCGACATCAACTTCGTTTTCTAATGCAATGTTGTTCAAATCATCTCCATCATACAGTTCCTATGTATTCCATCCATAGGTTTGCCCTAATTTCTGAACTTAGAAGAGGTTTCCCATCGGCAGCATTAATGTTTATACCTCTTTTCTTTATTTTCCAAAAATTCTGTTTGACCTTCCTGTATGCCACATCTACTTTACATATAACCATTTCCTTTTCTACTTTTTCACAATTCCCTTGCATCCATCTTTCTTTTGCTTTTTTGCATTTCCTGTTTAGTTGATTTCTAAAATGTCTGTATTTCTCTCTTCCTATTTCATCCTGAACATTTTTGTGCCTTCTATTCTGAACCATCAAAAAAAAAATCTGTGATCCAAGGTTTTCGGGCGGCTTGTTCCCTAAAGCCCAATGTCTCTTTAGCACCTTTCATTATTTCGGTCTTTGATGCATTTCATTCGTTCTCAGTTGAGCCCTTTTCATAGTTACTACTTACATCGACGTCTGCCATTTCTTCAAACTTTTCTCTCATGTTAGATTGTTTAAGATTATTCACTTCCAATCTATTCTGCTTGTGTAGCTTCTTCATTCTCTTGCATTTCAGCCTGCTCTTCATAACTATCAGATTATTGTCAGACTATGACCTAATATATATATATATATATATTAATCTTACACTTTTTTTTTACTTATTGCTTTGCGCCTCGTTGACGTCGAGTTCATTAGAGGCGGGATGGTACTCGGGACAAGGAATGGGAAGGAATTCGGCAATGACCTTTTTGAAGGAAGCATCCCGGCATATGCCTGGAGTGATTTGGGGAAACCATGTAAAGCCCAAATTTTGATGCCCAGACGGGGATTCGAGCCCGCGTCCTCCCGAATGCGATACCAGAACGTTAACCGTTCACCCACCACGGACGGTATTAATATTACAAAAATGCCTACGCGTAAGGTGAGTTCAGAATACGTATCCCATATTTCCATTGCTTCGTCGCTTAAAATGTCTTTTAGTTCTGCAACGTCAATTTAATTTGAATAGCTATTTCTTGAGATATTTTCATTAAGCTCTTCTGTTTGTTAGTCATGGCATGGACATGTACAATCGTCTTCCTGTTTTTCATCCATTAGCTGTAATCCCAAGTCATCGGTCTCGGTGCGGTGTAATTTAAATAAGGAACGATTGCTCAATACGAATTGTATTATTAATTAATAAAGCATTATTAGTGAATGTGGGATTTGGATCTATTAATAACATGGCTGGTATTGAAGATTAAATAAGACGTCAATTTTATCGAATTATACAATAAAAATATAGTTTCACTTATTGACGATTAATTTACAATTAAGAATTCAGGTATGATCATTAGTTTACGTATTCGAGTGGTAATGACCTCTTTGTGGGTAAATGCGATCAGTTAGTCTATTAATACTCATCGAATACATGCTTCGAAGTAAGATATCTGCGGTCAGCTGGAAGTGAAATCCCTTGCTCGATGCATCGGCCATAGTGAGATTCGGGATCTTCAGCTGTTGTGTGAGAGGCTGACGGCTGGGGTCTGTTGTCAGTTATCGATGTCCTTACGTCAGCTGTTCAATGTCTGTGTTGTCCTCTGCATGTCTGGATTTTCTATCTTGCCCCGGACGGGTTGAAGACGCTGGAGTCTCGTTGATGGTGTATTCGGAAGGAATTCTCCTATTATGACCTTTCCGATCACGACTTATACCTGATCTCCCACACCTTTTGGCATCGCAGGTCTACACCTACCAGCCGATAGAGTAATATTGTTGCTTGTTGCACACATAAATTTCTTGAACATATTTGGGACGTCATCGAACATGAAAAAGCGCTGGGCCTATCGTAATGAATTTGTAAATGACTTATAGAGAGAATAATCTGTGAATGTTTCTTCGAGACACGTATCGTTCAAAGCTTATCCTCTAGTGGAGGTCAATAGATGATTCACCAATTTGATACCATCCCAGCATTCTAGAAAGCCAACAGTTTCTTATCATCGGTCATCCAAACTTTACGCTTAAGGATTCTCTGTTTACTGTAAATGATAAATACGTCAATTTATTGCTGGACCTTTGCATGACGGTTGTGACTGTCACGCTGTTTTCACATTACATAAGCAATTAGTCGACAGCAGATATCGTTTTCAATAAAGTGTATGCAACGATCCCACGATGTCTGATATTCCTTTTAGATATGAGGCAGGGGCATGGACACGGAGACGAGAGGATGAAAAACGGATAGAAGCGTTTGAGATCTGGATGTGGAGGAGAAGGGAGAAGATAAGCTGGATGGAAAAAGTGAATAATGTTGAAGTGGATTGGAGGAAACTACTGCAAGGCATAAGAGAAAGAAAGAATTACCGGATGGGACACTTGTTGAGATGGGAGTGCTTGTTAACAGAAAGGACTAGTTTGTGGGAGGATAGTGAAAGGAGAAGGAGGTACACTTACTTACCTTACTTTCTCGTATCCAGGCATAATAATCGTTTTGCCCAATGTTGGACAAAACTGTCAATATCTCTTCCTGTCCATACGTCTTCGAGTGTTGTTGAAAACTGGTACTGCTTGAAAACATAGGATTGATCCATGGTGTGCGGTTCTCCACATTCAGATCGATCGTCTGTTGTCAGACTCCATTTATACATGTTAGCTTTTATTGGAGCCACTCTGTTCTTATAAGGTTGAGTGTTCTCCATTTTACCCAGTATAGTTTTATGCCAGAAGGTTCTTCCTCAGATACTGGATACTAGTTTGGAGGATCGACATTTATGTGATTTAAAAAATTAGTCCTAGAGATTAGCCTTCTAAGCGGAGGGCTTGATATCCCAAACATTATGTGCTTCTTATAGAACGTTTGTTTGAATCGCTCTGTGTACTCATATGAGTTACGGTGTATTTTTGGTTCAGCAAATCCAGCTGTTTTTTACAGTATGTGTATTAGAGTATGTTTCATGCAGCAAGTCAGTATCCGACAAGTTTCATTTAAGGCTATATCTACTTTCTTTGAATGTGCGGATTGGTTCCAAACAGGGCTTGCGTTCACTGCGGTGGAAAAGCAGATTACTTTAGCAGATGTCCGCAAGACAGCCAGATTCGATCCCCATTTATTACAACATTACTTTTTTAGGATATTGTTTCTCGTGTGTACTTTAGCTGCAGTTATATGGAAATGTTTCCTATCAGGAAGGCTTCTATCTACAGTGACTCATAAATATTTATGGCTGGTCTGTATGTTCCAATGAATGGCCTTCCCATGTAACATTTAGTTTTTACTTTGTCTCTCTTGAACGCATGTGGAATGTACAGATCTGGATATTGGATGGGTTTAGTTTCAAATAATTGGTTTTGTAATAAGTGGACATGGTTTTCAGGACTTGTTCTAACCCTTCTTCGACCCGTTGAAACGTAGGATCCTGTACTGCGATTGCCAAGACGACAGCAAACAGGAAGTGTTTTGCTTTGGGATTCACGGATTGGTCATTAGTATAGATATAAAATAAAATAGGGGGTAACACAATGCCTTGGGGAAATCCAGTCTTTTGAATTCTCCACCTACTCTTCTTTTTAGCCAGGCTGACATAGGAACTTCTATTAGTGAGCAGAGATTCGATGAGTTTCATTAAGCTAAAATATCTGCACAGGTCATTTATTTTTGTAGGTAGTAGGTGGTGTTTAATGGTGTCATGCACCGCAGAGAGGTCCTCCAGTGCTCCTCCTGTCGTAAGTTTGTTCTGGAAATCCTCTTCTATGTGTTCCGCCAAGTTTAACACTTGACTCGTGCAACACTTTCCTGCGCGGAAACCAGCTTGCTGTGGGATAAGTTTTGGCTCTCTATGAGTTCGATATGAGATAGGATTAAACGTCCATAAAGCTTAAGTAAATAGCAGAGCAATAAAATAGGTCGGTAACTGCTTGGCTTATCTGGATCTTTACCCGGTTTCAGAAGAGCAACAACTTTTGATTTTCTCCACTTTTTAGGAAGAGATTAGGTCTTTTACCGGCAGTGGTTAAACATATTCAAAATCCATAGTTTTGTTTTAGATCCAAATTATTTCATCTGTTCCGTGCACAAATCATTAATCCCTTCAGCTTTACTGTTTTTCATACTCTTTAAAGCATTGACTAGTTCTTCCAGCTTAAATGGCGCCCGCATCAGATACTCTGGATCTGTCACTCTTTGGAGTTTTTTTCTCGCTTAATCCTCCTCTCAGGTTTGCTATTAAGTAGCAGTTGGTTAGTTACTTTGTTAGGTGCACCATTTCCTTTTGCTGTACAATCCTTTGGGTTCCTATTAAGTTTTTTCATGAGGTTCCAGGCTGCTATGGGTCATGTCTATTTTCTCCAGAGTTTCTAGCCATTCCATTTGTCTAGCTTCATTTAAGTCTCTCATGAGATTATCTCCCATTTCAATCCTCTCCCCACTAAAAGAGTTTCTGCTGAAAAGTTTGTGGTATCTTTCGTACATATCCTTCAGCTCGTTTGTTAGTCCAAGGATATAGAATTTCTTGCAACTTAGGGGTATATGCTTCCTGGATGTCCGCTTCACCAAGTCGATGAACACCTCATAATTCTGAGGGATGGCTTGAAATTCCCCTACAAGCTTTCCAGTTGGCCTTTTTAAAATTAAAACGTATTATAATAATGGTCTGTGTTTTTATTGTGGCGAAGACTTTCAGCCCCATCGGACAATGTTGACATTTTTGTATAGGTTTGTGTACCATTTTAACACAACTGTCAGAGAACAGTGAACTAGCAAAACAGATGTCAGGGTTATAGCCCTTCCGCCAACCTCTGCTGTTGAAATAATGAGGCAGTTTTGCGTCATCTGCTAGAGATAGTCTACTTCGTTCCACCCAGTCCTCGAAATATTGGCCGTCTTTATTTGTTGAGTCATATACCCATGAGGTTGAATGGCTGATAAAGTTGTCTAACACAAATTGAAACTTCACTCACGAAGGTTTACAGTGAGATGTTACAGTGCAGTTGGTGTGTTCCACGGTGATAATTTCAATAATATCTATATGGCAAGGGTCACTGAGCTAATTTCTATATTATTTCTTACATAAAGAGCGCTTTCATATTTGTCGTGAGGTATTTCTCCGACAAATTTCATGTTATGGATTTTGCCTGTTATTGTTTTACCCTCGATATGTTTCTTGAAGGCACAGGACATCGACCTCCATTTGGCTGATATTAAAAAATCTATACTAATGGTAACTCCTTCAATGTTGAGGCTTATTATTGTCAAAGCTGGTCTTGAGAAAGACCATTATTATTTTTTTGGGTGGGATTTATCATCTTCTCCAGATGTCTGGTGGTGAAAGGATCGGAGGTCAGTGGTTTAAATCCCACTGACGTTGCCCAGATTATGCCCGATTGCTCTTTGAATAAGCAGTCTTTTGGGAGACTCCTTTCTTGTACCCCAGGAGGTACAATATCAGATATATAGAGGAGAAACAGAATGTACATGGACCTGAAGACAAAGGCAGAAGACAGGAGAGCATGAAGAGCAGCGAAGTGAAAACCTGCCTTATGGCAAAATACTGATGATGATAGCTCTTTTTCTTTTATTTTTACCCCGTTCCAGTGAACGTCAGTATGAAATTGCACACCGAGCGTGGTGGTGTAACGGATAGCGTTCTGGCCTCGCATTCGGGAGGACGGCGGTTCGAATCCCCGTCCGGGCATCCAGATTTGGGTTTTCCATGGTTTCCCCAAATCACTCCAGGCGAATGCCGGGATGCTTCCTTCAAAAGGCCATGGCCGAATTCCTTCCCATTCCTTGCCCCCATCCTTTCCCGTCTCTAAAGACCACGTTGTTAAAAAGGGACGTTAAACTGTTACAAAAAAAAAAAAAAAAAAATGAAATTGCATGCAAACATTTTACGCCTGTTTTGTATACTTCCTTCTTTGTCTAGACGTTTATCAACTTTAAAACTAATTGTTAACTCATTTTCTTCGTGAAAGTTCATATACACTGTTTAAAATCGAAATTTTCACGTTTTTCCATTCTCGTTCAATATCGTCACTTGTATTTAAAGCCCATAGCTCTGGACCACATACTCTTATTACGCTTGATTTGAATTCGTAGAAGTACAGTACTTTCTACATAGCTAGAGAACCGCATCTATTTCATAAATTTATGAAAAAAAAATTACGTACCTATGTAACCCACAAGCTGGAGGATCAGGGAGATTTTCAGTTAGAGATCTCTTTATAAGTTCCTTGGAGTTATCTTCATTAACAAATCAAGAAATTCTGATCTCTATTACATTTTAATCTTGAATGCCTTTAGTGTCTTGAGCCTGAGGTCAATAAACAATTTGTTGATGTATTTTTCTTGTTAAAGGGTAACTCTGTCATCCTCCTTCTTGTTGAACTTCATTCTTAGTAAATGTGAGATTGTTCCTAGGTGCTTAAATTAGTTTTTTGTCTGGTTGGTTCATTTTACGTTAATGCAAGTGTCTCGTTGACATCATCAGCTAATACCGCTTTTCCTTCTGCTATCTCTGATTGATATAGACATCAACTGTATTACGATGAATCCGATATCTCCCAGTGTCGTGCTAACATATTGCTTTGCATCAAACCATATCTGGATTTATGCAACTTAGATACCAGGTTTTCTTTATCTTTTGTATAAACTCTCTTAATTTCTCCATGCAATGAGTTTCCTTCAAATCCCGTGAAGATAAACATATATAACATGATATCAGTCATTGAATAGTTTCTTTTAATGCTGAAAGCAACGAGTAATTTTAGAGTTTTCAAACCCGTATACTCCTTTAATAATGCGCTCCAGTTTTCTGAGATAAACACTTTTTTTTTAGCAACTAAGTGTTTCGCTTCTCTTGATGTTTTCCCTCTAAACATTTGGTTGCTTTAGGAAGTCATTCAATCAATAACCAAGTATTGTTCTATCAACGATTCCATTTCTTCATTAGTTACTCCTAACCATTGCATTCCTTCAGCACAATTAAATGCTTTAATGAATTTTGATGGTTCTAGTTGTTATTAGTGTGAGTGTGGTTACATGTCCTCACTATTCTTTGACGTCTAATCTGTCTAGGAGAATCAAGTTGTGTTCCTTTCCCGACTTGTTTTCGACTTCGTAGCACTTTGGTCATTCTCTCGTGTTTGGTTTAACAGGTCGTTAATCTTAGATCTCATTTGCGCCATCTTTATCCGAAGCTGCTGCGTTTCACTTTCCCTGTATGGAAATCCTTTGAAGTCTCCATCTTCATTTTAACTTGACAATATTCCTCAACATTGATCAGTAGTATTTTTTATCAGGGTTGCCATCTTCTTAGACTTCGTCACATTAGCCAAAACTGTTTGTATCTATTTATTCACCTGTTTGAATGAAGATTGCTCAAGTTTGAGTCTGTCTTCTTCCTTTCCTTTTTGCACTATCTTTGAAAACGCAGTTACGATCTGTCGAATTTCTGGCATCAAAACTCTACATCCATGTCCACATAATGTGTATCCAACTAATAGTTCTCTCTTGGCTCTGACAGGCATTTTTTTTTGGGGGGGGGGGGGGAGGACACGCATAAAAGCTTCTCATCTTATTACCCACAGTTCCTAGCGATTTATAACCTTGTTGTGCCTCGTAGTTACTGGGTTCCTGACGTATGCAGTTGTACAGAACTGTTCAGACCAAGGTGTCTTACATAACTTACGACGTAATCTTTCCCGTAAAAAAATTAGGCGAGACCAGGATTCAATTATTCCTGTGAATAAAATTTTCGACGAACTAGCACGATACGAAATTTTCTGTCACGTCGTGCACACGCGTGTTCCAGCTCGACCCATGCTTCCTTACAAAACATTACAAGCAAGATGAAGAAGTTGCACAAATATTAAAAAGATTCTTAGGGCCCTAACCACTGAGTAACAATAAATGATGGACGATTGAAATTACTACCATCGAAAGCTCCTCTTTATGTAGCGTGGTACTGTAGTCACTTTCTTTCGCTGATCGCTGCAAACAGATAAGCGGAATGCGAATTACGTGCATTCTGAAACATTGTCTGGATGCACGACGGCAGAGTTTGTATGAGAAAAACAATCCTGCTACAATACTCTATTAGAATGCATGCGTGAGTGTGCAAGAAAGGAGTAATCAGAAATAGAAATTACTTTTTTTGCGTTGTAGTTAAACAAAGATTCCATAACACACGCTGAGATTGCTTATGACTGTTAATGAACTAATCATGACCAACAATGGAAGGAACATTTCACTTGCGAAGAACTTAATTACACTAGGACCAATGTTACAACGTAGCAAAGAAATTGCTGAAATAAAACTCGTTTGACCAACACGAATTTAATCAGTCACCAGCGGTAATATCGCCGTTGTTACATCGGAAGAAATAACTCCTCTCCATGAGCGCATGGAATGAAAATGAAGGTTAGAAAGCGGTAAATATTAGATGAAAGAACCATTAACAAAATAATGGTGAATTCAATACACTACTGGCACTAAAGGAAAAGTTTAATTGAATTTTGTAGTCACCGCACCACAAACACAGATAGAAATGTCGAAGTGCACGCTGATGAACCAAAACGTTATGACCCTCTGTTTATAGCGTGTTGGTTCACATTTGGAACGCAACACAGCAACCATTCGGCGTGGCATGGATTCGAAAAGTTTTTAGTAGGTTACCGGATATATATGGCACAAGATGTCTACGCACAGGTCACGAAGTTCCCTTAAATTACGGGCTGGCGCGTTGTGGGCTCGGAGCTCGCGCCCAATAGCGACCCATATGTGTTCTTTCGGATTGATATCAGACGAATTTGGTAGCCAAGTCATCAGCGTGGGTTCACTATCATGTTCCTCAAATCACTGTATCACGATCCTGGCCTTATGACGCGGACAGGTATATTGCTGAATGATACCTTGGCTATCGTGGAAGACATGCAGTATGACGGGATGCAGGTGATACACAATAATTTTCACGTAGTCCGCAGCTCACTACGTCCGATCCGATAGAATCCAGATGAATATTCCCTGCAGCATATTACTGCCCCCACAGGTCTGCGTCCTGACGCCGTTCATGCTTCCAAGACCGACACGACCATCGACTTGGTATAACCAGGAACGTGATTCATCTGACTAGGCGACAGGTTTTCATTGTTCCATGGCCCGACCTCAATGACGTTTTGCCCACTGCAATCAAAGGGTCACGCAGGGCCGTCTGCTGCTTAGCCACATGTTCAAGAATGTGTGCTGAACGGTATGCTCCGAAACACCTGTCCCTTCACCAGCATTGTATTCTGCCTTCAGCTCTGCCACACATCGCCCCATATCCTGCTTTACACAGAGGGCAAGCCTCCGACCTCCACGTTCTGCTATGAAGCGTGGGAGTCAACCATCTTGTGTGCCTGTTCATGATTACTCTGTCCTTCAACCATTTTCCATAGATGATCATTACAATTCCAAGCGAACAGCCGACTAGCATTATCGTTTCCGAGATGCTCATTCCCAGGCGCCGTGCCATAACAATCTGCCATTTGTGAGTGTCACTTATGCCGGTGGAGTTCCCCATGTGCGACTCGTATCGTCGCTAGTATGACTTATAATGCGTCTCTGCTCCGCCTATTTACTTCCTCACCGCATGACGCACCCGCAGACGGTGGGCAGTGGTCATAATGTTTTGGCTCATCAGTGCGTACTCCTTATAACATTAAAAATCATTGTCTGAGTTCAGCAAAAGTTTGATTCTGATGCATATGGTGCCAGGAGCCAATAGGGATATAAGTAAAATAACCTCTACAGGATAAATGTCAGAACTCCGTGAATTACATGGTCATACAATATTTATAATTTACCATCGTTTCTCAGATCCACCCAGCGTTTTACATACTAACAATAATTTAAGAACGAAGATTTTATTTTAGTGAAATTTGATTAAAGCCAAGTGAAAAAGTAAAAAAAATTCGGCGAATGTTAACTCTGTCGTCATTTCTAAGTGACCTGCAGTAGGAAGAGGGGGACCTCATTTATAAATAGCGCAAAGGACACGCTGCTTTTTTTCGGTCTGTATTGGCTGTTACTTACGCCATCCCATTCCGAGTTTTTTTTTGCTAACGGGATTTGTCGGGAGGCGAATTGGGAGTTCCCAGATGTTTCCCGATCCATATTCTGCTGACGGATATAGTATTTTTAGGATATTCTCAATGACTTTCAATGAGATAAAACCCATAGTTTACCCACGGCGTCCAAAACCGCTTCTGAAATAATACTGTCCCAGTAGCCTCTTGTGGACGCAAACAGTTTTGTTACTTTAAGGTTCAAACCAAACGGTATATACTGTACATTAGTAGCATTGTCTCATGTATTCCTTTCTCATTCACAAGGAGTGAAAGAATAAATCGTTCTTAGGCGAACGTCGTATATTCAGACTCTTGCAGACATTCGTAAAGTACATATTATTCATTCATTTTAATGGCTTTAAGGCTTATCGGCCATACAGCCAGCCTCTTTCAAGAGTTTTCATTGGTGTACACAGGAGTGTTTTCTACTAATTATTGCTAGCAGAGTTCCCGATAAAAAAACGATATGTCTCGTAGTGTTACAGAAGAATTCATGATTAAAAATGACGTTTGCGAAATTTTTCCTGGCCGCTTTTCAACCTAAACCACCTCAGTTTTGACATACGATACCTCGAGAACCAAGTGAGATATCAAAATTTTTTATTATTTAATTTCGATTTGTCCCAGGTATATAGGAATCTGCCATAAAATTTGACAAATATCAGTGGCCCGGATATCGTAGAATCCCCAGATTTTGAATAAATTTTCAGAATTTGAAAAATTAAAATTTAAGGTATGTCTTAAGATATTGCGACACATTTATTTTGCGAATACTCTACCTGAAAATTTCGATTTTGACTGAGTTTTCACAGTGTCAACATGAGTTATAAATTATAATAGCAGATGAAGAAACTACATTACTAAACAACGCTAGATTACGTTAGAAACTCACATTTGATTCAGTTGCAAAGTGAATGAATATACGTTTTTCTTGAAACGCCAGATATTTTAACTCCGCGAATTCAATCACTTTTCCGGATATTCTCAGTGACTGGGTACCAAATATCAAAAGTGAATCCGGAATAATATTATCGTAAATAATACTGATGGCCAGAGACATTATAGTTTCACTGCCAGATATCGAGGTTAAAGAAAATGTCTGTTGGTTTTTCGTTATTCGTTCCTCACATTCAATACGGCCATCTATGACGTTTAAAACTAAATCTCCTCAAGTAAAGTAAGAATATTCCAAGTTTTGTTTAACGTGGAGTAAGCAACATAGGTATTGCTATTAACTGCTTTTGATGCTTTGATTATAGGCTATGGTCAGAGACATCTTGTGGTTACATCTTTGATATGTTTCACCACACGTTGAGAATTTCATACCGAGCGGGGCGTTGTAACGGTTAGCGTTCTCGCCTCGCATTCGGGAGGACGGCGGTTCGAATCCCCGTCCGGGCATCCAGATTTGGGTTTTCCATGGTTTCCCCAAATCACTCCAGGCAAATGCCGGGATGCTTCCTTCAAAGGCCATGGCCAAATTCCTTCCCATTCCTTGCCCCCATCCTTGCCCCCCATCCTTTCCCGTCTCTAAAGACCTCGATGTTAAAAAGTGACGTAAAGCAGTTACAAAAAAAAAAAAAAAAAAAAGAGTATTTCTTTCAATGCTCCAATGTAACGTAGAATCATAAGACATACCAAACAATTGAACTGAAATTCTTAAGCTTTAAATCGCTGAAAACCCCATCTAAATCGGCTCAGTAGTTTGTGAGTTTTTGTTTTTCAAATTTTATCCTGTTTTATAGATACAGAAGTAGAAGAAGAAATAATAACACGAGAAAAACACGTATGGACTGGCTAGCAACCAGTAATGAATTAAACACAATCACTATACAAATCTACAAATTTATAGGCATAAAAGTAGATACAACGTACATTTTAAACATTTAAACATGTAATCTTTTCCATCCTCGTCACAGTAAAAAATCCATCAAAACCGATTAAAAGAAAAAAACACTTTGTTCGATCTTCCTACTTGATAGTGTTCTGAAAGCTGTACTAACCTGTTAATGGCGCGAAATATTTATCCTAACGGTCAAGTTCCGCTTGTAAGTTGTCACGTACTGTTCGATTAGCCTGTGTCATCAGTACTGTTGTCACCGGCTCCAGATGTTGTCGCGATGAACTAGAGGTCGTTTGTGTAGTTTTTATTTGTGTACATGGTTTGCTGCCCCTCGATATCGATAGTGGGCTTGATATTCTTACAAATACCGTATAGATTTCAGGAAATTCTTGTCGACTTTCTGACCCATAAAGCTATTTATGCGAGAAATATATCCTACCTACAAATCAGCAGACTATTGACTTACTATTTTTTCTTAATTTCGTCAGTTGAGAGGACGTAGACGAAAAAAGAGAAGGAAAGGTATTTTTGAAATCAATTCTAAATTTGTCACAGTTCAATCCTAAGGAAGGTTGTAATTTTTATTTTTGTGCCAATTTCAGTCAGGAATGATTTGGCTTTTCTTTAGCCCTGTAAATCTCGTTTATTCTTAAGAAAGTAAGGCTTTTAGTAACGACACATGATGGACATAAATAAATGTAGTGTTTTCATAACAACAACCCAGCCAAAGGTAAAGTTGTCTACGAGATAGAAATCGGGTAGTTAGAGTAATGTTACAATTCTGCAGTGAGTGTGCTTTGAAGTCCTATTTTACAGCTGAATTTTAAATGTTTTTTTCATAGAAAGGAAGTTGATTTGGCGTCTGTGGTTCCAGGCAAAACATCTTTCTTAATGCAATAATATGTACGAAATATTTGTTACTACCGAAGTGGTTTTTGTTGTACTGTCATCATTCTCTCTTTCTATCTCGAGCTAGCCTTTACGTCCCCAATTATCTGCTCCATATATCGTATTGTCTTCTTCTAAAGTTATTACCTCCACTAATAACCTATAGCGCATTTCTTAAAATGCGACCCACTACCGTTTCCAAAACACGATTATTTCGTATCTGTCGCCTTAATTTTCAGCATCCTTCCATAGCACCAGGTTTCAAATGCTTCAGCTCCACACATTGAGTCTTAAGATGTTGTTTACGGTTCTTCGAAAAGATTTCTCTTTTTCAAGAAGGCTTGTTTCTCTAGTGTTATTCTGCTTTTAGCGTGAATGGTATAATCCATATTTTAGGCAGATTTACTACTCATATTTTAATTAGCAAACAAATAAATAATAGAGTACGCAGTTGTTGTCTTGATGACTAGTAAGTGTTGTTCGCCCCGTAAATTTGAACTTTCCGCCCAATCTGCCTTAATCATGGCCGCCTAAACTATATCGGCCATACTGCCAGGTAAGGTGACCTGCAGATTCGCTGGGAATCGGAACTATCGAGCGTCCTAACACCTCAGTAGCCTCCAAATTTAGTATCCTACGTACTGTATAAGCACCGTTGTGGTTATTAAGTAGTAATTTATTTGGTTTGAGTGTGGAGTTATCTGGTGTTGACGGTACCGAGGCAGCTGCGGGCCTGGCTGGGCGCCAGCTCTTCTCCGCTCATTGTCTGCAGGCGGCGGGACCATTGGCTGTGATTAGACCATTGTCACTGGAGCGGCTGGTGGGCGAGCCACAGGTTACAGCTCACAGGACGCTCCTATCCCTGGCAGCTCCTATACGTCACATACCTCAATTTTGCCAAATACACCTTTTGAAAATATCGTGCATTTTCTAAATGGAAGAAACCTATTACATTTTTGCAACAAATAGACATTACAATCAACCTTAATTAATTGTCGCCACATAGAGGTAAAAACTTCTTGACAGTAGTTATAAGTGTTATAAAATAGGCTGTTGAAAGAGATGATGTTTTAACCATCCATTTCACCTCGGCGGGGATTTTCATAGGTTCTTAACCCGTTCTTCACCTTAGGTACAGCTTGCTATGCAGTATGAATTACGCTAGAACGCTTCCGTCGTTCGGATTTCACGTTAAACTGCAGTTTCCATAAATCCGATGGGATTACCGGCTTAAGCTACTTGGCTACGACAGAGGCTGATTGCGCATCCGATAAAAAATAATTTTAAAAAACCGTCACCACCAGGTCATTACGACCACACGAATTTACTTCTACCTCGTCATTACTTCTGACTGCGGCGGCAACTGAATACTTTCATGATCAGCATCATTGTAACATAAGTGCCCTATTTTCCTTTTTGGAAATATTAGTTCCCATCATATGTCAGATACACAAAAGGCAAAAAGTTGTCACAAAGAATTTTTAATCATCTTCAGATGTCTAAACAAAGATTTCAGATAACTGAAACATTGTCAGTAAAAAGAGTCCAATCACTGTCACAATATACAGTTCTTTTTGTAACAATCGTTCAAAAGCTTGCATCTCCAGTATCTAACAGATTCTTTTAAAATCATACAAACATTCATCTCTATGCTGACTCTAGTAGCAAAGCAATTACGTGTCCGAACTCTCTCTTTCTATTCGCAAGGTGCAGGTCGACAGAGATATTATGATGATCATCTCTACTATAAGTCTGGCAACATTAGAAATCACAACGAAATTTCACAAATATTGTTAACAAGCAGTGAATTTTCTAATATTTACCTGCATGAATTAACACATATCTATTTAATTCATTGATAAAGCACATTTAACGCATATTTCTTTGAGCAATAGTCAGTCGTAACACGACTGGCAGAGTGGAAATGCGGTCTGATGGGTAGTGGCTGTCGATACCTGTATACTGGTTGCAAGTTGAAAAACAAGTCCTCTGATTTAAATCACGCTATTATTCCTGGAATATAAGATTTCAATCAATCGACGTGACATTACCCGGAAAATAAGGAATACTTTGTTAACATCGCGAAAACCCACGCAATCATTTATTAATTTAGTCGTTTAACGCATTCAGAAGATATATACGCACCAATGATTTTAATCAGTTGCGGAAACATTTTGCTCCCGCATGTGACAATATTAGTATCCAAGTCAATATTCACTTTGAATTCAATTATAATGGCACCAATATTTTTTTAAAATTTAGTTTGTGTATTTAAGTAGGACGCACAGTTTCTGCCTAGTACATTGTCGACGGCTGATATATCAATCTCCACGTCGGACAGTTTTGTGCTGTTCCTGACGTAATTATACTGGGCTGCCAGTGTAACACAGAACTTAATATGAAATCACTCTAAAACCAAAAAATTGGCATCTCCATTTCAACTAATGTTGAAGTATTTGCTACTATGATCAATTATTTTGATGAATTAAATTTTAATATCTACTATGAGATGTTATACAGGAACTTCCTGGAGGGCGGTAGGATGAATCTTGCAAATTTCACTTCTGCCGCAAGTAGATAGGTGATGTTGCCACTTAATTGTTCAGTCACGAGATACCTTGTCTTTTGATTGGATTCAACATAATTCTAGTCTCTAAATTGTAACTAATCAATTCAGCTTTAGTATGAATTAATATAAATGGAACTCGACGAATACAAGCATTAGCATCTTTTGATTAAACGCCTTTTTGAAGATCCCTGATTCCAAATGCATTGGTTTACTAGACATAAAATATCACTGAATCGAGTTTAAGGTTCTTGTATATTCAAAATTAACAAAGTAGATAGAGTATACATCCCACGGTATGCGAATCTTCTCGATACACAGCTTGTACTATAGCTGTGGACAGATTTATTGGCGGGTCAGTGTGAACGCGCTGTTGCCGTACTTGGGGACAAACTCGCGATGCGCTCTCTTTCTATCACCTGAAAATTGCAACGCTGTGCGGCCTGTGTTGCCTAGTCCAAGCGTCAACAGTTCTCTAACCACCCCCAAACCTTCCACCTCCCTTTCACTAAAAATGTGTGAACCTGAGAATCGGAATTAGAAAGTGTCAGTGTGAGTGTGAACTTGCTCGAGAGAGGATATTTTGATTTTTAGCGATTTACGATTTTTACGTGCGATTTAAATAATTCCTTTTGGTTATTTATTAATTGTAGTAATTTAGTGTAATAATTTTACCGAACAAAAAGTGCAGTAACTTATAATTAGGGAAATTTAGCAAAAGAATCTTGCTACTAAAAATGGATACTTAGGAAGAGACTTATTCTCCTATTCCAGGTGTTTCCGAACTAACGACTCCCAACAAGACGCAAGTCATCGACAGCAGAACCACCGCTGCTGAAGCAGACAACACAGTAAATCTATCATTCACAATGTTTATAAATATTTCAAATTTCTTGTGGACAATGATCGAGAAATTTTGTCTTCTACATGTACGCTAGTAGGAAAAGACTTGAAAGATATGGACGTACTTGATATTGACGAAATAAAAAACTGCAGTGATTTGTTACCGCAAAAAACAACCATATTGCGAAAAAAATTAGGGAATGGACAGGCTATTTGCGCTGCAGCTTGTGGTTGTCGGTTTGAGAATTGTACAGCGCGTGTGTCGTGAGGGAAAATAACCTACGTTTGTTTCTCGAAAGAAAAATATGAAACAATACAGCACTCTAACAAAGCTTAGCGACTTTGACAGTCCTTTGTCAGGAGGACAGTACACGAATTTTACGATAGTGATGAGTGGTAATATATAAACAGATAATTTTGTCGTTAATTAAGCAAGTTTTTCAGTGCAGAGGATGACAAAATAAAATTTTGATTTTAGTTATAAATATACAAACTGAAAATAAAATGTAACACGTCGACTTTTAGCCACAAATAAAAGAAGAGTATTTCCATAAGTTTCCTTAGTCTGTCGAGAATTTTATTTTTCTGCGCAGATAATAGAATAATAAATAACAGGTCTTTGAAACCTCCAATTATATTAAACGCATCTGCAATGCATAACTTTCTTAACGAAATGACATGCATCAATATTTTATGACAGAATAGTGATCATAAATTACTTAAAACACGTTACAAACCATTACTACAAGTAAAGAGGTGAATACAACTGTTACGCGCACGGCTTGGCAACGGCGCATTTGACGCCACCCGCCAATTAATCTGGCCAGAGCTATAAAACCGGTCACACTTGTCACCGAATTGCCGAGAGAATTAAGTCACTGGGAGAAAACTTAACAATTTACCTGTGTCAGAAAGTTTTACATTACATTAAATTAAAAAAAAAAACTGTAGCTGTAACTTGAATTCATTAAGTATTTATACTGTGGTTACACTAATGGCTCAATTATTACTGCTAAATTAGTTACAACCGAAAAGTAATTGTACTATTACGGCGTGTTATTTTTACAGTAGAGAAGTATTTCTCAACCTTTTTCGATCCGAAAACCAGTAAATTAATGTTGCGGTCCATAGACTTACTTGGATCTGTTTCTTTTTTTTTTTTTTAACTTATGTGTTTATTGTAGAACTCTGGGACACATTGTAGTGCACCATTACAACGTAATAAATCTAAAAACATGTTTTAAATTTCTATGGAAACACAGTTACGAAATTGGTAGTGAACTATAGAAGGTCAATCACATATTGACCAGACTATTAATACCGAGCGTGGTGGTGTAACGACTAGCGTTCTGGCCTCTCATTTGGGAGGACGGCGGTTCGAATACCCGTCCGGGCATCCAGATTTGAGTTTTCCATGGTTTCCCAAATCACTCCAGGCAAATGCCGGGATGCTTCCTTCAAAAGGCCATGGCCGAATTCCTTTCCATTCCTTGCCCCCCATCCTTTCCCGTCTTCGAAGACCTCGCTGTTAGAGAGACGTTATGCAGATAAAAAAAAACAGACTATTAATATCTATTAACCCACATTACAGTAGGCTGAATGCAGTTCTTTGCTACCAACCTACATGGATAAAATAAAAGAAACGAGACCTGAGAAATTTCATCGTGTTTACTTCATCACTCTTTTATTACCAACGCTACCACGTTGCGCGGTCTCTCAAAAGATGGTTATAAATCCTTAAACGAAAGGCGTTGTCTTTGATGCCTATTAGAAACGTATTTGGCGAAACGGCTATTGTAGGAAAATGCCTGAAAATGCCAGATTCTTGCCTAGTCGTTCAAATATTCATGGATTTTAGAAACTTTGGCTTACAAATTATACGCGTTCATAGCCTTGAACAGTCCGAGTACGGTATCTAAATTGTTAATATTCTGCCTGCGACTACTTGTTCGATCTTTTCGAACCATGGGTTGAGAAACAATGCAGTAGAGCACTGATTATCTGAATACTGATCAACGGAAACATCGGTTAGCCGACCAATTCAATCAATATGGTACAAGCAATCTGTGTCAGGCTGCGTTGATTAAAAATATCCAGGATTTGAAAATATTATTATTATTTTTTAAATGGCATTTGGCTACTGGGCCATACAGCCAGCTCATTGTGATTTGTTGCTATCAAGTATGGACACAATGTCACTACAACATGGATAATACATTTACAGACACAACACTAAACACCCATGCCCTCGGCCGGACTCGAACCGGCGACCTTCGGTACGCGGAGCTAGGACTCTAGCCCCTACGCTACCGAGGCCGGCCGGTTTTGAGAATACAACTAGGGAAACATTGACGACTGACTCGAATTTTATGTCGATGAAGCTGGCTATCAGGTATAGACGGGCGATGAAATCGTTGCAGGATTATTGACAACTAAGATCTTTGAGGCAAGGAAGAGACTGGCAGCCACTGTACCGAAACAGGACCATCCCGTGAGGAATGTTACCTCTGCCCTGAGACGGCCATGAAGTGGCTGGAACAACAATAGGAATGGGATGCTGACCAATTGCTGTCTTTAAAACTTTTACGAGGTTTAGCGGTAAAAAGAGGAGTGTTTGTTCTGAAACAAAACTACAGTATAGATCAAATTTAACTGTAATTTGGACCTATTCTGTAACTTTTTTGTTATCCTATTTATAAGACATGTAGTACACGGCACAAATACTATATATAGCTTTCTATTTAGTATGTATCACTGCTTCTGGGTTTCGTATTACTTCTAAGACAGTAGTACAAACTTGTTCATTAATGATCTGTTACCCGAGAAATAACTTATCTGAACACTCCCTGTCGCCAATTATTTCGGATAATCGATGCTCTGCTGTATTTCTCTCAGTGTATACCGCGACCATAACATTATGACCCTCTGAGTATATCATTTATGGCAGTTCCCTTACACTACGAAGTATTTGATGTTTACAATCAGAATATGGAAGTACGATAACTTAGCGTCCCATCGTATCTTTGAAAGATGACTGGTTGCTGGTACCATCTATATTTTTTGCACTTAAATATTAGTGTTATTTTTTCCTATTAAAACGTTATAAAGGAGCGTTTTGAAAGACTTGTCCTTACGGCTTCCGTGTGTTTGATGCAGCGTGTAGGAGGGCAGGCCACTCTGACAGCAGTGGACAGTGGTCAGTCGGCTGACGTCCCACGCGGCAACTTGACATCTGTGGGCTGCTGCCTAACGAGCGACGCCGCGCCGGCGCGAGTGTAAACGCCTAACTACCTGTTTGATAGTGCCGTTAAATTGCCTTTGCTCGGATTACGCCTCAGTTTGCCTGACGCTCCCTAATGAGGATAACTTGTGTAACGCAGGATACTAGTCTACAACACATTACCTTCGCTTTCAGCGTCAATTCGGACTATTTGGTAAAATCAAGAAACACTAGATCTATCTATGGATTCAACTCTCTTCTCATTTTAACGTATCTTGCATTTTTAATGAAGAATACAAATTGGATAAACATAACCATAGTACGATTTAATTTTAAAGCATTACTGTGCTGTCTCGTCGGACGTGCAGTTACTTAAAATACTTTTGGAATTTATTTATTCTGTCTAACTCTCATCAGTTTCTAGGCTGGTTTTATGAAATACTCCATCTCTTCTTATCCTGCACTTGTCTCGTCAATTCATTGTATCTGTTACGATCTATCCTGAATTATTTCCTTCATGTATTCCAATCTTTCTTATTCGCTTCACTACGTACTGTTCCCTCCACTAACATATTAATAAATCCCTTCTCTCTTAAGATGTGATCCTTTGACCCAATAGCATATTACACAATCCCTTCTTTCTTAAAATGTTACCCCAGTCCTTTTTCTTCTTATTGTAAGATTCTTTCACAAACTTCTTTCCACGCGTTATATCCAACATGTTCATTTCATTTTTTGTTCAACTGTTTAATTTTCAAAGTTATTCTATACCACCATATTTCAGTTCCATCAGTTTTCATTTTTTTTGGTATCCCTCTGGTTCAAATTTACTTCAATAAGGTTGTGCGCTCCATACACAGATATTTTGAAACTAAGGTGTTTCTCAGTCCTAAGTCAATATTTGTTACTAGATGACTCCGTCTTCTCCACCCCCCCCCCCGCCCCCCCCAAAAAAACTAGTGCTACTCTTCTTTGGTAATTATTATTACTTTTACGTTTTATATAACGCAATTCTCTTACTTCTTTTTACATTAGTTTACTGTTATTATTATAATATACGCTACATTTCATAACTTTTGTCTTGTTTCCGTTTTTATTTATATATGTTCGTTTGGGCCAACTAGCAACTCCTTAAGCCTTCGTTTGACTTGATTTTTGCTTTTGGATGTGTTCACACTTGGGCTCCTAGCTGTAGAGGAGACCCGTACTTTAGCGTGGAATCTGAACCCTGCAAGCCAGGGGTGGCCAACCCAAATGATCTTGCGGGCCACTTTGGAAGTTCATCATAACTCCGCGGGCCGCATATAAAATTATATATCCCCATTAGAGATTTTTTTGGAGTGAAAAATTGAAACATGAATTATTATTGTGTTTACTATCATTATTACATGTAAACATAGATAATATAATAATAATGATACTAAACGCACATTGTAAAGAAATGTATAACAATAAAAATGAAATATAAAAAATATTTTGTAAAAGTGTGATGAATGTCGCGGGCCGGAAAAATGTTCAAGACGGGCCGCGGGTTGTCCACCCCTGCTGCAAGCGTTCTTGCGAACTTTGCATTACACAGCAAGCGGTACCAGAGATAAAAGTTGGATTGACAGCCTATGAAAATCCCTGTCCATTAGGGGACCCTACGGTCTCGGAAATTCAGTTCGGGATGAAACTTCGCAGGTTGGTAGTATACCTTTAGGGTGTCCACCCAGTAAAGTATTAAAGCGCACTAGCCAGAAGATTCCGAGAAAAAGGGCTCTAAAGTTTTACGCCCAGCTCACATACTGGTCGATTTATACACCATACCATAACAGAGAAAGTGGCAACGTCTGTAGCGAACTCGCTCACCACGCGGGCAATCCGGGTTCGATGCTACTGCGGGTAACTTAAAAAAAAAAATTATAACAAATTTTAAAAAAGTTAATGAATAAAATATTATCAATTAAATAAAAAATAGATAGTTATCATTGTGGTGCTGGTACGTAAAATAAATAATTGACAAATAAAGATGATATTGTAAAATATTACATAAATATATATTTTTCATATAAATAAAACCCTATCCGAAATTTTATTATAGTAGTAGTTAAAGTTTTAATTTACTTCCCTTAAAAATGTATTTGAAATTATTCAACCTTTTAAAAATAAAATTATATTTCATTCCCATTTTTATTAGCTGGAATAAAAATAAATAAAAATATTTATGATTTTACTGATAATATTTTAGGTCATTTACTTTTTTTTAAAGTTATTATTTTTTAAACAATTTAAAAAAAAGTATCCCGAGATAGCATGGAACACGGATTGCCCGCGTGGTAAGCGAGTTCATTACAGACTTGGCCACTGTCGCTGGGTGGTACTGTGTATAAATCGACGAGTATATGATTTGCGTGTAAAACTTTAGAGCCCCTTTTCTCGGAATATTCTGGCTAGTGTGCTTTACTACTTTACTGGGTGGACACCCTTAAGCTATACTACTAACCTGCGAAGTCTCTTCCGGAACTGAATTTCTGAGACCGTAGGGTCCCCTTGCGAGACAGGGATCCGCATGGGGACCTTTCGATTTCCAGTCAGACGCCTTAACCAACTTTTCTTTCTTCTTTTAAAAATGGAATTTGGCTACAAGGCCACACTTCCAACACTATGTAATTCGCAACTATTTATTGGTGCATTAAATATATACTAGATTCAGCATGGTGCAGACGACACTCGACAAACAGAACACTTGATTAAAACCCCCCATGTCCGAGGCTGGACTCGAACAGGCGATCTCTACAACGCGAAGCTAGCGCAGTAGCCACTGAGCCAACAGACCACTTGTTGTTTTGGGTTATGATTTTTATCCCAAAGACTTCTAATTTTTCAGTTATGCCATTCACTAATTTCTTCCTCTGATCACCTAACAGAACAATATCATAAGCAAATCCCACCATACCGATTGTTTCATGTCTAATCTTTATGGGTCGCACTTTATATATATATATCCTCGGTTAATTCCACAAACTCTACAAAATGTATTTATCTTAAAGTGTCATGCCGGTATTAACCATAAATTAATTTTCTTCTGCATAGCTTATTTCTTTAACTGAAACTGATCTTTCCCTAACATCTGTATCATATTCCTTAATATTATTTTGAACCTTATCTTAGTCAGTACTTTTGAAGGATCTGATGTCATAATTATTGTGTGATAATTTTCACATTTATCAACATGTTCAGTTGTTCAGGAAGGTGAATATAAAACTTTTTATTGAAATCTCTCCTGTTTTATGAATTTATTTTATCAGTTAGCATAATCAGTTCTGCAGGCACCTCATAAATATCTGTTACCTCATATCAGCTAATATCTTTCAAAACTCTGTCATATTCCTTCCTAAAAACATGATTTCTTTCATCGTTAATACCAATATTTTACCACACTTTCGTTCAAGCCATCTCCATCAGACAATTTACCTGTGTTATTCTTTCGCATGTTAGATTTCTCTTCTGAACTTTAGTAGGCTTTAGTTATATTAATCTTTTATTTATTACTCCAAACTTTTGTTTGATTATCCTAGAAGGCGCTGGTATTTTTGTATTTCTGTCTGTCTGCTTTTAAAAATATCTGTACTGGTTAATCTTGATTCATCTGCTTAAAATTTAATAAATTCTAACATATATTGCATCTGTTCTTTTTTACCTGCCGTTGGTGACAGTGATCTGAAACAACGGGCTTTGATGGCTTCTGTGGATTCTCAATCTGGCATACCGCCAAAGCTAAGTGAATAGTACTTCTATGAGAAGCTTCCTTGTCGGAATCGTAACTATTATAGATGCCATCCTCATTAAGACATATCAGCGACATGGTGAGCTCATCTGCGAAAAAAAGCAAAAGAATTCTCAAATTGGTCTACAAACCAAGCTGTGCCACAAACTCAAAACTTGTATTAAAGTCTTTTCCTACGAACTCAAAACGGTGAGGTAAACTATATCTTGATGCCGTTTGAGAAACTCCATGGTTAATGCATTAATCTTTTTATTTCAGTGCAGTGATAAGAATTCAGTGAGTTTTGACTAGAGTGTTGTCAAACAAAATGTAAACACTATAAATTAATTTTTAAACGAAAGTAAATACCCTTTTTCTGAAGTTCAAACGGATATTTATACACTACAATATGGTTATGAACCCTGCAGCATTTCTGTTACATGAAGGTACAGGAAGATAGGGTAATCTTGATAACACAAAAAATTTATCTGCAGGTAGATTTATATTTTAGAAAAAAATGACATTGTAATAACCATCTGAAAGCAAAGTAAAACCATGACAAGAACTAAGTGCGGCACGTGCTGTTATTATTGTCTCCTTATTCGTTAAACGTTATCTCGTATTTGTTCTTTTGGTTTCACGTACAATATTTCATCTACTTCGAGTTTATGTTATTTAAAAACAACTAGATAACCTGTGCGAAAATTTCGCAAACAAAATGCGATTAATAGCAACGTTGGTGGTTTGTAGTAAGTTGAAAGATGATTTGACTCATTTCTAGCAATATCTTTCTGATTTCAACTGATGTATGCTATCCTGCAGCCCTCTACTTTGACTTAAACACCTGACGCTATCCCTTCCCGTAAGCCTAAATGGCGTAGACCGCAACCGAATACAACTAAGCTGAAGAAAATACACACAGTATATTAATATCTCTGTTATATGTGCTCCTGCTATCAAGTGGTAATTGGATCTTAGCCCGTGCGAAAATTTCTGGAGTAAAATGTTTAAATTGGAATTGCATAGCAGAACACAAATGTTTCCTAAACAGAAAAAAAATATGAAAAGTTACTTGTACAAAATACGCACTGTTTATTGCTGTCTCTGTGATATATGATGCTGCTATCAGGCAATCACGCGATCACTTGTCGTCCACGCCATGTGCTGCTGATATCTAACGGTAGCGCGATCAATCCTTTATTGATATGTCTGTGATATGTGCTGCTACTGTCTACCACTAATGTGATCAATCCTTAACAACGTCAGCGGAGTCTAATGGCTTGGTTGGTTCTGAACTGTCCCATGCGCTTGACCATTACAGTTAATACTTTTGCCATTAAAAGATCAAATCTCGAAAAAGTTCGTTCTTAATTTATGATGGTACCAAAGTAAAGACATTAAAATGATATCTTATTTATCTATTTGGATCAGGTGTAAAGGGAGATAAATGGCTCGCGACAAAAAAAAAGTTTTAGAAATAATGATAGTTTTGCCCCTTAAGGATTGAATTCCAAAAGTTTTCTTCCTTAATTTGTGATATACCAAACAAGTGACCACAACCTTTAAAACGATTCCTCACTTTTTGATTTCAGGTAGTTATGAAGGGAGATAAGTGGCTCGGGAACAAAAACACATTTTACAAATAATTATACTTTTGCCTTTTCATGGTTGAATTCCTTTCTTAAAATATGATTCCCTCAAAGCGGAGACCTTAATATTTAAAATGATATCTCATTTATGGATTTTTGTTAGGTACCAAGCGAGATAAGTAAAGGGGTCGTGACACAAAACAACATTATCAGAAATAATGATAATTTTGCCCTATAAGGGACGAATTACAAAAAATTCCTTTCTTAAAATATGATATCACCAAAGCGGAGTTCTTGATCTTTAAAATGTTACCTCATTTATCGATTTCGGTTGGGTAACAATGGACATAAATGGCTCGTAGCAAAAAAACACGTTTTAGAAATAATAATACTTTCATCCTTTAATGGTTGAATTCCGAAAAATTCCTTTTTCAAAATATGACATGACCATAGAGGAGACTTTAATCTTTAAAATGATACCTCATTAATCGATTTCGGTTAGGTATGAAGGGAGATAATGGCTTGTGACAACAAAAAAAAATATTTTTAGAAATAATATATATAATAGGTTTTTTATGTATACATATACCCTGTATATAATAGCGTTATATTCCTTTTAATCACTTTCCAAACAAACGCAATGTATTTCACCCTCTGCTACGTACATTAATTACCTGAGGAAAAGCCTACTTAAAAATTAATCATTGCTATTCACACAATTATTCTTTATGACTTTAAAATTTTAGAATAACTGATCTTTTAAATATAATTTCCGCAAACGTAAGCCGTCTTATTTGATGTATTGTCCACAGCTTTCGTGGTGCACTGTACGATGTAGAATTAACACTTAAACACTCACTGTGTTTAACTACTGAATAATCGTCTCTTGATTTCCTAGGGTAATTGGGCACACGGTACTCCACAATTTGGCCGTGTGTGTTATCGAGAGAGGTTAACGTACACTGATCATGGTATTTCGGAGTTCCTTCGTAATTGACCAACCTCAAAAAGTATGTGGCACGCAAACAGATTGTCACGCAGAAGACATACGACAGATCATACCGCTGTGTGTAGCCTCGTTCAAAATAATGGACTCCAGCAAATAAGTCGGCAGGTCAACAACAAAACTGACGCATTCAAATGCAGAATCGGAAAATGGCATGAAGATTATTTCGCAAATGGAATTTTACTATCAAGAACACTGCTACTTCACTAGATTTGAAACACTACCTACAAAGAATACAGTCTGAACTGGTATAGTCATTGAATAATGACATTCATTCGGCGTTCGACAGCTTCTGATAGAACTATGTTCTACAATCTTCCATTATAACGTGGATATATTATGGGATTGTTCTCCTGAGTTACGCCTTTTGCAACTGCGCCTAATGGATGTAAAACAGATTACTCGTAACGCGAGATCGTTTGTTCTTTGTCAAAAGCTGATCGCGTTTCAGATTGGTGGTCTCTATCGACCGCACGGGGTGCTGCCTTGCACTGTCGTGTCCTGCACACGGAACAGTGTCACACAGTGACATTGCACAGTTATAGTGTTGTACTGGTTTATTTTTTTATGTATGGACCATACCAAAGACATAAAAGGAAGTAATTTTGACATTAAAATCTTTATCTTAAAATGTGTTGTTGCTCTTAGTATGAATACCAAACTTCGTCCTAAACTCTGAATGTAGGGTATTAACGCTCTGGCCTCGCATTCGAGAGGACGTGGTTTTGAATCCCCATCCTGGCTTCCAGATTTGGGTTTTCCATGGTTCCCCAAATCACTTCAGGTGAATGCTTCCTTCAAAAGACCATGGCCGTTCCTTGCCCCCATCCTTTCCCACAGCTAATGACCATTACGGCGACTAAATAAAAAAAAATGTAATGCATAGGAGCATTAAGATGCTACTTCCAAACTAATATTTCATTTAACCAAGCAAATTTATGCATTTAAAAGGCATATATAAGGCAATAGAGATTCTGAGTGCGATAATTCATTACAACTTTTTTCTGCGTTATGTTGTTGGCAGTAGACCGTCCTCGGCTACAAGTGAGATTTACTTAATTTTGCTGTCTCAGTTGTTATAAAGCATTCTCTTGTTAATTATTATTTTACCCACACATAAGTATTGCTAATTTTGTATTTACACAATTCCGCAAGCTATTCTGTTACATGCTCTTTACTTAATTTAAGAAGTATCGTCACGTGGAATTACATTTCTATGTGTGTTTCATAACCATTGTTTTCACAGTAGAATATAATATACACGTAGAGTTCATGCAGATAAAATAGATACCATTTAATTATTCCATGAACTTGAAACTTCATTGAAATGATCAAACTGAAATCTTGTGCAAACATGATATTAATAAGCACTGAGAACTATGAAAAAAATTAAAAAAATGTATTCCCTTTCTGATTTCCCTGTAAGGAATTGATCCCTGACACTAAGATTCAAGTATGTATAAACTTTTTGGAGGGTGATGCAAGTAAGGTCCAATTCTGCGCAGTTACTTTTTCAATTTTTGTTGATAATTTCTTCTCTTTTTTTTTTTAACCATGAATAGTAGCGAAAAGCAGGACATTTTGTATTAGAATGAAGAGTGGTTCAAAGGTCTGAACCTACACATCTTGATGTCTCCTTTACATAATGTTACATTCCGAAACAATAGTTTTCATCCGATTTCTTTGTAAAAGTTATTTTTACTAAAAAAAAACAAACAAACAAACGCTTCTCTGTCTTGTATTCTTATCTTAAAGTGCTTACTAATCAAGCACAGGATGATTCCTTACACCGGAAAATTGTTCATCCAATGTCTCGATCGAGCAACTAGAGTGTACAAAGTGAAGCAGATGTTGGCGGTTTGTTTGAAAAGGTTAATACAGAATTACATCCCTGACTAATATTTAGTAGTACAATTCTAAAACCTTTTTAGTTCTAGAACTCAGAAAAATCACAGACCGGTAGAATTCTCAAATACTAGTAGCCTCGATTTTTCATCCGCTCTTGTGATGCCTTGGTTTATCATATCATGAGGGATCGTGACCACGCTTATGTTAGTCTGTAAATAATATACTGGGCTACAAGCAAAATGAGCTGTGTGCATTTAGGCGACAGTTTTGTTCCTGCGTCCAGGAAACATGAAAGGTCTCGGAAGATGCTCCTTAGAGGGCGATGAGGCGGATGTTTCTCTTGGTCCGCTACTGGACTGAAATGCGGTGAGTTTTGCTCACTGGTAGTGCCGCGGGAAGGCACGCGAGGGTGACAGCAAATTGGTTTTACGGGCGGCGCGGCGCCGGGGTACAAAAGTGGAAGTTGTCGATTACAGCGGACTCGTGTCGTGATTGCCGGGGCAGTAATTACTCTGATATTGGCCCCGTAATGACGTATTAGCTGCGCCTTACCCATCCCACGATATCGTTCCGTACAGACCTGGCGGCTGGGTCGAAGGCGACACGCAAGGGCTGCACATCGCCATGTTGGTACAACTTGTGGTTGCTCTCTACAATTCGTAAAATATGAAGAAAACCACTCCCAATCCTAGTCAATATCATTTCCTAGTTCTCCACTGTTCCTTTTTTTTTGCTTTCATTAGTCTCCCGACTGGTTTGTGCAATCCTCCATCTCTTCCCATCTTACACTAACTTCTTCATCTCAACATACCCCTTACAACCTACGTCCTCAATTACCTGCTCCATATATACTAATCTCTGTCTTCCTCTACAGGTCTTACCTTCCACTATTCACTCCACTATCAAATTAACCAATCACGCATGGCTTAAAATATGACCTATGAGCCTCTCTCTTCTTGCACAAACATCTTTCCTCACTCACTCCTTTTAAAATACTTTAATTTCATACTTTATCTGTCCATTTAATTTCCAGCATCCTTTTGTAACACCACATTTCAAATGCTTCAATTTTCCTTCTTTTTGGTATTCCTAAAGTCCACGCTTCGCTACCGTATAGTGCTGTGTTCCACACATATAATCTTAAAATGTTTTTCCTTAGTCCTAGATCAATATTTGAAACTAAAAAAGTATCTTGAAGAAAGCTCTTTTTGGTAGTGCTATTCTGCTTACTACATCATTCCTGCTTCGGCTATCACTTGTAATTTTACTTCCTAAGTAACAGAATTCACTTACTGCATCAGATCCTATTTTTATGTTTAATCTACTATTACTGCTATTTTTGCTACATTTCATTACTTTTGTCTTGTTTTGGTTTATATTTAGTCCAAAATTTTCAGTCAATGTTTTTTTATGCCATTCAGCAATTTCTGAGGATCCTCAGTCTGTTCTACTATCAGCAAATCGTAACATAGTATATTCATCTTCTTGAACATTTATGCGCCATTAATTTTTTCTTTATCTCATTTATTGCTTCCTCTACACATAAGAAGAATATTAAGGAGGGGAAGGGGTAGACCTAAAACCATGTGTCTCAACCTTTTTACCTGATGCGTATCCGTCAATATTCTCTCCTCTTATTATAGCTACTTGATAAAAACTAATTATAAACAAAAACATTGATTGACCTGCAAAACATTTTGCCGTGCTGCAATTTATGTTGTAAAACCAGCTGTTTTGTCAATAACATACATGAATTTTTTTTTAAAAAAAAGGGGGAAAAACAGATGCCTATTCATATCACTGTATAATTTTGGAGAAAAAGGAACTTCTTGATTACTCAATAATATATAAGAATTATCTCAGCGGTATTGTCTAAGAAAACCAGAAATGCGTTTCATTTTTTGCGAAGTGTATGAAACCCATCTATAACAGTGATGTAACACTTTATTTCACAATGTTTTTGCGCAAAACGAAACGCAGATAGATTGTGCGTAAAAACGCATTGCAGGATTATTTTTGCATCCGATAACTGCTCTTGGGGGTGTAAGGGTTTGGGAGAGACAATACTAGTCTTTTCCAACCAAATGTCAACCTCTCCTTCACGTGGTGCACACTGTTTGCACGGACGAGGCTCTGGCGACTGAAAGATTCCCAGTATAAGGAGTCACCCACTGCTTGCCAACGGCCTCTGAAAAGAGGGCGGAAGAGCGGGGAGCGGTTCAGGGCACCCTCTTGCCCTTGGGGTTGGAAACGGCCCCTAAAGGTGGATGAATCAGAAATGATCAACGGCATGGGGATGCAGAAGGCAACGGGAAACCACTGCATTAAAGACCCAAAGGGTATCCCGAGGACATGTAATCCTCTCAAATTACGTATATCATGATGGCTTCTTCCTGGGTAAAATATTCCGGAGGTAAATAGTCCCCTAATCGGATCTCCGGGTGGGGACTGCTCAGGGAGGAATCATCAGAATGGATAGAAACATTCTACGAGTCGGAGCGTGGAATGTTAGAAGTCTGAATAGGGCAGGTAGGTTAGAAAACTTAAAAAGGGAGATGGAACAACTTAAGTTAGATGTTGTTGGGATTAGTGAGATTAAATCGAAGGACGCACAGGATTTCTGGTCTGGGGAACACAGGATAATTAGCACACAAGCTGTCAATGGAGTCACTGGTGTAGGATTTGTAATGAACAAGAAAGTAGGGAAACGGGTGAGTTATTATGAACAGTTTAGTGACAGGATTATTTTGATGTGGTTAGAAACTAAGCCCGTCCCAACCACATTAGTACATGTAAATATGCCAACGTCACAGGAAGATGACGAAGAAATAGAAAAAATATACGCTGAAATTTAAGAATTAATCCAATATGTGAAAGGGGATGAAAATCTAATAATCATGGGTGATTGGAATGCAATAGTGGGAGAAGGAAAAGAGGGGAATACTGTAGGAAGTTTTGGTCTAGGAGAAAGAAATGAGCGAGGAAGCAGGTTGCTAGAATTTTGTGAAAGATATAAGCTAGTAGTGGCGAACACACTATTTAAGAACCATGCAAGAAGAACATACACCTGGAAACGTCCTGGGGATACAGGTAGATATCAGCTAGATTATATCATGGTCAAACAGAGATTCAGGAATCAAGTTCTAGACTGTAAAGCGTACCCAGGACTCGGACCATAATTCGATAGTAATGAAGTGCAGGCTGAAATTCAAGCGAATAAGGAAGCAGCATAAGTAGAACAGACTGGCAGTGAATAAGCACCGAGCGTGGTGGTGTAACGGATAGCGTTCTGGCCTCGCATTCGGGAGGACGGCGGTTCGAATCCCCGTCCGGGCATCCAGATTTGGGTTTTCCATGGTTTCCCCAAATCACTCCAGGTGAATGTCGGGATGCTTCCTTCAAAAAGGCCATGGCCGAATTCCTTCCCATTCCTTGCCCCCATCCTTTCCCGTCTCTAAAGACCACGTTGTTAAAAAGGGAGGTTAAACTATTTTTTTTTTTTTAAAAAAAAGTGAATAAGCTGAAACAATCTAGCACAAGAGAAAATTTTTCAGAAATGGCAGACTTACGTCTAAGAAGTAACTGTGAAAGGAGCTCAACCGAGGACGAATGGAATGCGTTAAAGACCGAAATAATGAAAGCTGGCAAAAAAACATTAGGCTTTAGGGAACAAGCTACCCGAAAACCTTGGATCACAGAAGAAATTTTGGAGCTGATGGATCAGAGGAGAAGGCACAAAAATGCTCAGGATGAAGCAGGAAGAGAGCAGTACAGGCAATTTAGAAATCAAATAAATAGGAAATGCAAAATAGCAAAAGAAAAATGGCTACAAGAAAAGTGTGAAGAAGTAGAAAAGGAAATGATCGTAGGAAAAGTAGATGTTGCATATAAAAAGATCAAACAGAATTTTAGAGAAATGAAGAAAAGAGGTATGAACATTAAAGCTGCCGATGGGAAACCTCTTTTAAGCTCAGAAGACAGAGCTAACCGATGGAAGGAATACATTGAGAAACTGTATGATGGGGACGACTTGAACAATAGTGTATTGGAAAAGGAAGGTGATGTCGACATTGATGACTTAGGACATCCTGTTTTGAGAACAGAATTTAATAAAGCTCTGAATGACTTGAAAGCAAATAAGGCAGTTGGTATTGATGAGATCCCTGCAGAACTTCTTAAATCTCTAGGAGAGGAAGGAATCGAAAGATTATTCAAGCTGATATCAAAAAGTTATGAAACAGGAGAAATTCCAACTGATTTTAACAAAAATATCATCTTAACACTTCCAAAGAAAGCACAAGCCGACAAATGTGAGAATTATCACACCATTAGTCTAACATCACATGCTTCAAAATTATTAACCAGAATAATATACAGAAGGATGGAAAGGGTAGTAGAAGAGATAGTAGGTGAAGATCAGTTTGGGTTTAGGAAAAATCGCGGTACAAGGGAAGCAATTCTGTCTTTAAGATTAATACTTGAAGGTCGGATCAAGAAAAACAAAGATACTTTTATGGCATTTGTTGATTTAGAAAAAGCTTTTGATAATGTTAGGTGGGACAAGATGTTCAAAATTTTAAAGAAGTCAGGTCTAAAGTATCGAGATAGAAGAATACTCTATAAACTATATAAGAATCAAGTGGCTGTAATAAATGTAGAGAATCACGAGAGACATGCATCGGTTAAAAAGGGTGTGAGACAAGGTTGTAGTCTATCCCCGTTAATATTCAACTTGTATGTAGAAGAAGCAATGAAGAAAGTCAAAGAAAAATTTCCATGCGGCATAAGTTTTCAGGGAGAAAAAATCAATATGCTACGATTTGCTGACGACATTGTCTTATTAGCAGAGAGGGCTGAGGATATTGAGAAGTTATTGAATGGCATGAACAAAATACTGAAGGAAGATTTTGGACTGAATATAAATCAAAGTAAGACAAAAGTGATGAAATGTAGCAGAAATGATACCAATAGTAGCAGATTAAATATAAAAATAGGATCGGATGCTATAGGAGAAGTGAGTGAGTTCTGTTACTTGGGAAGCAAAATTACAACCGATGGCCGAAGCAGGAAGGATGTTAAAAGCAGAATAGCACTAGCTAAAAGAGCCTTCATGAAAAAGAGAAACCTTTTAGTTTCAAATATTGATCTAGGAATTAATTTTTAAAACTGTATGTGTGGAGCATAGAACTTTACGGTAGCGAAACGTGGACTTAAGGAATACCGTAAAGAGAAAAGAAGTTTGTGGAAGAAGCTTACAGGAAGAAGAGACAGGCTTTTAGGTCATATTTTGAGACATGCTGGATTGGTTAATTTGTTAGTGGAGGGAACAGTCGAAGGTAAGAACTGTAGAGGTAGACAGAGATTAGAATATATGAAGCAGATATATGAGGACGTGGGTTGTAAGGGGTATGTAGAAACGAAAAGGTTAGCACAGGATAGGAAGGGATGGAGGATTGCATCAAACCAGTCTAAAGACTGACGACAGCAAAAAAAAAAAAAAAAAAAAAAAATACTGCTCTTGGATGTGCAAAGTAATAAACACACAGGTGAAATATGTTAACATGGCATTAGATATTCTAAACATCAGTGTAAACGTTTTCAATTGTAAATAGCTGGTGTTGTTTTGTAACACAGTATTTGTTAGTTTTCCGAAGCTTCGAACTACAGGAGCCAGAATGACAGCTCAACGTCATCAGCAAAACATGATAATGACTGAACCAAAAGGATATACCCACGGCATTGTCGGGTAGTCAGTGAGGGAGACTAGAGATGACCCAGTAACAGAAGAGCATCGAGAATACTAGCGCGCCATCAAACATCACGGGTAGCTTATTCGAGAACTGCAGAGTAAACCTGTGTAAATTCGATTAATTGCCCCCCGTGAAAGGCTGCAACATTTTAATATTACATACGACTGGTCTTGGGTAAGGAAAGGTTCTAATCAACCTGTTATCGACGAGCCATAAACACCTGATAAGTACGTAGCTGAAGTGCTCCACTTAGTTTTCATTTTTGTTAAAATATCGCAAACATTCCTTAGTTATTGGTCTATTTCTCGTATAATTTTTCTCTTTGTTAGGCCGTACAGTTCGTTAGTGTGTTCAATTTACGTATAACGTACTTTTCTAGGTTAATCCAAGTTGTTCACAGTTACATAATTTCCTTTGACCTTGCTACAACGGTAGTGAGTTGAGATAAACCCTGTGCTTTCTGGTGGCGGTACTGAGAGCGTTTGCTTTAGCGCCTCTTCTCTTGAAAGTGACAGCTGACTGACTTTATTGTCCAGTCCTGTTTTAGTCTGTTATCAAGCCTAGAACATTCATAGTGCTGTTCCTTCTCATGATGTTTGAGTTACTGCACAGCCCTTTTCATCCAAACGACACCTGCAGCCGTAAATTATCCCTTATCTTGCCATCGTTTTATCTGCCCTAAATCATAGGTCGTTTATTTTATTACCAGAGTTTACGAGATGCTGTTATTATTTTCAGCTATAATTCTGATATGGAAGCTGCCGATATCATTTTCGCAAGGTCCTATTTATTCAGCATAGTAGATTATCCTTGGTAGCATCAAGGATTATTCAATCATCGTGTCGTCGCTTTCATCTCCCCGTCAGTTAGTACAATAATCGTCTCGGAAATATTTACTAGTGTGCGTAAATGTGTAATTTAGTGTTCGCCAACAATGTATTCTAAAATGAAAAAAAAATCGTTTAGATATACAATTTTTAAATAACGCGTATGAAAAATGTCTTTATTTTTCCTTCATAGTATAGAACAGAGAACGTATTGCAATAGTGCAAAATTCCGATCATGAGATTTTGATTGACGTTGGCAGAATGCTCAAGTGTCTGTGCGGCAAAGTTATGTTTCTGTGAGCAACAAAATAACGAAAATATTAATTTTGATTAGGAGCGGACTTATTGTTAGGATGAGGGATATCACCCAGGAAGAATTCGACTATATTTTGACAAGAAGTTGTTCCGACGTTCGACTATAGCGACTTCTGAAAACAGTAAGGAAAAAAATATGAATAGTAGGACCCGAATTCGCGGCATTGCCCTCCAGAATTCGCTCTCCCACCAACTTCAATATAAAATTTGTCTTTCCTTCTTATTTCACAGCTGTATAGCTGATTTTCTTGCTGAAAAACTGTTTAAATCACTAGGCTACTTACTGATAACTGGTATATTTACGCGACACTTCGTACCTTTATAAAAATAAATAACTGAAACCAGCAACAATAACAATAGTTTTGTATAACATTTTATGTTCTAAAATTTAGTATCAAGTTTTTGAGGTGTTAAGCATTTCGTCTTTATAAGATTCTGTGGAGTTTAATTTACTACGTAAAGATTTATTTAAACTTTAAAAATTGCATTATTTTTAATAGCAGACAGAAAATCTCCTGTGAACTTGTTTTGTGTGTGTTTGTGTTTTATTTGAGACAGACATAATTAACCAATAAATCAATTTAATTGTTTTATTTCTACTAAAAGAATATTTATTTTTCTTAAACAAATATGTCTCGTGTATTGCCTCATTAATCCAAATATTCAATCATTTATTCGCTGCGAAGATAATCAGGCCAAGATATTAATTTTTTTAAATTTAATTGATTAACTTGTCGAAATTGCTGTGTTTGTAATCAGCTTAGGGGAATAAAAAGGGCAAGAAATAGGTAAATTTGTAACTGAGCGACTTCCTAATCCAAACTTCTGCAACTTAATACCATTGCAACAGAAACGGAAAATATCTGCGCCTGTATATCTGCAGTCAGTAAGTATGAATAAGGAGTCTTCCTGTCAAATTTCTGGCTAACTCAATAACTTAACTGCAGAATTCTGTTAGCTGCTCGGAGAAAAACTTGTAACTTAATTTGAGGTCCGGTGAAATACGATGCTTTGTCTGCTGCGATTAAGTTGGCGCAAGGGGAGCTGGAGATGGCCAACCTGGAAGCAGCGTTGCAACAGACTTTTCGAGTACTCAGTCTAATTGTTTTTAAACGTACAGTATATCTTTCAGCAACTGAGACTGTTGCATTTATACGTAGTAAACCACGTTTTATATTAGCAAATATGTTAATCCTGTTTACGAAATTATTCAGAAGACGAATGACGCACGAAACTGCCTTGGTAGCAACATGCATTGAATTTCTGAATTGTGTACGAATATATTAATCACAACTGGCAGTCGATTACTCCTCTGCTTAATTGCGTGTGTCGCTTTTGTTGAGTAGCGACTATTTTTTAATTAGATAATAATAATGTTATTAGCTTTAGAATTACTCCATATTCTTTTCATTAACCGTAATAATAATTTCAAAAGCAGTCAAAGTAAACATCTGAAATATAATATAAATTAATGTACTGGAACCTTATGAAAATCTAGTGATTTAAATTCCACTCACTTCAAGCTTGCCTGAGATTCAACTCTGTTAGTTTCACTGGAATCAATAATGTTATCAACTGCTGATGACCTTTCTTTCCAGTTTTCATTTTTTAATTTTTTACGCCTCGTCCATGGCTAATGTCATTAGAGGCGGATGGGATGGGGACAAGTAACGGGAAGGAATTCGGCCATGGCATTTTTGAAGGAAGCATCCCGGCATTCACCTGGAGTGATTTGGGGAAACCATGGAAAACCCAAATCTGTATGCCCGGACGGGGATTCGAACCGGCGTCCTCCCGAATGCGAGACCAGAACGTTAACCGTTCACCCACCACGTTCGGTTTTCAAGGTTTGTCTGGAAGCTTCACTATACTTTTGAAGGAAAGATTTTTTTTCTACTCACTTAGAAGTCACTCAGAGTTAACGCTTTAAAAGTACTGCCACTCATTTTTTTTGCACTGAACCTTTTTTTTTCTTAAAGGAAAATACTAACGGAATACTTATTCTGGAATGCTGGGCAGTTCACAAAGATCACCCACTACTGGTATTTGGCTGGGAAAGAAGTAAACGGTTCCTGAAGTTATATCATTCCAGTAAAGAGTTTCATAAGAAGCAGCGTTTTTTTTTTAGCCAAATCAGAAGTTGTGCCAATTGTCATTACGGACAATTCAGCTCTCATATCTTAAAACGTCTGGTCATTTCTTCCTGTTGTTGTTGTTGTTGTGGTTTAAGGGCGCGTCGACGGCGAGGTCATTAGCGGCCTAACAACGACCGGCTTAGCAATGTGGATTTCTTCCTCATTGCTTCACAAAGAGGTTTCATAAACTCTGGATAATACGCCATGCAGAATGTGCTTATTCAAGAAAGATACTCATAATGAGAATTGAAGATAACATGACTTTCCTACATGCCAGAACTTATGGCGAGTTTTTACGTAGCATTCAAACTAACACAAATAAATCCACTTTAAGCGATTTTAAAAACATCGCATGTGTCTCCTTAATCGACTTTTCAAAAATTACAAAAAGCTTGCATAATTTTGCCACTTGCTCCTTTGTGGATGGAGCAATATCTCCGGGAGCAACGAAGTTCAAGAGATTGCCAGATTAATCACTATTAGCAAGCTTATCCGCAATAAGTCACGAAACACTATATGTGGCCATTATGATAAGGGAGGGATTTGTTAAGTTAACAGTGTTACTTCAATTAGTTATCCTTAAATTAATAAATACGTTCATGGGAATATTATGGTTTATGAGTCAAAATTTTAAAGGCTTACATATTGCCGAAAACAATCATTAGAAAATTTACTGCTGTTGTGTCTGCGAGCGATAAAACACTAAGTTAGGTTTAACGTAATGTCTCTGGAAAGACAAAAAGATGAATAACCAATGTTCAGATATGAGTAATGTCTGGAACATCGAAGAACATCGAAGCAAATTCCTGAAAAGGAATGGTTAGCAACACAAAGTTTATTAAACACCAACTGAGAGGAAGAACCTTAATTACATAAATTATGTTAGAAGTACCTCTCGGAAACTTGTACCTCCAAAAAGTGGAAAATATGTATGCGACAAGTGTTCGAGAAGTGCTAATTACCTATACGTTGGTACACTACAGTGAACAGAACACTGTATTAGTTCAGGCGTACCAACTGAGAGCAGTTAATGATCTTAAGTAGCTGGACAGACACTGGCAGTCTTATCTCAGCTCATCATCGTCTTCGCCCAGTTCTATCATTAAATGATGTGTCCTCTTGGAGTTCAAGTAGTGCTTGAGCAGTGTTGTACAGATCGAACGATCTTGGGCCATCCTCTGCCAGCTAGCTCTAACAATCCTGCGAATGTTCTTGTACAATTGATCTGGTGGTCTTCCTCACGGTCTCTGGTGATCTCAGACAGGTGTGCTTGCCGTCTGGTTACAGGACTTGTGCCCTATGTGATGGACGAGTTGGTCCTACCAGGTAGCGTCTCGCTATCCAGAAGTGCCCTCAGAAAGTGTGACCAGAAGTGCTGAAAAGAGACACCGTATTCTCTCCCCAACCTGCCTTACCTTTCTGCCAAACCAGTTCCTACAACTACTGTTTCAAGCGGATTATTTTCATACTTCGTAAAACGGTGTAATAATCTTATTTTGACTAGTAGTGGGAGATACGTAATTTACTTCTTAAGTCCAATCTGCTTTGATCTTCTCCCAGTGTCTACCATGACGAATTATATCTAGACACTTAAATAGCACTCAGACATAATTCTGTCAAGCTTCTTGCTTTGCTTGTTGGTTTAACATAGCCACTCACCTATACACTCACTTCTAACTTAAAAATTATTAGTTAATTTCCTATTTAGTCCCTATTGCATGTCACTATACTGTATGGTTACTAAGTAAACAATTCCGAAACGACTCTCACTCTTTTCTCGAAGTAGTACAGGCCTTTTGTACTTTAATTTCTTCAGTCCTATTGTACACAGATATCAGCAATCTTAGCAAACATACTAAATTTTGTTTAGTTCCTGTTCTTAGTTTGGATGTTATTCATATGCATATTTCACCTATTTTGCTGCAGACTCATTCGTTCAACAATGCTGTAAGGTACTCCGTGGAAAACTGAAATTTGTTACACTGTTAAAGGTTTATTTCCAGATTATAAAAAAATTTCATAAATTTCCATGTGTCTATCAACCCCTTTACCTACCACAAACTGGAAATCGCTTTCCAACCTAATAACTTTATATGCCTTCATTATAGATGGAGCTTACCGAGTCAAATCTAAAGTGTTAAATTTTATTTCCTCTCGTTACTTTTGCAGTTAGAGAATTTTAAATCTTTTTTTTCTAACTACGACCACTCCGACATCCAAAATTCCACTGTACTTCCAGTTGTCCTAGAAGTAGGTAATTTGGTAAACATACATATATGGTTTCGTCACGAAACCATAAGAAAAGGCTAATATTAGTGAAAACATTTGCGCATATTTGCAGGTATATTGCTTTGCTATGGATGAGGCTATATGCCTGTAATTTCTTTTATGCATACAGACTAGCAAGTTTAACCATCTTAAATTTATTTACTTCTGGTGGTATCCGAATATGCGGCAACCGGCATTGCTCGGGCATGGCGCACACCCATTGTTTTCAGAGACAGTGGCAATTGTTGATGACATACATACATGTCTTGGTCTTTGAAATGTCCGCATACTATAACGTGACCATTTATCTTTTTCGTCAGGGATTTTTTTCAAAAAATCTTATTTTACTAGTTATTATTAAAAAAAACCGAGGAAGACTCTTAATAAGTAGAATGTATTATGGTACATGTTAGCTGAGTTACTTAGCTTTAATGTCTGTCATTTAACGTCGAACTAAGAAGTCGTATTTGTCAGCGGAAAAAATCAGTTTCAAAATAATGGGTCTAGTTTTCAAGTAGGAATGGAGCTCATTACAGGATTTGTTGATATTTGTCTTGGTTATCAAAATGGCTTTCAATATTGTGACACTTAACTGTGTTTTATCGCTGATCCATAATTTATTTATCAGAGTAAAAACTCTTTCAATAGGTGCGTTAGTTCCATGCAGACACATAACGTACTCAATAATTATATGAATGTTCGTACAGTTGAGAGTGTTAGCACGGGAGTGTCGGAGAAATTCCACTCAACGGTTTTCAGCAGCAAAATTCTCAGCGTTCCAGCTAGTGAGCTTTTGATCTGTTAAGTAGTTGGAAATATGTGAAAACTCGTCTAACATTTCCATACCTTGGCTGCTGCTAATAAATCCTTGGTTGATCAGAAAAGGTCCATGAGTCGACCCCCGTTCGGCAAAAACGGTATCGTCTGTTTTAGACCTTAATAGATACGTAGATGTAATAAATTGTCATTTTGTTTGCGAAAGCGGGACATTTTTACTCTCGCTGGATACAGCGTGACAGACAGCTTGAAAGTGGGACTGTCCCGCCCAAAGCAGGACGTATGGCCACGTTTCGTATACATCGATTATCAAATTGAATAGTTACATTTGAGCAACGACTTAGAATCAGCCATCAACATACAAAAAGAAATGCGATCCCACAAAAACAATTCTTGTAAAAAGAAGGTCAAGTTATGAGATCTTGTTCTGAACCACTTAAAAGTGTATATTCAATTCACTTTCTGAAACAGAATGGTTTCTATCGGTGCTATAAACCGTTTATTTACAATAAAAAAAATCTGGTGACTTGGCCATTATGCATGTCATAATTCTTACTGAAATGAAACGCATAATGTATATGACCTATTCCAAAAAATGTCAAACTGGAAAGACGTGTTAAGCCGCGTATACACTTGAGCATTTGCCCCGAATGAGCATGCGGGTTGAGAGGAGGGAGGGCGCACGGTCACCCCCTGCATAGCAGTGGGCCATCGTGTTCCGAGCCCATGCGGCCCGAACAGGGAACCCAGTCTGTTTTACGCAAGTGCTGAGTACACTGCAATGGTTAACCGGAATTTGTTACCAGTTATTGTTACATGTATTTGTTGCAGTCTTCGAACAAGAAATCGAGAAAGCGGTGGTGCTTGCTTTGGTGGATGCTGACTACAATTTTTTGTACGTCGATGTGGGTTGTCAAGGCAGAATTTCAGACGGTGGTGTTTTAAAAAATTGTTACTTTTATAAGAAAATTGAAAAGGGGGACCTGAATCTTCCAGAGCCATCGATATTTGAAGATTTAAATATGACTCTTCCTTACTTTTTCTTGGCAGATTCAGCTTTCTCTTTAAATGACAATTTATTGAAGCCAATCCCCGGGATTCATCCAAAGGGATCAACACAGAATTTTTAAATTAAGCAGAGTGCGCAGAGTAGTGGAGAATGCTTTTGGGATATTATCAAGCGTTTTCCGCGTTTTATGGAAACCTTTGCTACTGGAACCTGAGGCGCAGATCGTTGTATTAGCGACAGTTTTTCTACATAATTTTTTAAGAAAAAGTGCTACTTCACAAAATTACTGCACCCCCTCCACATGTTTTGATAGTGAAATAGAAGGAGAAATTCTGCCTGGAGATTGGAGAAATGATCTTACACACAAGGGTGGTTCACTTCTACCCATTAAAACTATCCCACGCAAAAGTAAAGCGAGCGCAGAAAATGTAAGACAGCATTTGGCAAAATATTTTACTTCAACTGGAAGGTTAAGCTGGAAAGAGAAATATGCCTAATTTTAATTTGATTAAAGTTTGTAATTCTCAATTACCATACGAATAACTGCGAATGTACTAATTAATTAAGCATAATTTACCATATAGTAAATAAATGACATAAAACACGATTTTTTTCAATTTCAGATAAACTTAAATAATTGTGAAGCGCAAATTAAGGATAAATTTGAAAACTTACGCTTACTGTTTCACGAGGCTTAGTTTTTTCATCGAGAAATACCATCGCATTAAATGCAAACCATTTTGATTTGTACGCTTCAGCTGTTCCTGAAACAAATGGCAATGAGCTCAAAAGGTCGGCTGATTTGTTTATATTTACTGTTCAATATAGTTTCAATAACCCAAACCAAAAAATAATAATACTTATTGATATATCCTCTCAAGTTACTATTTCTTTTAAAAATTGATTCTGTGAACTTACATTAACGCAAAAAAAAAAATCTTTAATGAAACAAGAACTTAGCCGTTCCAGTGGTGTTTGTTTTTTTAATTCGTGCCTTCTCCCTTCGGTAGGAACCCTTGAGGCTTTCAATTTTCTTGCGACATTCATCTTTAGAAATTTGCATAAGATCAGAAATTTCATTCCATGCATCTTCCTTTTTTAAATTATTATAATAAAAATCATCCTTGGGGTTCCACAGCACGGGATACTTTTGGTAACACCCGATAAGGGCAACAGAAATATCCTGAGACATGTCCATGTTTATAAAAACAAAATAACAGTTTACACAAATTAGGCACGAGATACGTGTGTCTACAGCAGAGGATTCACTGAAACTGGAGGGGGCAGTCGGCTCATATTGTACGGTTCGACCGCATACACAAAGCGCGTACCCACTGAGCACGAACCGAGCACGTGCTCACTTTGAAGTACCGACAACCCTCGGATCGGGCTGAGGCATGCGGACCCATTCTGCTCGCCCCGTATACATCTGAGCAAAACGGGCCGAACGCATGCTCATTCGGGGCAAATGCTCAAGTGTATACGCGGCTTTAGGGAAATGTTGCCTTTTGTGCATTTGTAAGTTTCATAAATCATTTAACGTATTTATTTATATTTACTAAAAAGTGGCATGCATAATGGCCAAGTCACCAGCTTGATTTAATCTAACGATTTATAACGTCAAGAGAAACAATTCTGTTTCAGGAAGTGAAGTGAATACACAATTGGTTCAGTACGAGATCTCACAACTTTCGTTACTGCGTGAGCATGAGACTTGGCCTAATTTTACAAGAGTTTTTTTTGTGGTATTTGGTTTCCATATTACAGCTCTGTACAGGATGATGGAAGCAGACGTTGCTTGTCCTTGCCACGGACGCAGCCTAGCTCCTGTTCGTGTCGGAGTAGTGTATGGGAATGTAGCGAGCCGTTTGAGGCGCCACATTCCTGTCGTGCCGGCCCGCGGCAGCGGCGCAACGCAACAGCTGCCACACACAATGCAGGGTTCACTTACTGTCACACAGGACTTGTAGGGGGAGAGTAACTAAGGTTTTGCCGAGGCAGTGAAAAATTCGCAGCAAGTAAATGATTCAGCGACACAATCTAGTTTCTTTCAGTAAATTAATCAAGCAACGAAAATCTCTGCTTTTGTTCACACTATCCAGATTTTCTTCTCACTTTTACTGGAATTTATGACTTTTTTTTTCTGTTCCTGGAATAAAGTAAGTCAAGTTATTACACCACAAATCACCAGTTTTATTGTTTGATTTAAAGCTGTTGCATAGGATATTATGCGGCACTACATCGAAATTTCATCCTGAAGTGAATGAAAATTATAATTTTTGTAGACTTTATAATAACGCCAGTGAACGAAATTTTATGAGCTGTGGAGAAAAAAAAGAAAAAAAAAACATATTTCGCGTCGTGATTTCTGATTGGATTCTTACAGATCGCATTATTTGTCTTGTCTCCTCTGATTTTATCATTTTGACCATTTTTCAAAATACAATTCCATTTATAATTTTCGGAATTTAAATAACACGTAATTGTAAAAATCTGTCCATGGCAAAAATCGAAGGAAGCGAATAGCATTTTTACATTCGTGCACAACAGCATTAAAATATAAATAATTAATATTTGTATTTGACTACTTATTTCTTTCAGACTTCTATGCATTATATTGTAAAGCGACATCCTGTCATTGCAGACTATCATTCAGTCACTACGTATGATAAAATTATATTGGTGCCTATTTTTCCACTGCTCAGGTCGTCAAACTATTTCATCTGCAATTCTCTTCCTATTATAGGCTTTATTGAGCGGTCTGGTGGCTCAATGGTTAAGGCGTCTTACTGCGGATCGGAAGGTCCCCGGATCGAATCCCTGTATCGGCGGGGATTTTCATTGGCACTTAAACCGACCTTCACCTCTGGCACAGGCTGCTGTGCGATGTGAGGTACACCAGTACGCTTCCATGGTTCCACGTTAAGCCGCGTATACACTTGAGCATTTGCCCCGAATGAGCATGCGTTCGGCCCGTTTTGCTCAGATGTATACGGGGCGAGCAGAATGGGTCCGCATGCCTCAGCCCGATCCGAGGGTTGTCGGTACTTCAAAGTGAGCACGTGCTCGGTTCGTGCTCAGTGGGTACGCGCTTTGTGTATGCGGTCGAACCGTACAATATGAGCCGACTGCCCCCTCCAGTTTCAGTGAATCCTCTGCTGTAGACACACGTATCTCGTGCCTAATTTGTGTAAACTGTTATTTTGTTTTTATAAACATGGACATGTCTCAGGATATTTCTGTTGCCCTTATCGGGTGTTACCAAAAGTATCCCGTGCTGTGGAACCCCAAGGATGATTTTTATTATAATAATTTAAAAAAGGAAGATGCATGGAATGAAATTTCTGATCTTATGCAAATTTCTAAAGATGAATGTCGCAAGAAAATTGAAAGCCTCAAGGGTTCCTACCGAAGGGAGAAGGCACGAATTAAAAAAAACAAACACCACTGGAACGGCTAAGTTCTTGTTTCATTAAAGATTTTTTTTTTGCGTTAATGTAAGTTCACAGAATCAATTTTTAAAAGAAATAGTAACTTGAGAGGATATATCAATAAGTATTATTATTTTTTGGTTTGGGTTATTGAAACTATATTGAACAGTAAATATAAACAAATCAGCCGACCTTTTGAGCTCATTGCCATTTGTTTCAGGAACAGCTGAAGCGTACAAATCAAAATGGTTTGCATTTAATGCGATGGTATTTCTCGATGAAAAAACTAAGCCTCGTGAAACAGTAAGCGTAAGTTTTCAAATTTATCCTTAATTTGCGCTTCACAATTATTTAAGTTTATCTGAAATTGAAAAAAAATCGTGTTTTATGTCATTTATTTACTATATGGTAAATTATGCTTAATTAATTAGTACATTCGCAGTTATTCGTATGGTAATTGAGAATTACAAACTTTAATCAAATTAAAATTAGGCATATTTCTCTTTCCAGCTTAACCTTCCAGTTGAAGTAAAATATTTTGCCAAATGCTGTCTTACATTTTCTGCGCTCGCTTTACTTTTGCGTGGGATAGTTTTAATGGGTAGAAGTGAACCACCTTTGTGTGTAAGATCATTTCTCCAATCTCCAGGCAGAATTTCTCCTTCTATTTCACTATCAAAACATGTGGAGGGGGTGCAGTAATTTTGTGAAGTAGCACTTTTTCTTAAAAAATTATGTAGAAAAACTGTCGCTAATACAACGATCTGCGCCTCAGGTTCCAGTAGCAAAGGTTTCCATAAAACGCGGAAAACGCTTGATAATATCCCAAAAGCATTCTCCACTACTCTGCGCACTCTGCTTAATTTAAAAATTCTGTGTTGATCCCTTTGGATGAATCCCGGGGATTGGCTTCAATAAATTGTCATTTAAAGAGAAAGCTGAATCTGCCAAGAAAAAGTAAGGAAGAGTCATATTTAAATCTTCAAATATCGATGGCTCTGGAAGATTCAGGTCCCCCTTTTCAATTTTCTTATAAAAGTAACAATTTTTTAAAACACCACCGTCTGAAATTCTGCCTTGACAACCCACATCGACGTACAAAAAATTGTAGTCAGCATCCACCAAAGCAAGCACCACCGCTTTCTCGATTTCTTGTTCGAAGACTGCAACAAATACATGTAACAATAACTGGTAACAAATTCCGGTTAACCATTGCAGTGTACTCAGCACTTGCGTAAAACAGACTGGGTTCCCTGTTCGGGCCGCATGGGCTCGGAACACGATGGCCCACTGCTATGCAGGGGGTGACCGTGCGCCCTCCCTCCTCTCAACCCGCATGCTCATTCGGGGCAAATGCTCAAGTGTATACGCGGCTAAACTGTAGGTCCCCTGTACCTGGCACGATTGCCGGGCTCGATTAAGGCGGCTACGACAGACTTTTGCAAGACGACAATGCGCCATTGTTCACGATTGTTTTGAGGAACATTCTGGACAATACCAGCCAATTGTTTAACCACCTAGATCATCATACAGGAGTCCAATCGAACTTATCTAGGACTTTATCCAAAGATCAGTTCGTGCCAAACTTCCTGCACCGAAAACACTTTCGCAACTATGAACGGCTGCAGAGAAAGTATGGCTGAACATTTTTACAGGGGACTTTCAATTACTTGTTGATTCAGTGCCACGTTGGGTTGCTTCACTTCGCCAGGCAAAGGGGTTCCCAAACGATATTAGGACTTTGGAACTTCAGAGTATATTTTAAAGATTTATTTATTTATTTCTTTTGTAAATTTTGATGAAAATCTGAGAACCAATTCCGTTGCGTTTTAACATCTAACTCTATTCTAACAACGTCTCTGCGTTTTCGTCTTTAATTTATTCTACGGTAGTTTGTATTAAAAACTGGTAAATACCTTTAGGATACCAACATAACAGCAGTCATTGAAATCAACGACCGCGTTATAGGCAGCTGACGAATGCGCCGTTATGCGCGCTGTGTCGTGCTCTGTAAGCAAGTGTGTGTCATACCAGCGTCTCGTCACGCTCCGATCTGTCGCCGTAGCGAGTTCGCTCCTCTATGCAGGGACATCTAGAGAACTCCTCACTCACTTCAAAAATTCACTCAGCATTACGCAGTTACATTGAAAGCGCTGGTGGTTTCTGTATCTCATAAGTGTGGTAAATGACCTTAAATAATTTGAGTTATGGCCTCGCATTCCGGAGGTTATCCTGATTTTGGTTTCTCATGGTTTCCTTCGAAATATCCTGGCCCTACCGTTCCTAGCTCCCATTCCCTTCCCGCCTCTATTGACCTCGACGCCAACAAAGCACATAGCCAAAAGCAAAATAATAATGATAATTAGAGAGTGTAATCATTGTGACAAAAATATGTGCACATATCATAATTCACTGTAATGAACGCACAAGACAAATGAGTAACTCTTTTCTATTTATATTGTTAATTAAAAGAAAAATCGCTGAGGTGTCCTATTGCTGTGTTACAAATAGATAAATGTTTGAACAGGACACAAGTTGCAACTGTAAAGGAAATACGCATACTGACTAGTAGCTATCAGTTGATATATGCTGTGTTGGGTAATAATCAACTGCATTTGGTGTGTTGCAGTTCCCATCATCCCCGAGTTCCTGTACGACATCCGACACCCCAACGAGAGCCGCGCCGTCGACGACGCCCCGCCCGCCCCCCCCGCCACCGCCGCCCCCACCGCCCCCACCACTCCTCACCGCCGCAGCCCCCACCTCCGAAACCACCGACGACCTGGCCCGCCTCGAATTTCTCACCGACCGCACACCCAGCACCTTTGACTCAGGTAATCAAACTTGTTGCGCCTCATTGAGTGCTTTCTTTTATATTTTGTATTTGCAAAATGTTTCTTAGTTGACGTTTGGGCAGTCTGAAGTAACAAGAGAACGAATCAAATTGTAAAAACTATAGATGCAGTATAAGAAGTCCGGAGTCAAATTGTCTTTTTTAACCTACTACTATTTTCATCATTGTATATGAAGTTAAAAAATGGTTTTTATCTGGTCTCAACGACATTCGATTTTGCCGTTCTCAAACATCACATTTATTTCCACGTACCCGAATATAACTTGGGAGCCGCAGCAGATATCTCTCATTAGGTTGTCAGTCTAATTAGTGGACCGGGCCACCAATATTTAGTACATTATCCTTCCAAACCCAAATAGTTCTAATTTAATTGGATTTTGCAGAAAAAATATTCTGCTGTTTGTATTCTATAGTTATAATTGCGATGCTCCTGGTTTATGGTATGAGTTTCAGTTCGTCTACTAAAATCTGTTAAGCTCATTCTGGAGCGTTCACCGACAGAAATTATCTGTATAGTCAATTCTAGGTATATTTTAAAATCTGAAACTGAATATGTGTTTACAGTTAGTATATACATTACAGTACACTGAAAATGGTCTTAACTGCCACTTTCTGCGATTACAGCTTTCTGAAACTGACAATATACTTCATGACGAAATATACCAGGTGAGGCAATTTATAGCATTTATTCAGGCCTGTTAACATAGTTCTCTTAGAAAAATATTTCTGGTTCATATTCCTCCGAGTGCCATAGTATTCAGAATGTCATTATGTTGTTGTGGTGGATAGTTGTTTGTTTCTGGCTGATTTAATGGTCACATCTACGAAATATATTGAAAATATGGTTCCATGTCTTAAGAAAATTCAGTCAACACTGCCAATTCCTATGATTACAGTTTTCTGTAATTAACAATCTACTTTATGACAAAATATGCGAAGTATAAGGCATTTATTGAGTACTGTTAAATGTAATTCAACGCTTATGACTTCACTGAAAGATAATCATTTTGCGCCAATCTTGGTATGAACATATTGAAGCAATAACAGGCATAATAGTGCTTTTATGTGGGTGTTATATTTATGGCAAAAGATTCGCTGTGTACACTACATAGCTGGTGTGAGTTAAGGTTACACAGCCGTTAAAAATTGGTTGTTGTATAACATTACATCACATGTATCTTACTCTGGTGCTACAACATGTTTGGAAAAAGATATGATACAGTCGAATACATGGACAGACAGTTGTGCTTCGTGTTCTCAAAGATATTACGCCGCAGCCTGAGGACACACTCACCCTGACATGCGAGAAATTAACCGTCTAATGTCACGAAGTACGCAGCTGAACATCTGATTGTTTTGGCCATTAGATCTTACTACTTGTACTGTTATTACTATAGATTTTTGATAATCCATGTCTGACAGGGTGATAATGATAGGAATTGAGCTGGAATATTTTTTTAGTGAAAACGTTAATTATTTTGACAAACATTGACTTTAGCTTTAATCAGAAAATTATAACAGGAAAATTTTATTGCAGCGTATTAAACAAAAAAGAACAACAATGAAATTGAAAGATAGATGGGCTGATGACATAATTGTACATGAGAAACGATTTCAAACGAAAATGAGACAGTTACATTTCTAAAGATCGCAGTAAGTCAGTGAAGAAAACAATTGAGTATGCATTGATCTTATAAAAATGACGTTAGTCATTACAGATTTGCTTCTCGTCGCTATAGAGAGAAGGAAAAACGTGAGTGCAGGGAACAGTTCGGCTGTCGATGATTAGCTAGTCCAAACCAAGTACATAGCACAGCCTCCGGAATTAGGTAGTCACTCCAAGTAAAATTTTCTTGCGTGTGGCATTACGCGTCGTCGACGTCGAGGTCATTTGAGCCGATGAAGGACTGAGGGTAAGGAATGACTGTGGCCTTTTGACGGAACCATCCCAGCATTCGTCTGGAGTGATTTGGGGAAACCATGGAAAACCCAAATCTGAATGACTGGACCGGAATTCGAACCCACGTCCTCTAAAATGCGAAGCTAGAGCATTACCTCTCTGGCCTCGGTCGAAGCTCCGTCAGTGACAAAAAAAACGGTCTAGTTATGAAGTAAAACCGCGGTCGAAAGATTACGCAAAAAAAAAAAAATTCTTCGCATGAGCACCGTACGTCAATCTCAAATCAGGTCTAGTGATCGGCTTTCCAACCGAGCGTGTTGGGTGAGCGGTAACGCTTTAGCCTCGCATTCTGGAGGACGCGGGTTAGAATCCCCGCCCAGCCATCCAGATTTGGGTTTTCCATGGTTTCCCGAAATCAGTTTAAGTGAACGTTCCTTCAAAATGATGTGGCTGAATTCCTTCCCGTTCTTTGCCTTCAATCCTTCCCCCCTATAATTACCAAGGCGTCGAGGCGGTGTAAAGCCACACGCAAAAAATTTCAAATCACAACTGTTGGGCTTGTATCAATATCTAATAGCGAACTTTTTCTCCACTAATCTTGTTACAAGAAGAACACGGGCGCGGTACCTCTCGCGAAGTCACTTCCGAAGAGACCCTCCGGTCCTGGGCGCAAAACTTCGAAACCCCAGTCAGGTATTTGCGGCAAACCGTCTGTTGTGGATAGCAGTAAATAGAAACAAATTACCAAAAACTACTACATTGTTTATCATAAACCTTTCCGCTGTTCGCTAGCCCAATCAAACAGTCTGTGCTGTATCTAACAGACGATCCATTGGCCGATGGAATCTCCCTCCAAATCTGTATTATGAGAAATGGTCTCTACCAGAGCAATCTATCCCAGCTCCTTGTCCTCGGCAAACACGATTCTCACTGTAATCTTGATTTACCACAACTCCACGGTCCCAAACATAGGTTTGCGGATACATTCGTTACTAGGCCGATTCTATTCTATACTAAATGTTTGTGAGAGTTTTCTCTCACCATCATGTAGAACATGCTTTAATGCAGGGCTAATCGCCAAGAACGAGAGATTACCGTCTGCTAGTCCTCTCCCTTTACGGAGTGTCGATCGTATTTCCTGTTGTCATTGTGTACGGGTGGACGCGGTTGTCCTCCCTTGTATATTCGGCCAAGGCCGGGCCCGTTCTCACTGAAACTTTCCTTAGAGGAAAAGCGCGCTAGCACACACGAATAACATTTTAGTTAACCAAATCCGTCAACTGTGGTTCAGTGTGCTCAGGCACCTGTAAGGAAATAAAGTAGTTGATTGGGGATTTTAATTAATGTACGTTCGTTGTTGTTGTAGAGCTATATTACGTGACACAATATTCAACGCTTTCACTTATAACTTATTTACCTTGCCAAATGATTCGAATGCCGTCCGGTCGCTTACCTGATAAGCTTTGCTGTTTGGATAATTAACACATTGACTGCCATGATGAAACTTGGACTATGTATTGCTATGCCACATTGAAATCACGAATATTACTTGTGAGGCCAAATTGATTTTTTGCATCATGTAGAACTAAGTTACTTCATAAAATATCAAGTTATGACTGATCTGGATTGATAACAGGTGTGAGCCATATATGGCTCACGTGGCCCAACAACTACATTTTAACACAATTACGATCTGTCGCAACATGTAGCTCACATCATTTAAAACACAATAGGTATAAAAAAATCGTTTTTCAAGAAATGATTCAAACTCTTAGTTTATTTGCTTATATTAGCTACATATAAAATTGATAACTTGATAAGCTATCTTGCATAGCCTCATTAACTAGCTGTTCAAGTTCTTCAAAAGTTTTTCTTCTTTTGGCCATAACAATAAACTAGGAAACTAACCAAATACACAAACGTAACCTCAAATAGCATACACGAGCAATCAGCAAAACAAAACAGTACTACAGCTGAGTCGTCGAAAGTTGATCTCTGAAGGTTGCAGTTAGGAATCACCAGGGCTACCAAATGCAAAAATATTGATTGGTGGAGTCACCACTTTTAAACCCATAGTTGAAACGCATTATCTGTGAGCCCCATGAGACTCACGAGGCCTCTAAACACAACTCTGCATGTGAGCCAGTTATGGCTCACGCGGCTCACTGCACAATGTATACGTGAACCAAATATGGCTCACGTGGCGTCATAACCCATGCAACTGTGAGCCAACATTGGCTCACGTGGCAGTCAATGTGTTAAATAAAACACAGTCGAAGGGAACATCAAAGAAGCAAATTGAAACACTCACACACGTGCCAGCATTCGCAGTTCACGAAGTTTTATTACTCTTAAGTTACATAATACAAAATCAAGCCACCAGATACTAAAACTAACCTTCGTCATCAAAGAATGCAGTTTCGAGCATATATAAGGTTGGAAATAGTGAGTAGTAGCCCCGTTAATATTCATTAAACAATAGACGCAGTACAGTACCATAGCAGTTCACCAAAACCAGTCCACGGCAAGCCATATTACTCAGAACCAACATACACAGTCTACAAAATAATTTTGCACTGTCCACATAATATTCGGTTCATCGGAACATCGTTGAAACCGCGATAGTGAATTATTACAGCGTACACACGGAACAAACACTCGCGGCCACGACACGCTAGGCTCCGTCCACTGTCCCGTACTCCACTCGACTGTTTCACCGCACGCTAGCCAACCGCACAGCTCCAAAGACATTATAAGTATATCTGCGATCACATTATCAACTTACAAAATGTATGCAATGTTCACGGTTTCGTCACACGCCGCACACTGGAGTGATGAGGTACATCGGAGCCAGGCACCACGTACCGATTGTCGTGACTGCGGTTTATAAGCGGTATCCGCAGCCGTCAAGACGAATCCCGGGCGGGATCCAATATCTGCCTCCTAAACTAAACATTTCATAAACAGAAAATACACTTATCACACACAGAAAATAATTACACATTTTGCAGACAGTACTACCTGACTGGCAGTAGCTTTAAAATGCTTGGCGTCAGGAAATGCATGCGGCCGTAAAATCAAAGTTCCAAATTTGACCGTGCCAATGATAAGTAAAATTAATCAAAGACAACCAATCCCTAAGCTTAATGACATACTATGCGGTAAAACGCATAACCGCAAAAAGCTGCGGTACCTGTGAATCCGCAAGCACGGTTTGTCCTGCAGGGCATGACAAACTAGAGAAACCGCAATTCCGAAAAAGCGTCCGGTTTTTTTCTACCGCATCCTGTCGGTGGAATGAAAATTTCCGAAACCGCCCGGCGACGCGGATTGGAGGGGGAAACACAAAGAAACCGTGGGGTAGTGACACATCAGCCGCTCAGTCTCACTCCGGAAGCGGATTCTCGCATGTGAAAAATGTCGTCTGAAAGATTGTTGCGCTTACATGAGGGTGATAGTCAACCTTTTCTCGGCACATATTGCCATTTTGAAGAAATTATCTTCTTTCATGATGAAAGGACGTAGGACTTCATGCACATGACCGAATGATGACATTGTCATTTTGCCGTACATATGAAACTTATCATTTTGATTTCTAATGTCTGCATAAAAAGCAGGAACTGGGTCACGGTTGTATGGGTGCACAGAATATCTACGTTTACGACGCATCTGCAACAAGCCTCCACTTTCAGCAGCGCAAACAACTGCGACATTTATGAAGGGAGCCAGCCAGATCCATTCTCTGAGCAAACTGAAATGACACTGAACGAAGAACGCGCTGGAAACCTCCTCGAGCATGCGGTTTCCGCACCTATGTCATCTAGCTACAAACGCGTTTTTTCCTAGGCTTTGCGGTTGCGGATTCCCGGATCCGGATCCGCATAGTATGTCATTGGCTTAATGAAGGGAAATGGGGGTGAAGAAGAAGCAGAAAATTTCTGACAATAATTGTTGCTCAAATCTGTGTGTAATGTCCCATCGTCACAAATCTGAAACGTTACTACATGTTGAATTAACTTCTCAAAAGTTATGTGTGAACGAATTCTCAATCACACATGTTTACGGGTAACAATCCCAACGCGGACTTATGGTGTGGCTATTATAATGCGGTACGCTACTTGCATTGCAAGGAAGAAAAGCTAGCAGTAATTTCATTTTCACCCATTTAGCGATAGAGAGTCAAGATAGAGATTTTAGGAAAAGACTGAATTTATTTTCGTGTATGCCAAAATAACATGTCTTTTAAGCATAAAATTTGTAGATGTAAGAAATGAACAGAAAACTTTTGGTGGGTTTGTACAGTATAGTAATTATTTTCCTTGTATCAGCTAAAAGTGATTCATATCGTACAGAAACGCCAAATTCATTGTTGTGGGATCTACCACGTCTGTCGGAACTCTGTTACCTATATCACTGTTGCTCGGTAGACGAAAATGTTGGTTGATACATAAGTTCAAACAAATTATGACGTGACTCATTATGTTACTAATACAAAAATAAGAAGGAACCACACAGGTATTTGGCGTCTGGATTCGTTTAACCAACTGGGACAATCAAACGAAATCAGGATGGAGTTGCGTTTCACTGCACATTAAGCGATGTTATCAGAGGCGGCAGCTGGCACGGGGCCTGCTGGCTCAGCTGGCTCAGCTGGCACCGTCTCCAACCTACACCACGGGAACACTGGAGGCGTGGTCAGCACTAATTTCAGTCGTGTCACTTGCGAGATAATATTTAAAAGTATTTAGACTTCCGAAAATGAGAAGATTAATATTCCAACGCAAAATGCACTATCTGTCTTCGCTGTTGTTACCAGAATGTTCCCTGGTTATTCAAAACAAGTGTATGTATAAATCTTTGCCGATATGCTTATCTTTAGACATGAAACGTTCTTCTTTAAGAAAATGTGTATAAAAATGTCAAATCATGGCAACAGCTACGGATCACAGTGCCTTTAGAAACGTCCACCGAATACTTTTTTCCAAAATATCAATACGCAAACGGTTACGATGTAAACTTATCACTGGAAACGAGAAACAGAAAGACACTAATATTAGTATATTATGTGATATTAGGTTTAGCTAGTACGTGTTTGATAAAACATAATAACATTCTTTTGATTTAAAATTTACAGAGAGGAAGTAATGTTTATATAATGCGAAGAAAGGAGAATTATTTTACCCCGTAATCGTATAGGAGATTGATTTCTGATATAATAATGGCATAAGTAACATTAAAAAAAAAGTAAATGATGAATTTATCAGTTTTTCTTAACTCATTTGATTTCATGTCGTATCGCTTTTCTAGCAGCGCATTGATTCGATTTCCTCTATTTTATGTTTAAGGCTTTGCACCATTTCATGAAATGTACAAAACTGCCTCTAAACTCCAGTTGCGTGTGACACATTGACCAGCTTCTTGTGAGTGATGCGGGCGGGTCTATACGCCAGGGCAACCTGTTGGCGTCGTGTAACGATAAGAGAAAAGCACTGGGGTAGAGTAAGGGACATACACAGCTCGTTACAAGTCAAATCTCATCAACAACACTAACGAGGGAAAGATGCATTGTTATTACTTTCAGTCAGTTATTTATTTTTCTCTCTTCATTTTTAAAACAATATCATAAAAATCTGTTTTCTTCATGCCACTGTTTTACGTATCAACTGTAAATATGCACCTAACGACATTTTCTTACAGTTGTGCCAGATCTGGAATTATCATGTCAGATTCCAAGAAATTATGCGAAAAATATAATGAAATCCATTCAGTCCAAAATACTGTTAAAAGCTTCTGTTATCTATCTCTTTAAATAAGTTACAGGAAATGTGAACTCAAGCAACATTAGCTTCACTCAGTAAGGATGAGCGATCATATCCATATTATTTATAGGGTATCCTCTAAAAAGCTTGGTAGTTAATCAAGGCATGTACAAATACACGAAAAAAGACAGGAAGATGATATTCTATTTTACACATTTTGCTATTTTTTCATTGTACTGCAAAGTGGTGTAATTTGAGGACTACAAACAGTGTTCTTAGAAAATAATAGTTTTGTAATAATGTAAAAGGAAAACCGAGGTATAGCTTATGAACTAAAGTACTACGTATGGTTATTGTTTGTATTAGATATTTTATTTCCCAAAGTCTACGCAGTAACTTGCCCTTCATTTTTGTGTGTTTTTCCCCTGGTACAAATTGAACGGCCAATTTGTGGTAAGTTCTTTCTTTTGTATTTGAATAATCCACTTTAAAAAAAAAAAAAAAAAAAAAAAAAAAAAAAAAAAAAAAAAAAAAAAAAAAAAAAAAAAAAAAAAAAAAATTGGAATTGTCGAATTGAGCTATCTAATGGAAATTGCATGTCAGCCTTATTCTTATAACAAACGATTTCGGGAGCAGAACGAAGATTCCAAGACAAAGGAGAATACGAGAACATTACACCAGTTACGGCCAATTTACGTTTGACTAACGATGCCTTGTTGTTATGATTTATTTGTTTCACTGTTCCTAGATGCAACTAAACAGAAATAATGTGAAGAGAGAAAATCTGTACACACAGAGTCTCTAAGCAGATGACGGCTATCATAGTGAAGTTTCCTATTGTAAAGTCTCTGGATGATATAAGGTAGCTTAGTATTAGCTGCAACAGTGAATACTGCAAATATTGGAACCACAATTTAAATCAGTGTTTAGAATAATACTCACTTACCAAACTCACCGCTTTTCTTTAGTTTTTTCAGTTTAAAACATATTGATTAAGTCTGTTAAGTCTGTTGTGAGTAAAAATAAAAGTAGTATGTATAAACTAAAAATGTAAACTAAAAATGTGTAAATATAGACAAAAATGTGAAAATATAAAAAATTGTATAACAATAGTAAGAGCAAAAATACTCCTTACTTCTAAGCACTGATTTTATGAATTTAGCAATTGATATTCATAAGTACTGATTAAGATTTATTAATGTTTTCTGTTTTGTAATCCTATCATTGTAGATTACTTGGCAAAGTAGTCTTAAAATTTACATCGAAACACGATTCATGAAAGCACGTAATAGTTGACGTTTCTGTTCAATACATTGGGTATGGAGACTCTACCTGGCCATTTAATACTTCCATTACTGTACTTGTAGGTATTTGCATGACTTCTGTCATGAAAGTAATAACTTCCGAAACGAAAAATAAACTAATGACGTAACTTCAGTTAAACTAAGAATAGTTGCCTATCACCATTCTTGTCGCTAGCGTGCATTCTATTTTTCTTAAGCGGTGAATAGCAATTGCGAACTAAGTTCGGTCGTTTAGACTAAAGGAAGAATTTACTACACTTGTATCATTGCTGCTTCCGTGTCGTGTATTATAGAATAGAAGGCGTTAACTGTGTCATTATGACTTATGACACCTTGTTGTGTGTGCTCCGCAGTTGGTTGCAGTGCCGCTTTGTGAAGCATCGGTATGGTGAGGCTACGAACGTATTTGGAATAGTTATGCTTCAACGATATTTTAAGTCTTTAAATATTTGCAAATTTGAACATTTCACCAAATTAAAAATAATTTATTTCACATAAATCTTTTTTGTCCAAATAAATGGTGGGCAGGTGATGAAAAATTTCGACCATGGAAGGATATTCCAATCTGCCCAGTTCTTCCAATTTCGCTTACGTAGTAGCAGCAGTTTGGGGTTGAGTGTTATCACACAGAAGCACGACGCTGCAGATCTGAATATTGCGTCACTAAAATCGAAAGGCCTCATAGTGCTTACACAAGAGTTTGCAGTGATACGCAGCGTCAGTGAGCAAAAAAACTGGATACATAAGATGTTTACCACATTAAAAACACCACAAATAGAATCTTTTCAGCAGACAGTCAAGCGCTACTTTGCCTTTTACATGTCATTCTGTACTCGACTACTTTGTAGTGGTGTACCCATAATCACATGTACGTAGCCACTCAAGAATTAGTCGCTTTTACGTGCAAAATGCTCTAATAGGTGAAAACTTTTATGTCTTTCAGCCTTCTGATTTCTTTTCACATTTCTACCACCCACGTTGAAGTCATTTCCCATAAATTGATTACTACTTGCACACTTGCATAACTTACGCCAGTTGCTGCAGTAATTTCGCGAATAGTTATTAGTTGCGTACATATTGTCTTTAATTTGTATAGGTGTCTACGGCGTTATTCCCGCTCAGGAATGTCGTGATTGTGGGAGACTGGAACCTACTGTCTTATCTGCAAAGGACTGATGCTTCGGTAGTGTATCATTGCCGACCTGTGCACATAATGAACCTAAAATTTCTGTTCGTTTAACACCTTGGGGGTCATCCATAAATTACGTGAGGTGTTTTTCCGGATTTCCGGCTCCCCCAATTCCTCTGGTGAGATCTGGCCGGACCCTCCCCCCCCCCGCCTAGAATCGCCCTCAAAACTTTTGGGGACCTTATTTTTTTTAGCTCGACAGTCCAAAAATTTTTTCACAAAACCTCACGTGAGATTTCCGTTGACCCCCTCCCCCTTGGTGAGATTTGGTAAGATTTCGCTGGACCCCCCCCCCTTCCTATTTCACCTCACGTAATTTATGGGTGCCCCCTTGATAAATAGAAACAAAAATTAAACTTTTCGCAATGGACTTCGATCTCCGGTTCACTCGTCGTGATAATAACAAAACAGACGACTGTAGAAACAATCGTGCAGCATTTGGCGTGCCACCTATACGCTGCTGCCAGATTAACGAATGTTAAAGTACTCCGCGTCTATTCAAAAAGTCTCGTTTGTAGCCTAACAACGCTTAACGATACGACAAGTAAAAGTAGGCGAAGGCAAAATCGACGAATAATGTAAGGAAATAATAAATAGTGTTGCATCGTGTATGCTGTAGTGCGGTGTTGTGGTTGCAGAGAACGCGACCGTGACGACGACGCTGTCCCCGGAGCAGGAGCGCCGGCTGCGGCGCCACAAGGACCTCATCGAGGAGACGGTGGCCGTCGGCATGATGTTCGCCTCCAAGGCCTTCGTGCAGCTGCTCGCTAACCCCATCGTCGGACCGCTCACTCACAAGTAACGCCACATACACTAACCCAGCCTTCTTTTACTGTAGGGAAGTCGCTTTCATTTAGCACGAGATTGTTGGATTTTTAAATTTATTTATTCTGAAGATAGAGGTACAGTTTCATGTTTGGTAGAAATTGCAACTTTGTTATTCATGGACATGGTGATTAGTTACTGTGCCCTTTGTGTGAGTAGTAACTCTCGGGCCTGGCATTCGGGAGGACGCGTGTTCAAATCCTTTACCTACACTGCAGTCTTAAGTATTAAATGATATCCATAAATTTTCAGTTGAATACCGGGATGGATTCTTCAATGGGCTATGGTAAAATCTTATCCAGTTCCTTGTATCTAATTGACTCCAACCTTAAACGATAAAATTCTATCTTCGATTCATCTTCTATCCATATACATTTTATTCGTGTGGTCGTAATGACCTGGTGACAGGGTTTCTTATCGGCTGCGTAGTCCGCACCTACTACAATATAGCCGCCTAGCGCAATCCGGCATACCTACCGGGAATATAGTTTAATATGGAATCCGAACTTCCTATGCGTTCTGGTGTACTTCACATTACACAGCAAGCTGTGCCAGAGGTGAAGACGGAGTTAAGAACCTATGAAAATTCCGCCAAGACAGGTGTTCGAACCGCGGACCGTTCGATCTCCAATCACACGCCTTAACCACTGAACCACCAGGCAGCTTTCTAACCGGATAAAGGATGCTTACATTCTTTCCATCTTAAAAATCGCTGGTAGACAAACGGAATTTTTCGAGAATTACCGAACCAGCATACAGGATCCGCATGCTCTGTTTTGAATCATACTAACAAATTATCTTTGATCTTTTAAAAAAATTTAAATAAGTAATCCAATTTCAGGTCACTGAGCTGTCGATAACGCGTAGAGTCTCAATAAAAGTAATTAAACTTAACATGCTCCCAATTTATTAACTGCAATTAATGTAATAATCAGAACTGAAATTTCTACATGTCTCAAATATTCTCTATAAGTAGTATGCCCTAACTGATTTTTAAAGATAAATGATTTACTAAACACGGAACATAGGACGACATTCTACAGACAAATAATTCCGACATAATTCACAAGGTTCGGCAAACTCTTCCGATATTGCCGATTTTGTTTCCCTCAGACTTGAAGATATTCCGAAAACACTGTAAAATATTAATCTAAATTTATACAGATAATACAGCGGTTATGGCGATATATTGTTCTTGTCCCTAAAACGATGTCGTCACATTGACATTGTTCGGAAATGGATATATACAAGTAGTACACCCAAACAGAATTAAGGTTATTTTACAAAAAAAATTTCAACGAAATAAATACATTTATAGAGTATTAGTACAAAATGCATAATATGTCGCCGTTCCCACTTCGCACAATCATAATTTCAAATGATCACTTCTGTCAGCTAATACCATTGTGTGTAGTGGGTATTATGACACGTCTACTTATCATAAGTTCAAGTTTGATTCCATATATTTTAATTCATTTACTAGCGGTAAGAGCAGGAGTAAAAGATGATCTGAGTGTAGCAAATGATATGCTGAAACATATGCGGCTGGCAACACAGTGATCCCTATGATTGGTTCTTTTGTTACGGCGGTCGATAGTGGAGTTTCAATTTCACATTGGTCGCGCATTCATTTCATCTTCTGTGTAAACGGAACACAATGAAACAATGGTGGATAGTTATTAGAAATATCAGAGAAAAACGACTGAATTTGTGGTGGGTCTCCACCATGAAAAATTACAGAACGTATTATCAATATTTCGCACGGAACAGTGTAAACCAATCTTAAACTAATACTCTAATTGCAAGGAAAGAAATCACACGCCCAAACATCTTTTAATATGTTCTTTTAATCATTTGGATTATTCCCTAAGTGAAGGGAATAAACTAACAAAGCATGAATCACACAATTCTTTGTTCGTTAATAAAAGAAACCACTTCCAACAAATTCTGAAACAACTCGACTTTTTACTTCAGTGTGATAACGTTGTTCACTACTTTTTCACATTTTTCACTGTATATAAACGGACGATTGGAACTGAAATGTAATTTACTCATCATACTACCCTACTGACTCCACTGACAAAACAAGTTTCAGCGATATTATTTGATGCCGTAAAAGTCTCCTGGCAGAAAAAACAAACTTATTCAACACCGACAGAATTTCCGTTCTTAAAAAGGAACTGAAATTGTAATTTCAGAACGCCTTCCATAGTAGTTCTGTTCGAGATATTCAGCAGAAGTCTTTGAACTAAAACTCAATTGCGAAAAGCTTACTGTCGCCTTGTGCTCCTGTAGTTTCGGCACTCGCAGAAAATAGTACTCTCCGGGTACGTTGCTAATAGTAGATATTAGTGTATCTTGAAGTTTACTGTTTAATTGACAGACATGCTTTAATATCAGAAATATAATTTTCATGGTTCTCCTAACAGTTTAATTTTGCTAAGGATTATTTGTCACTTAGTTTCAAATAAACCTACGGTTTTTTATTTATTTTATTTTTTGCTTGGTATGGCTTTTCGCCTCTTCAACGTCATTAGAGGTGGGAAAGGAGAGAGGGAGGTGGGGACGGGGGGGGGGTGGCAGGAAGGACAAGGAACAGGCCGTTTTAAGGAACCATCCCTGCGTTTGCCTGGATTATCTTCAGAAAACAATGGAAGCCAGAAATCTTCGTGGGCGATCAAGATTCGAATTTACGTCCTCCCGAATGCGATACTCTGACGTTACCGCTCACAGACCACACTCGATACACTAATGGAGGCAATGTTGCAAGGATCAGCTCACTTCACATTTGAATCAAAACCTTAGAATTACAGTGAGCTTCAGGATATCTTGGTAGTGATCGCGGAAATATTAAGACCGCAGGAAGTTTACGGTGACCAAGGATTTCGCAGCGTTTGCAATATCTGCAGACTAGTTGCCGGGTCGGTAGAAGAGATAATTGTTGAGCGCGTGAGACGAAGGGAACATATATGATTTAAAAAACAATAAACAACAGAATTTTCTAACTACAACTAATCTATAAGAGGAGAGAAATTTTTTATGAAATCTTATCATGGCTTCTCACCATTATTTGATTTTAGTTTTAGTGCATTGCTATTAACATTCTCTGTTGAGGACCTTTTGCGCTTTAAAAAACCCTAAAGAAATAAGGGAAATGTATAAATTAATAAAAATTGACAAATCGGATGTTATCGATTTTATAATATACATACCGAGCGTGGTGGTGTAACTGTTAGGGTTCTGGCCTGGCATTCAGGAGGACGGCGGTTCGAATTCCCGTCCGGGCATCCAGATTGGGGTTTCCCATGGTTTCCCAAATCACTCCAGGCAAATGCCGGGATGCTTCCTTTAAAAGGCCATGGCCGAATTCCTTCCCATTTCTTGCCCCCATCCTTTCCCGTCTCTAAAGACCTCGCTGTTAGGAGACGTTAAGCAATTAAATATATATATATATAATATACATACTGGCACGCAACGAAAAATGTTAAGAAGGCAACAATCTAGGTAGTTTATTCTCGTTTTGCATTCTTCCGCGGGAGATACTCTGATGACAGAAGTTTTCACTGCAAAAACAAGGCACTGCAGCTTAGGTTGTAAGCGAATGTGCTCGTCGCAGCCATATTACATTTCGAATGCTTATGAATACAGAACGTAAGAACCACTCAGCAGTCTTTTCCTTGTGGTTAACTCTTTCACGGCACTGAACAAAAAGAACACGTCTCTAGGAGAGATTGTTATACGTATTACTGGTATCATAGAAAGTAAGTAATGTGTTACTTACATTAGACTAATTAAGATAAGACCCACAAGGTTTTAGATGCATGGTTCTTCTTTCGTGTTACAGGATCGGCTACAGCATCCCAATGTTTACTGGCTTCATCATCATGTTTATTTCAACACTGAGTAAGTATTTATTACGCTGGCATTTAATCATTCTTCATTAACTTTCTTTTTAAAAATAATGTTGTATTGATTGCTACAGACAAAATATATGTTATCACGTTTATAATTTATATACGCGAGACGACGCGAAAAAAAATAATTAATTGAAACAACATTTTGACTATTTTTAGTGACACATGTAATACACGGTAGGCAATTATTTTTTAAAAAATTGAAGCAATAGCCTATATTTTACTGTAGAAGTTTTTACATATGAAGGAAATAGTGTAAAATTCAGGAGTTACGTACGAGTATTATACCTTCCAAAAAACTTGATTGGGAATATGGTTTATGTAGTTGCATCAGGTTACAAACTGCGAAAGATTACTTTAACTAACGTTAACGGCACGAAAAGACTGTTTGTGAGTTATGAAGCTCTGGACAAAATTTATCACATCTCCAGCACATTCACCTGAGTGTATTTGCTATCCGCCAAGGAATGACAATTCCTTGTCCATCATCCCTTTCGTTGTTTAAACAGCCATAATAACGGTTACTTGCTTTCTTGCCGGCGTATACTCATTTCACGTTGTTTTACATAGGTCTTTCTTTTTCATACATCTCACAGGCTTGCATTAAATTTTGCACTAGTCTCTGAAAGAAGTGGTCAAATGTGAAAACTGAATAATACAAAAATTTATTGATTAAAACGACGCCGATTGAGATATGACCCTCTTTGCACTCTAGGCTAATGTCCAAAATTTTGGATACCACGTGGTCTCATTTTCATCCTTCTTTTGTATTTTAAGCTTGGAATTCCGATTTTTGTATTTATATTTTTTTTCCATAATATGATTTACAGAGAAAATAAACAATTTAAAAATCCTTTATATAGACAAATTGAGGCTGAAATTTTGCACTCTTATAACTGGGATTTTTAAAATTGTAATTAGATGCATAAAATACGTTTAAAACTAATGTTAGTCATTACGCAGTTACTACTGCAGCGAGAATTCTGGCTAGAGATTGTAAGAAGAGATGATTAAGATGCGGACATGGGTAAACTTTTCGCGTCATAATATATCAGAGATAGGTTGGTATGTTATTCTGTTGTCTATGAGAGATAATATAGAAAGCACTGTCAAAGAATCGAGAGGACAAAACCAATAATTCTGATAAACATCTTGATTTTGCGGCATTGTTGACAGGCTGTATTTTAAAATTTAATTGTATTATTGCGTGTAATGGTAACTATATAATAAAAAAAAAGTTTTTAGAAACTTTCCAAACGACTACCACTGACCAAGTACAAAGTAATATTTATATAGTTTATTTTAATGTAAGTTTTTAAAGGAAATATTTACGTTATGTAGATATTCTATATGTTTGTGGAACATTGAGATAGCTAGTAAGAAGCAAGTTGATGTTATTTCGTACTGATCTGAAACTGGAATCTTATCCACCTGTGACGCAGTTCTAATCAGTGGCGAGCGGAAGCAAGCCCATATCGACCCTGGACGCTGCGGAGCTAAAATTTTTCGCTAATAGAATTGAGCACTGGGTGTGAAATAACCTTGAGGGGCCTTTGTCAGCAGACTAGCTGTGAAGTGAAGCAGGTGACTAGAAACGCCAGTCCGGCCTCAAAGAATGCTTTGTAAAGGCATTCCTTTAGATGTAAAGTTATTCATAGCGTTCAAATCTGTCAGATACGGGATTATGACATTGCGTATGCATTCTTTAGGCACACAAAATGTGATTTAGGATGCAAACAGTTGAAGGACATGAACAAAATTATATTCCTTACTCATGGGATATTTGGGCCTAAAGTAAATTATGTTTCCCGACCTGCACTGAGTGCACAATTTACAACATTATTTTAACAGTTTAAATGAAACTGAGTATTATGCACAAACTTAATTTTATTTCATGTCATATCGCAGAGAGTATCTGGTATTTAATTGCAATGGGGCATATCCCTGCACACCTACTTTCAGTTCATATTTTTTAAATACTAAATTTTATTCCGATTCTTTGCAAACTAAGCCGGTAATCCTTCAAAAATTATACAGTTGAGCTACGTCTTAATCTCCATCTGATGTTATAATAATAAGTTATAGATATTTGTCAAAAGACACAATTTCTCCCATATAATTCCTTTAAGAACAAACATACTTCTTACTTACGTTGTTAATTAAGCTCACGTACATCTGAATGTATCACTGTCGCGGTAATGTGGAGAAAATAATTTCTTTTAGGTGGTTATGTCGTTGAGTCATTTTTAATTGGTAGCACATCTACATTATTAAGAATTGGTGGGTGAACCCTTTCTATTCCTATGTCGTCTGTGGTTATTTTGATTGAAACTGAGCTTCAGAAAAGCCACTGAACAATTCAGAACCGACTAAAATGACAAAAATCTACAACCATTCAATAAAAAAAAGTTTTATCTTAAAGCATATAAATGGAAGGCAGTGAATGCAATTTTACCTAGATCCATCAAAAAATTAAAAATGCAGTAAAAACTATTAAAAATAATTTATGATTACTCGGATATTTGTACGTACCATGAAATTCGCTGCTCCAAAACTTAGGTATTCTGTTTCAAATTTATGTGTGGGTAATTTAAATGCCTTGTTTAAATACAAAAATTCATTATTTCATTATAAATATGGATGGACCACCTAACCTCATGTAAGACGACTGATAAATACAAGAACCGTGCAAATATTGTGAGACTGTTAATACCGAATTTAGCGTTTTTTTCTTGTAATAAAATATTGCTGAAATATTTTTCTGCTGAAAGTTTCGATACATTCAAATGATGTTTGTGTAACAAAAGCAAATGTCTTGCAGATAGGTACTCATCTCTATCCATCGATATTCAGCGAAAACTGTTAGTGAGCAGGAGACCACATACGAACGGCAAACTTATCTACAAAAGTAGAATACTTCCCTGTAAAGGTGGTTCCAGTAAGATGCTAAATCACTTATTCTTAAGACATTGCTTAAAATTGATTTGTTTGCGGACAGACTTTGGGAAATATGAAATAGTATGTACTATGTAGCCCATAATAATGAAACTGTTCTTATAGTCGTTTATGTCTTTTCCGCTTAGGCACTTTACAATGTTCTCTAACAACAAACACAAACTGAAAATGACTATGTCGTTGGAAACAGCCCAAAACTAGATGTCAAATAACAGAAAACTCTTCTAATTTATAGTTAGACAATAAGCTGAATCTCCACCAGCGCTGCTCGTGGTACTCAGCACGGGGTGGACGATTTCAGGGTTCGTCTCCAGAGAATAAAACTAATCAATTAGAGAGCACAACATGTGAAGGTGCCCGCCTGGCGCAAGGGCCATTAGATACAGAGGTAGAAAACACACACGTTAAAGTGCAAGAGAGACTTCTCTGCAAGAGAAATGATTCGCAAATGAATATCCAGTTATGTATAGCTGTGTCTACGAAAACTTGGAAAACACTATAATAATCGGTTGAAGAATGCTATAATATTAAGGTGTCTAATCAGTATCAATGTCCTTAGAAACCAAAGAAAAGTATGCCTGTATGTAAGCTGATATATGAATTTACGACTGTAGTTTATTACTGATCTTGTAAGGCGTAATCAGGTTGTGATGATTGTCTGCTGTTTTATTTTTCTAAACTGTTAAAAAGGAACTAGGTCGTAAACATGGATAAACCAACAAGGGGAAGGGGGAGACTAAAATAAAGAAAAAAATCGCGATTATTGCTTCAGTTTGTTTCTAGTATTGTCTTTATTTTTTGAATGATTTTTGTGAATCACTGAAAACTGGATTTACTTCTCTGGAAAAAAAAAAGTGTGAAATCAAGTGGATTTATCTTTCGAAGAAAGTGAAAAATTGACGGAGAATCAGTTTATGTTATTCTTTGAGATAATATTGTTTTAACTTTATTTTTTATCAAGTAATATGTGTTGGCGCGAATACACTCATTAGTAAATTCTATAAAGATTATAAGTCACGTCATAGTAACTGAAAATCCTAACAGTCGCATAATTTTTCAAGGAACTGCAGATATTTATTTTAAAATTCCACCTAAGTTAAGATTGACAAATTTTAGTTACAATTCCGAACTCCGCTAATTGTAATTCACAGCATTAGGTATTGTTTAAAAATTATTATGAAAACGTGTGTAAATAGTAGGGTGTTACTTACGTGATCAGTTCGTTGAGCTGTGTGCTGTGTGCTGTGTTGCAGTCTTCGCATTCGGACGCAGTTATGGCGTGCTGTTCCTGGCCAGGGCTCTACAGGGCATCGGATCATCTTGCTCCAGCGTTTCCGGTGAGTCGGCACAGGACAACATTCATGTATAACCAAAATATACTATGCTTGTTTTTCAAGAACGTGATTGTATCACAACTTCTATAAGTTATTTGCTGAATATTTGTGTCTTTATGATTTTCTTGGCTACTCGGATAATTCCCTCACGACAACTGCATATGGGCTTAGTACTATACTCACTATTGTGTTTTTAATTTCGTTAACGATATTATTTAATTTAACATATTCCACTGCTTAGTATCACAATGAAGTAGCTGCTTTAGATTATAAATTTAATACAGAAAGACCTAACGACAGAAACAATTAAACACTTTCTCATACACAGGAACTATCTATTCACTCACTTACTGATGATCATCAAAACTTTAAGGTAATTCCCGTAGGTAAGGGAAAATATTTTTGTTATGATATGGGAGTAAACTTTTATCGGTGTACCAAATTTAACCCTTCTATGTCTACGGGCATTACCTTAAAGTTTTGATGATCATCAGTAAGTGAGTGAATAACAAAATCGCCGAAATTTGCATATGAGTAACACCCGAATTAAGAACAGTAATGAAATAGAATTTAGTATATTTGCTAAGATTACTGATATCTATGCAGAACAGAAATTTGAGACACGTAGCACGACCAAAGAAATTGAGTTACAAAAATGACCCGAGTCGACCCAAAAAAGGGTAGACAGTGCCGCCGTTGACTCGACTTGGCAGTTGCACTACCGTGCACCCAGATAGGAACGCTAACGGCTGGCTACAAAACAATCGTCTTCAATTACAGACTAGGATTTGCGATTCTTTCCTGCAGTCACATCTATACTCTGCAATTTACAAAGTTCTAACACGATTCGGCATCTTCATAACACAGCCAAAAATGTTTATCTAATCAACCTTTATGTCGGTATCCATATGACGAATCTTATATGCGGTCGAAAATTTGTGATATGTTACACAACATTCACTTTAAATCAAGCCTTACTGTCGGTGAAGCGCAGGCTGAATGACCAACACAGCAACGCATTAAAAACTTACAGTACGTCGTATGGATGCGTTGGTGAGCACAGTAATGAAACAAAGGAAAACGAGCACACTTGTACTCCTGCACGCACCGCAGCGGCATGTGCTGTTCAGTCTTCCTGCTGCGTATTACACAGGAGGTCAGGCATCCCTGTTTGCTAACCTGAACTGTGTTGTTCGTTGTTCCGCAGGCATGGGGATGTTGGCTGAGCGCTACCCGGACGACAAGGAACGTGGCAACGCTATGGGCATCGCGCTGGGTGGACTGGCCCTCGGCGTCCTCATCGGGCCGCCCTTCGGAGGAGTCATGTACGAATTCGTCGGCAAGTCGGCGCCCTTCCTCGTCCTCTCCGCGCTCGCCCTTGGAGACGGCCGTTAGTATAATGCTCTGTCCCCACAAATGCGCCTTGCTGTGGTCAACTCAGAAGTAGCGCTCTGAGCAGAATTTAACCCAAAACGAGATCGAATTCTGGAGCAGGAATAAGGCGAATTCCTGTTTCAGAAGCAATAAACACAATGTAGCAGTCCTTTAGGGTATATATGCAACACCTCGCAATATATGATAGACGTACAGCAAGGTAGTCTGGCGCTTGTAATGTTATTCATTATAGTATGTAAACTGTTTGTTGACTCTCTTTTCATACTTAAGTTTAGAGTATCGTGTGTTACAGTTAACGAGCTTTACCTTTCTTCTGAAATAAAAGTAAAAGAAGAAAATAAAATTCTGTTAGAAACTTCAATGACTTTCGTGCTCGGCCACAACGTCTTCGCAGATGATTGTTGTAGGAAGAGGAAACTCGCCAGGGTTGAGTACATCACATCCTCTTTTGTGGCTGAATAGTCCGATGGGCGGCGCTACAAATCTCGCCACATCTATCGCACGCGAAATAGGGGTCCGGTGGATGTTCCTCCCTGTTACGAAGCTTTTTCTGCTTTATTTTATCCAACCATTCTCTGTTATGTTTGGACATGCCGGCGGCGATATGATGGCGCCATAATTGTCTCGTGCTGGCGCAAGCCTCCCAGTCAGAAGTGCGCATGCCGAAGCTCTCCAAATCACGTTTGCAGCACTCCTTATACCTCAGCATCGGTCGCCCTACAGGTCTCTTAATATGAGAAATCTGACTGAGCATGACTTTCCGTGGTAGTCTTTCAGGGTCCATTCTATGGAAGTGGCCAAGCCAGCGGAGTCGTCTTTGGTTTAGGATGGCAGTAATACTGCGGCACTTTGTGATAGACAGAACATTGTCGTTGGTCAGTTTGCCATGCACCGTCACTCCGAGTATTGTCCGCAGGCAGCGCATATGGAAAGCGTTCAGCTGTCTCTCTTGCCAGGCGTAAATGTACCGCGTCTCATATGCTTAAAATAAGATGCTGAGGACAAACGTCTGGTCCACAATAATTAAGGTGGAGAGTGTTAGCTTGCAGTTTCTCCAGAGAAGTGTGGACAGCTTAGCAAAGGTCGTCGTGATCTGCCGATTTGTGCGTCAATCTCCTAATTCTTTTACACAATTAAACTTCCAGGCCAAATAAAAGAAAACACTTGGATGCAGGGCGAACCTGCATTTTTTTTTAAAAAAATAATGGAATAGTGTGTTAGTTGCACACGAAAAATGCTATGAACCTCCATTTAAATATGTCAGCAACTACTATAATCTCAAACTGTACCGAAACTAGGAATAGGTAGTTATTTGCTGGTAGCTGACGAATTACTACTCTTAAATTAAGAAAACATGTTCAGTTAAGTGGATTAGTGCAAACAAAGAAAATCCATTCAGAAATTTTTATCAGCTGTTTGTGTAAGTGTATCCCTCTCTCAATTATGATTGTTTCTTTTTAGCAATAGATTTTAACCACTTTTTAAAACGTAATTGTTTCCAGGTTTTTAGTAATCAACTCAGTACTGTATTAGCGTAGCATAAGCTCGAAGATATTATGGCGTGGCTTCCATTATCCACAAAATATTTGTTGCTAAGTAATTTAGTAATTTCTGGGTGATCTAGAATCCTTCTCATATTAAAGGAAGAAATGTAAATTAGCTTCTCGCTGTATATAACGAGGTTAATGCGGAAACTGATTCACCTGGGACTATAGAGGCGATGATATTCACATGTTGCTAGACATTAGATTACACGTAATACTGGCAGTAACTGAACAATCTGAGGGCAGGCCGTGTGGTATCCGCCGGTGTTTGTGTGCGCAGTGCTGCAGTTGCTGATGCTCCAGCCGGGAGTGGTTCGCCAGGAGTCAGACCCGCCATCGCTCAAAGCACTCATCATGGACCCCTACATCATCATTGCTGCTGGTAAGCATTTCTAACACAGAATTAACATTAATATCGCTTGTTAATTAAGCAACTGTTGTTCTACAAAGGGAAAAATCTACTTACACTGATGTGCCAAATGTCATGTAATACCTCCTAATATCGTGTGGGACCCCCTTTTGCCTGGTGAAGTGCAGCAACCCGACGTGGTATTAACTCTACAAATTATCGAATGTCTCCAGTAAAATGTCCACCCATACTTCATCTACATTCCACCGTTACGGCGTAAGTGTTGCCGTTTTCCAGCGTCTTGGGTCCGACCTGTATGTTCACCAGCCCAGGAGAGGCGCTGCAAACCTTGGCGTTTTGTTAACGCAGGCACTCGCGTCGGTCTTCAGCTGCCATATTTTGTCAGCGGCAAATTTCGCTGCAAGTCCGCAGGGACGCGTCTGTCGTAGACCCATATTGAGTGTTGCCTGTCTGTCAACGCACACTCTTCGACGCAGACGTCCTCATTGATTAGATGTGGATGGCCACTGCCATCCATGTTCATGGCAGGAAGTAAAGCCACAAGTTAAATATTCACTGCTCACTCCTGATACTAAGTTCTAAGAATGCTGAATTCATGAACGTTTTCCGAAATTAACTACCCCACGTTCGAAGTCGGTTATTTCATGTCGTACGGTCGTAATAACGTCAAAAAAAAAAAAAAAAAAAAAAAAAAAAAAAAAAAAAAAAAAAAAAAAAAACAACTTTCACACGACTCATGAGAGTGCAAATGAAAACCCCGACACTGCAGTGCATATTTAATTTATACGTTTATTCCACAAGTGCATTCTGGGTATTTTCATCTTCCTACCTCATGTCGTTTGGCACTTAAGTGTATAATATTTCGTAATTGAAGGTTGTGAATTGTAATGGTGACTAATACTTACCTTTGATAGAATTTTACTGTATCTATAAAGAGCACTCATCACTGCATTAGCAAAAGTATACTATACCCAACATTTTGCACCACCTGGTGAGCTCCCTGTTCTTCGAAACTAATTCGCAAGTTTTGGTTTCGCTCTCTATTCAGTTCTTAATAGATTACAACATTCTTCAGTCAACTAAAACAGATACATTGAGAGTAGCGAAATATGCTTAACTATTTAAAATTTAATGTATTTCAAACATTAAATTTTAAATAATTAAGCAGATTTCGCTACTTGTCCTTTCCTTACGAATTGTCTGAGTAAATTTAGCAGTTTCTTGTAAAGTTTTCGAGACCATAATTCATTCTAAGAGAGACATAAATAATATGAAAATTATTCCTTATTTCCGACAGGATTATACATTTTCAGGCATGTTAACACGGTTTAAGATCAAGAACATTTACAACTGAAAGTAATTTAGCAAGAAATATCTTCAATAATCAGTTTATTTCATTTTTTTCTTCTCTTAATTCTTGGGAGATACACTTAGAATTTAAGCTAATACTAGCTTTAAAGGACCGTAATTTAGCTATAATTAAGCAACAGGACAATTTACAGCTTATAATTAAAAGGAAAGTGAGCCACTAGAGGTTTTCTGTCTGTAACTGGTATGGGAAATTACGTTGAATGTATTGCTTTCCGTGTGAAGAAATACTTGACCAATCACTGTTAATAGCAGAATACGGAATAAACAGTTGTTTCCTACTCTGCTCGTCCACGAGCGTAATTTTTATCCGTCTTCGAGTTGGGTCTTGCATTTTGACCTGTGTGTCCAGGAGCCATTACTTTCGCCAACATGGGTATCGCTATGCTGGAGCCGTCGCTGCCGATCTGGATGATGGACACCATGGGAGCTGGTCGCTGGAAGCAGGGGGTCACCTTCCTGCCTGCTTCCATCTCCTACCTCATTGGCACCAACCTCTTTGGACCTCTTGGACACCGCATGGGACGGTGAGTAACAGCTGTGTGTTGCAACATAAATGATTACTGCTGACTGCCCTCACTATCTACTGTTTGTTAACTGTGAACTGCATGAAAATAAGTGCATTAATGTGAAAAAGGGAATTAAGGAAACTTGCGGGTATATTATAGTCTAAAAAACCAAACCAAACTTTAAAAAATGTGACTACGTAACTACTTTGGGCTTTGGCGAAAGACACATTTGGATGTTAATTGTGATATTAGAATCAATCCGCTATCTATATCTTCGAGAAAGATACTCTCCAATACTCTCTAATTCATTAAGTTTCGATAATTCTGACAGTATTCCAAACAAAGCACTTCATCAGACCACAGTGAAACACTTCACAATTTCTTTTTAATATGCTACTAAAACATACTTTTATTTGACCGAAGGATTCAGAGAATATATTTTTTTATCGACGAAGAAAAAAAATTTTCTATAACTGAAGGATGGTGTCAAATAATAGCAGAATGGGAAACATAGACAAACGGTTTATAACTAAACCATTAACGTGACTTTTGGTTTTAATTTCACTCTCAAATGAAAAATATTGTCTATTATTAGGAGGCATATGCTGTGAACTGATTTCTTGCCTTTCGCCGTCAAAAAAGATGGGCTATTATCAAACAAGTAGCATATGTCAATAAAATATTTAAATTATTCAATTAAATAAAGAACCTAAGCGAGTTAGATGGAAAAAAAAATACTTATAAATAGTGAGTGACAATTACGTTTCCTGTAATTTCGTCATATCCGTGACATGAAGTTCGTATAACATTATAGAACACTTACACCACAAACCATAGTAGAAAGCACAGGAGATTAAAAGTCTATTAAAAACTAAAAGGTATATTTAGTTATATAAAAATTATTATGGTCGTTTTTCTTTTGTTTGCAGCTGGTTGGCTTCGCTGCTGGGACTGATTATAATCGGAATCTGCTTGATGTGTGTAAGTATTGAAAAATAACAGAGTGAGCTAGTTTACGTAATACAGAAACATTCTCTTTTGTTTCATTTCAGAACAGTGCTATCGATTCAGTATAGTACCTGATTATAATGATAATAGTCGATAATAACAGATTTATCTTGTAATTAAGTGCACAATTCCACAAAGCGGTATAAGTATATTCTGCAAGCTAATGCAACCAATTAAAGTTTATTTTTCTATGCCTAACTTTTTCAATCATTTTCAGTTACCGAGGTTGAAAACAATATTATTTTATAAGGTCACACGACTTACAAAGATGAAACTCCTTCACTGTATCTTCAAAAATATCAGAATGTTTTACATACTTTTAAGTTTCGTAGAACATGCTGACTAGAAATTTTTTAAAAAAAATGACACCATTGGTATGTCGACGACGAGGTCATTGTAACTAGGAACTGACAGTCCCCGTAGCTTTGAAAGAAATAGACCATCGTCTTTAGGAAAGAGCCATTTCAGCATTTTCCTGAAGTGAGTTTGTCTGTAGCAGACACAATAAAATATATTTCTCTCTGTACTATAAATTTTCTTTCTTTGATTAAATTACACATTTTAGAAGAGTTCAAGTTATATATATTGTTACAGATAGCAAACTCTTTGAAATATCTACTAAAAACAAATGGAAGCACGTGGTATGTATTGAAGCGGCATTGTAAGTAAACTTAAATTTTGAAATAATTTTTTTGTGACCTTAGATAACCTAGCATTAAGAGATAACATTTTTATGCCTTAAAAATCTTTGATACTGTACGAAGGAGACATTTAACATAGTGAAAAGGAAAATATGCAACTTCACTAACTTTAACGAGAAAATTGTCCTGCTTGGTTTGTTTTGTTTCATATTATTATTATTAGTAGTAATATCGTGTGTCACCATAACGAAGAATGATAAACTATTTTGATTGGACGTGTTCAATTTTTCTTTGGGATGTTCTTCTTGTTTCATACATTACAGTTTATTCCCATTTATTTCCTGGTTTAGTTGTATTCTTTCGGTATAAAGAGTTATCCTATCCACAAAAAACTTTAATTTCTGATTTTTTTTAATTCACCTGGAATGATTTCGGGAATTCAGGAAATACTGAATTCCTGATGGCTGGAGAAGGATTCGAAGCCTTGTTCTCCCAAATGCCAGGACCAAGCGCTACAGCCCGTCCATTTTTCAAAGTACCGTTTGAAAAGTTGTTAGGATTTTTCAATTATTAATTTGCGAGTGTGGCGTAAACACTATTTTAAGTTAATTCAATGTCTTTACATATTTTTTTTAATAACTACTGTATACCTGCTTCAGGTAAGTTGATTGATCAAAAAGTACGGAACACACATTGATCGAATATGTAAAAAGGTTCATATTCTATTACTGCTTGATGCCTGCAAGTAGTTACTGTTTCCTTCTACTCCTTTTTGCACCAAGAAAGTCTGGGCTGCATCAAGTTCATTCGCTTTTTATCAGATAATAAGAGCCTCAGGGGACAGAGGCTTAATCGCTTGCAAACAAAGAACTTTGTTGAAACTTTCCTTAAAGGATTAATAAAACTGTCTAACTCTTCACGACAGTTTCAAGGAGATGCTTCCGAACTTAATGTATCTTTCCACAGTGTTGTGAGAATATAGAAAATTCGCGAGACAGACTTCAACAGAAAATGTGATATCAAATACCAAACCAATTTAGATAAAAATAATTTGCGTTGTTCGGTCACACCAACAATTGAGTTGTATGTAATATTGTACAGGGGTGTAAGGGTTTGGGAGAGACTAAATTAGCGTTTTCAAACCAAATGTCGACCTTTCCTTAACGTGATGCGCCCAGTTTGCACGGACGAGGCTCTGGCGACTGAAAGATTCCCGGTGTAAGGAGTCACCCACTGTTTGCCAACGGCCTCCGAAAGGAGGGCGGGAGAGAGCGGGGAGTGGTCCATAGCACCCTCTTGCCCTTGGGGTTGGAAACGGCCCCTAAAGGCTGATGAATCAGAAATGATCAGCGATATGGGGTGCAGAATGCAACGAGAAACTTCTGTATTAAAGACCCAAAGGGTATCCCGAGGACATGTAATCCTCTCAAATTACATATAAACCATGAGAGACATGCATCAGTTAAAAATGGTGTGAGACAAGGTAGTAGTCTATCCCCGTTAATATTCAACTTGTATGCAGAAGAAGCAATAAAGGAAATAAAATAAAAAATTTCATGTGGCATTAGTGTTCAGTGAAAAAAAATCGGTATGCTACTATTTGCTGATGACTTTGTCTGGCTAGCAGAACGGGCTTAGGATATTGAGAAGTAACAGAATGGCATGAACAAAATACTGAAGGAAGGTTTTTGACTGAATAGAAATCAAAGCAAGACAAATTGATTAAATGTAGCAGAAATGATACAGACATGTCACAGTAGATTAAATTTAAAAAGAGGATCGGATGCAATAGGAGAAGTAAATGAATTCTGCTACTTGGGAAGCAAGAATGATGTTAAAAGCAGAATAGCACTAGCAAAAATGCCTTCATGGAAAAGAGAAATCTTTTAGTTTCAAACATTGATCTCGGAATTAGAGAGAACTTTTTAAAACTCTATGTGTGGAGCACAGCACTTTATGGTAGCAAAACATGGACTTTAGGAATGCCAGAAAGAAAGAAAATGGACAGACAAAGTACGAAATGAACGAGTTTTGGAATCGATGGTGAGGAAAGAAGTTTGTCGAAGAAGCTTGCAGAAAGAAGAGACAGTCCGGTAGGTCATATTTTGAGGCATGCTGGATTGGTTAATTTGTTAATGGAGTGAAGAGCCGAAGGTAAGAACCGTAGAGGAAGACAGAGATTAGAACATATGGAGCAGATAATTGAAGAAGTGGGTTGTAAGGGATATGTAAACATGAAGAGCTTAGCACAAGATACGAAGGGACAAAGGATTGCATCAAACCAGTCGAGAGACTGATGACAGCTAATATATATTGTACACTAGCTGCACTTTCATACCTAAGGTCGCCACTACAAGGAAGGAATAAAATAATCTTTTCCTCTGCAAATCATAATGACGCTATCGTCAAACTACGAAACTTAAAGTTTGGTCAAAAATAAGTAATCATTTTCCTCTACGGATAATTCAAATGTCCCATGACATTCTTTTAAATTTATTACTCCTTACATCATAGAAAAACTTATTTTCGAATTCCAGAGCTATTTGGGCACCGCTGATGTAAGAAGGGGTATCAGGAGTATTTCTACCAAGTAATATAGTTTTTGTTCATCAGGTGCTACGCCGTTCATTTCTAAAATGTTCATCTACTAGTTATCTCGGTGTTTTATACTATCGCCCTGTCGCCGTTGTCTAATTGTAAACTGATTGTATACTCCAAACAATGTATGTTAAATTTTTACCTAAGTTAACACAGGTTAGATTAGTACAACTATTTTTAAAAAAATCTGTATTTATCTTTGTATCACACTCCACTCCACTCTCTAAACTGCACGTCGGAAATAACGTCTCATTACAAAACCTTACAAAAATTTTTTAATGTTAAACACGGAGATAACATTAATATGACATCGCAAAAAGATGTAGCGGTGAACCTACCCGTTTTCAAAATTCTTGAAACTGCTACAATATCTGTGAAATTTTTAGAAGTTTGTCAAATCTCATTATAATAATTTTATGTCAAGACAGAAATATGATCAATATGAATAAAAATCGTTATCTTCGGCGATGCAGTGCTGTCACCAAGTACTACTACCTACGAAATGAAATAATTGTTTGTATGCTGTTCGAAAATATTGTTACTTCAATCGCCAGGTATGCTATTCGTATAAAATCTGTTGGCAACGGACCTTCTAATACACATGTAGGCCACAAAATACACCAATGAACCAAAATATGATGACCACCTTCTTAGTAGCATGGTGGTCGGCCTTTGGTATGCAAAACAGCAACGATTCCGCTTATCATGCATTCGACAAGTCCTTGGCAGGTTTTCGGAGATATCTGACACCAGATGACTACGCATGGGTAAGGCATTTCTCTTTAATTACGGGCCTGTTGTTTGTGGGTGCGGAGCTAGCACCCGATGGCGTCCTAGCTGAAGTGTTCTATTGGGTTAAGATAAGGTGAATTTGATGGCTAAGGCATAAATGTGAGTTCACTATCCTGTTCCTCAAACCACTGTAGCACGATTCTCGCCTTGTGATATGGACATTTATCCTGCTCGAAAATGCCAACGCAGTCTTCGAAGATCCACAAGAATTTTCATGTAGTCACAGCTGTCATGGTGCTTTAATAATCACCACATGTCCCTCGGAATCCCAGGTAAATGTCCCCCATAGCATAGTACCGCCCCCACAAGCCTGTGTACCTGGTGCGCTGCATGTTTCCAGCAGCCCTTACCCTGGAAGACGACGTATTCATACGTGACCATTGACCTGTTGTATAAGAAACGTGATTCATCCGACTAGGCGACGTTGCCACGTTTCCATTGACCCATAGTTCAATCTCCATGCTCTCGTGTACATTGTAGTCTTATTTGTCACTGTCGTTGGGTCAATATAGGAAAAGTATGGCCGGTCTGATGCGGAGCCCCGCGTTCAACAATGTGCGCTCAATGGTGTGCTCCGAAACACTTGTGCCTGTACCAGTACTGTACTTTACCGTTAGATCTGCCACAGATCGCCCCTGTCTTGCTGTATAGAGTGGAAAAGCCTCCGACCTCCACGTTTTATGATGTGGCGTGGTCATCACTCACCCTGCCGCCTACTCGAGGTTTTACTTCCAGTCAACCACTTTCCGTGGATGCTCACTATAATAGCACGCGAACAAGCCTCGCTATTTTCTAGAAACTCGTGACCAGACACCGCGCCACAACATTTTACACTTCGTCAGTGTCATTTATTTTATTATTATTATTGCAGCTATATCAATCCCTATTTCAGGATTTAGCCTCTTTCCCGTCAACCTGGACCCAAAATTGGGAATCCAGGCTCTGCCTGTTACAAGCCAGGACTAAGGGGGAGTGATAGAGGAGTAACACCTCTCTAAAAAAAAACCTTGGCCACCTGGCCCGGCTGGCAGCACCTTGTGAGAGCTCCTTTCCAGGGTTACGGAGAAGACCTCAACGAATCACGAAGAAGTACTTCGGTACGGCATGGGATGCGTAAGAGGCAGCCCAGCACTCAGGGATTCATATGAGTGTATTCATCGTAGCGTCTGTCTCAAGGTGAGCGGCTACACCCAGCGTCTGGCCTAAAGTGGTTGGCTGTTCAAGAAATCGCCAATCCGTTCTGAAGCAAGAGTGGCGATTATGCTTCACCCCTTTAAGCGACTATGATGAGCGGCATTATTGGAAAACAATCCGGAGATAAAACAGCCTCCCCCCCCCCCGCCCATTCGGTTCTCCGGGAGGGGGCTACATTAATGTCAGAAGTAAAAGTTCCTATAGGGCAGTGTCATTTACGTCAGCGGATTTCCTCATTTGGCACAGGTATCGTCTCTTATATATTTTCCTTACCGCATGAACCCGCTACGTCACCAGACGGCATTCAGTCTCGCGGTAGGCAGTGGTCACAATGTATTGGTTCATCAGTGTATACATGTCAGTGTTTGTCGCAGGCTTGATATGAAAATTCTCTATTAACACTTTCTTAATTAATTTCAACAATTATCAAAATAGTTAATCTTAATCCGACGATTACGAAAATCGAATTTATTTGTGGGATTCCACTTTTATGCAGTTAAAGTGGCGATAGAATTGCAGTAAGATTAGAATTTTTTTTCTGGTCTTGAAGGTGTATCTAGTAGTTTCGAAATATTTTTTATGATATATTTCAGAAGAAAATCTCAAACTTATAATAACCATTTTGACGCTTTTTGTGTTTAGAGTTCAGTAAGGCCCTGCATACTGGTCGTCCCGACTGCGGTTTTCCGCTGCCATCAAGGCGAATGCAGGGATGGTCCACAATCCCCCCACCTTATAAACAAGAATTACACTTATCTCTCACAGAACATAGTAACACATTTCACAGACGTATGGCAATACTTCGCTTCCTCCATTAGAACGACCTGGCAGAGGGTATAAAATGCTTGTCGTTAGCAAGGACATGAGGCTGTAAAATCAAAAGCTCCAAACTGGCCATTCCAGTAACGAGTAAAACTCATCAAAATGGAGCCGACCTCTAATGCAAGGAAAAGAGGGTGAAGAAGAAAAATAAAAAGAAAAGTTTACGTTACGTAACTTCAGTGTTTTACAATTTCAATCATCAAACCTATAATTGCAATTGATTTGAATCCGATATGTAGAAATTGAATTGTTATTCGTATCGGTAAAACCATCAATTCCTTTATCCCTTAATAAATAAAACTGTAATAAGATCGCTACAAGATTCCACGACTGGTGAAGTGTCACATTAATTTTTTCAATTATTTTATAAACAGCAAAATAGAAATCTAAAACATGGACCGTTACTTGTAGTAATTTCTCCGCAACAGTATACGAATAATCACAGCTATGATTAGAGTTAGTAGCATTCTTTGAGCGTAGCGTCTACTAATCTCAGAAAGAACTGAGTCGCACTGAGTAGAAGTTCTAATTTTGCAGATCCCGCTGGCGCGCAACATCAACCACCTGATCGCTCCGAACGCCGGGCTGGGCTTCGCCATCGGCATGGTGGACAGCTCCATGATGCCGGAGCTGGGCTACCTGGTCGACATCCGCCACTCCGCCGTCTACGGCAGCGTCTACGCCATCGGAGACGTCGCCTTCTGTCTCGGATTCGCTATCGGTGAGCCTGCTCGTGCTGGCGACACGCATAGTCAATTGAGAAAATATTAAGTGTCTGTTCCACAGACAGCATGAGTGTTCACATTCTGTAAATCAGAGATAAACTCCTTCTTGCAGGCTGTTAGTTCCTTTTTGCTTACTTTCTGTTTGTTTCAGTTTTCTTTATTAACGTCACCTCAGTCCCATTATTGTTAACAAAATAATCCGTAGGTACAACAATACTGCAACCGGTAATAAATACTGTATATCAAAGATTTTCTTTGGAAAATGAGTTCAGGACACTGTTGAAAAGCTACGAAAAAAGAACCAACCATACTTTAAAAATAATGATAACAATATATACCTATCTATTTGGATGAAAGCCATTAATGTAAAAATTACTGTTTGAGATCTGATGGGGTTTCGTGTAATATACATCCGGTAGTTCCGTGTATGTTTCATTTTGTTGTTAAGTAGAAAAGCGGAGAAACTTAATACAAAAGCGCATACAAATTATTATCAATTTCTCGCTGAACGCGAGTCACGCCAAAACTAATGGAAAGCTTTTGTTGGGATTTGAAATAATGTGCAACTGGTGGTCCCGGGGTAAAATAGGTTTTGTTTAATTTTGTTGTGGTATTGGAAGGTAGGAA